>JXTC01000011.1:962097-1135818 GCA_002914845.1 Trema orientale
AATTTTCATGATATTTATATATATTATCATAAATAATATATATAAGCAAATAAAACAAAACCAAGTATATTTATTTATTAGCAAATCATTGTTTATATTTTGCTCTTAGGGCAAAAACACCAACACTTACTGATAAATTTAAGTCTCTTTTAGGATTATCATCATCATTATAATTTTTTATTCCCATTAATTTTTTTTCGAAAGACTATTATTTTTAAAAAATTAATTATTCGTTCTTATGCATTTCATCAATCTTATTATAATAATTTATTACAAACTTAGTAACATTTTAATCATTTTATTTTGTTTTGTTTCTAGATTTTACCTAGTAAAAATATCTTCTTGTTTAGTATTTATTTTCAAACTAATAATATATATGTACTAGTTATTACTTTTTAAAAAAGAGAAAACGTCGTGAAATGACCTTGTATCTCATAATTTTTTTACGAAATCCTATGTTTTAAGAAATATGAGAAACTCATTTGAATTTGATTTTTTTTATTACAGAAAGTCTCGTAATTAGACTATTTCTGAAATTCAACCTCCTTATATCATCAAAATCAGGAAAATTGATAGAAATGATAAAATTAACCTTAATGCATAGTAAATTTAGACTTAAAATAAGTTTAGGAATTGCTTATACTAGTTTCTAAACAATATTTCGATTTCTCAAATAACCTCAAAAGTGATAAATAGTTCCAAATTAACAATTATCTATGTATCCAAATACAAACTAAAAATATAATATAAACCTAAATCTACCATTTGTTAAGAATAATTTTGTCATTTTTTATTAATTTTTTCTAATTTAGTTTATATGAGAAAGTTGGAAGTCAAAAATAGGCAAATTACACGGCTTTTTGTAATTAAAAAAAATAAAATTCATCGGGTTTTCCCCATATTTCTTAAAATACATACGGTTTAATAATTAAAAAAAAAAGTTGAACTGCAAGGTCATTTTATGACTTTCTTTTTTTAATTATTTTGAAAGAGTGATGAGTTTTCTTCTTATTTTAATTAAAATGTTACAAGCTAGGAAGAAAATTAAAAAATTACTGTTGTGTGGTTTTTTGACTACCACAAATAATTGACCTGTCTAATCCCTAAAAAAGGCAACTAGCTAAGAGATAATTACTCATTATTGTGTAGTCACCCAATCTCAATATTATATTATATTTTATTATATAGTTTCCTATTCACAAAATTGGAAAATCTAAAGTCACCTTCACCTATATAAAGGGGGTTTAATCTCATAATTTTTCATCTCACAATCACTTTACTATACACTCTGTAATTCTCTCTCTGCTCTCACTTTGAGATTTAGATAAACTCTTGTAATTCTCCAGAAAATAGTGAATAACAGTGAACGTAGGCTCATCTTTTTTGGGGCTGAATCACTATAAAATTATTGTCTCCTTAATTGCTTTGCTTTATCAACCCTTTTCAGACACAAGCCACATCTCATAAATCTCAAAATTCACAATTGACAAAACTTCCACCAATAACTGGGGCTAGAAGGAAGGCATTCCAGCAAAGTGTTCGTCAATTTTTGCTTCTTTAATAATGGCAAACACTAAAACCACTACAAGAAATATTGGAGTTAGCCAAAATCAACATCAAAGTGCTGCTGCTGCATAGGTCGATCCTGTTCAGGATCAACCAGCCGTGACCACACCTGAGGAGAATATTGTTCAGAGACAAGATCGCATGGAGGATGCTCTTGCGAACCCTCAGTAAATCACTAATCAGATTAATGATTCTCTGAGGCGACTTACTGAAGGGCAGATAGTGACGCTACAGCAACAAGAACGCCCCAGATATCATCCTACTGGGTGACCCGAAAGGGAAATTTAGATCTAAGAAGTGAGAAATCGCGACTAGTCCAGATTTTAATAGGAGCAGCATGCAGATCGCACTTCCAAAGGAAATTGTAAGGTCGCAGATTTATCACGGGAGTCTGGCACTGGGAGTTCCAGCACAGATTGTGATCGGGGATAACCCTCTAGGAGAGCTCTCACTAACTGTGATCATCTGAGCAACGAGCAAAATCGTCAATCGAGGAGTGTCTTTGAAAGGATAAACAGGGAGCTAAGACAGAATTCTGCTGACCTGAGATAACACTTGGAAAAACGACGTCAAAGAGGTAGTCATGAGTGATCCATATCGCATTATAATGACCGGACTCCATCGCGTCGAACTATTTCAGTGGAATCTTCACAAAGGTCACTACAGACCTTGCCTGATCAACCTGTCTTACGTCATATAAACCAAAGACCACCCCTACCACCAGCAAGAGATAATACCCTTCCTTCTAACATTGATGTTCATAATTTGAGGATCGCATTAGATGCACTTACTCGATAGGATGATAAGCTCGCAGATGGATATCATCAATCATTATTCAATGAAGAAATTCGAGCTACTGCATTACCTATTGGATTCAAACTTCCCATGATAAATATTTTCGATGGGAATACTGATCCGCAGGATTATATTGATCACTTCAACGATTTGATGGAGCTCCATCGGGTCGATGACCTCGCACGTTGCAGGTGCTTTACTGTAACCCTCGTAGGTGCAGCGAAAAAATAGTTTCGAGGACTTCAGCCCAGTTCGATCTCATCTTCGCAACAACTACAGACCACATTTTTGAGACAATTTCAAGCTGCAAAGAACTTTACTGTTCCTTTAATCAGTCTGTTTACTATTCGACAAGGTCCAGAGGAAAGATGAGATTGAGAGGTTAATCAGAGAAGGGCAGTTGCGGCAGTATACCAGACAGAATGATGGGGTGAGAGAAGAAAACAACAGCGATCTCTAGTAGTTCAACGTGAAGTGCGAACTATCTTCGGAGGCCAACATATAGGTGAAGATTCAAGGATGGCGCAAAATAGATTTGCACGAGAAGCTCGACAACAACCATTAACTAATGTGATGCACTTCGAACAGCGTCTGCAGAAGCTTCAGCGAGTACCAAACATGGATATTACCTTCACAGAGCAGGATACGAGGGGCGTCCATTACCTATATAATGATGCACTCGTTATAAAAATCAACTATGGTAGCACACAATTGTAGCGAGTATTGGTCGATAATGGGAGTACTGTCGACATCTTGTACTATGATGCTTTCAAGAAAATGGGGTTGAGTCATGGTAATTTAAAATCTATTGTCACTTCACTCTATGGATTTACTAGCGATGGCATAATGCCGAGGGGTATAATTGAGTTGATGGTGAATGTTGAGACCTATCCTAGAGTTTCAACAGTAATGATTCAATTTTTGGTAGTAGATTGTCCTTCAGCATTCAATGCTGTACTAGGAAGACCGACCTTGAGGAAACTGTGAGCTATCACTTCAATTTATCATTTGACCATAAAGTTCTCAACTCAGCATAAAATAGGCGAAGTACAAGGCAATCAATATGATGCACGGTCCTGCTATAACAATTCTCTGAAGCTCACAATAAGAGAGATTACACCTTGCACAATGATAGTCCAGCAATATAAAAAAACGTCAGGTGAAATGTCAATCGAGGACCTAGACTCACGAGAGATCGATGGAGAGGTAAAAACTGGGCCAATCGAGGACTTAGAAGATTTGATAATCGATGAGTCTTCGAAAGTGTTAAAAATCGGAGTGAAGTTTCAAGAACCCATACGAGCTGAGCTGGTCGCATTCTTGAAGGCAAATTTGGATGTCTTCGTATGGCAACATTCGGATATGGTGGGGATTGATCCGAATATTATGTGTTATTGCCTCAACATTGATACGACGAAGAACCCCGTGCGACAGAAGAGAACGATGGATCTAGAACGCTACGTCGCATTGAAAGAAGAGGTCGAGAAGTTACTTGAGATTAGATTCATTAGGGAATCTTTTTACCCAAACTGGCTCATAAATCCAGTTTTAGTGAAGAAACCCAATAAAAAGTGTAGAATATATATTGATTTCATAGATCTTAATAAAGTATGCCCAAAAGACAGTTTTTTACTTCCAAGAATCGATCAACTTGTAGATGCGACGTTCGGACATGAATCACTAAGCTTTATAGAAGCATATTCTGGATATAATTGAATTTCCATGCATGAGCTCAATGAGGAGCACATCTCGTTCATTATAGATCGGAGATTGTATTGTTATAAGAAGATGTCATTCGAACTCATCAATGTAGGAGCAACTTATCAACGCCTTATCAATATAATGTTTGCAAAATAAATTAGTAAGACCATAGAGGTGTATGTTGATGACATGTGAGTAAAGTCGAAGAAAGCTGAAGATCATGCCAAAAACCTTAGTGAGATGTTCAAGTTTCTTCAGAAGTATTAGATGAAGTCAAACCCCCAGAAGTGTACATTTGGAGTAGGATTTGGGAAATTTCTGGGATTCATGGTCAATCAGCGAGGTATTGAAGCTAATCCCCAAAAGATCCAAGCATTAATCGACATATAATCACCTCTTAAGCCTAAAGATGTGCAGGGTCTAGCTGGAAGAGTGGCTATATTAAGTTGATTTATATCTAGATCGACTGATAAATATAAACTATTCTTTGAAGTGCTGAAGAGATCAAAGAAATTTGAGTGAGCTGAGAAATAGAGTAGGCATTCCAAGATCTAAAGAAACACTTGGGATCTCTTCCGCTCTTATCAAAGTCGAAACCCGAGGAGAAGTTATTCTTGTGTCTCGCAGTTTCAAAATATGCAACAAGTGCTGTATTGATTCGAGAAGAAGAAAATATACAGTAACCTTTATACTATGTGAGCAAAACATTACTTGATGTAGAAACTAGATATCCAGAGATGGAGAAGTTGGTGTGCTTCAGAAGTTCGAAGCGTCAGGTCGATTACTTAAGTGGGCTGTTGAGTTGAGCCAATTCGACATTGATTTTTGACCACGCACTGCGATCAAAGGTCAAGCTCTCGCAGATTTCACTTGTGATATCAATCTTCCTACAAAAGTGATCGAAAAACCTATTTTGGATTCGTCGAAGTTGTAAAAGCTTTATGTGAATGGATCATCAAATGAAAATGGAGCTGGTGTGGGCTTGATGTTAATTAGTCCAGAGAGGCATAATATTCATTGCGTACTTCATCTTGGATTTTTAGTATCGAATGATGAAACAGAATATGAAGCACTGATCATTGGAATTAAACTCGCATAAGGGATGAACTTAGAGATAATCGAAGTATTCAGTGATTCCTAATTAGTTGTTTGTCAAGTAATTGGTGATTACCAAGCAAGAGGAGGGAAGATATTGGCCTATCTGCAAGAAGTACAACGTCTCTTCTCAATGTTTACTGCATATAGTATTCAGCTACTACTTTGCAGGAAAAATAGCTAAGTAAATGCCTTAGCTAAATTGGCTCGACAAAGAATGCAGGAATACTAAAGTTGATAATCACCATCGATATGCTCGTGTAATTGAGAAAAATTTACTGATCGGTTTACACCTATGGTTGAGGGATACCTCTCTAGGTTGAGAATATACCACCTCATGGTCGAGACATATCTCTATAAGATTGAATGAATGTAACTATGTGACTTCGACGAGATTTTCATTCAGTTGATCATACCTCGACAAGATCTCTATTCGGTTCTTGAGCTCTTCAAATTTAAGCTTCCTATTATATACGAGCTCCCCATTATGCGAGCTCTCCCCCCATATTCGAGCTCCCATCATATTTGAGCTCTCTATTACAAGTACTCTCTATTATATTCAAGCTCCTCACTATCTTTGATCTCGACGAGATCTTCACTCTGTTCCTCAGACCTTCAAGATCATTGGATTATTGAGCTTCCTATTATGCAAGTTCTCCACCATATTCAAATTCTTTATTATCTTTGACCTAGATGAGATCGTCACTCAATTTCAAAGACCTCAATAAGATTCTCACTCGATCATTGAGCTCTCCATATTTGAGCTTTATTATATTCGAGCTCCCTAAGTACGAGTTCTTTATACTATATGAATTTTTATCTCTACTATCAGTAATTCTTCTCAAGTCTCTTCATCTCGTATCGACTATTATGCGACTACTAGCTCGTAGAGCATCTTCATATATTTTGATGACTCTATCAATAAAAGTTTATACATTTTCTTCATATGATCTATCTTCATTCTTATGCGTTGTCTGCTTATAGTTTTATGGTAGTTATTGCAACATCATAAAACTGGGGGAGCAGTAGGATTATTCGTTATTTGAATTTATCAATAAAGGCATTATTCCTTCAATTTGTCATCTTGATATATCTTATTCTATTGGTTCGTCTTTTAAACTTTTATGGCCGTCTTTGAATACCATAAAACTTGGGAGGCAATGGGATCAGATTAAGTAATCTCATACTCGCTTCCTAAGAAACTATGCAAATGTTCATTTAGAGGAGTTAGAATTTTGAATCGACAAATTTCTAAAATTTCTAAAAATCTTAGGATTTTCTCCTCGCTTCATACCTTAATATATCGTATTACGCGATATCCCTCCTCAAACAAATAAGTGACTAAATAAAATGTCTATAGTTCGATGTGATATATTGCTATTTACCTTTTATTTGACATGGAACTTTTGAAAAATAAATATTAATTTCACATCACTCACGATCATTGTTTTTCATAAATGACTTAACCTATCCTACTACTTAAACCCCGTTTTAAGTTACTGGATTCGAATCGCAAAAGCGTAAAGATCGATCTAACTTGTTTTTAAGTTATCGACATGACATGGAATTCTAAATCTTCAGAATGACCTAATAGTTTCTACAGGTTTATACCTTATGGAAGATTTTCAAATATGGAACCTCAAGTTAATATACGAGGTAGCCTAACGATTTCTATAATTCACATCCAATTGAATAACGAGCTAAAGATCTATCCTATGAAGTAGCTTGATTCTTATTTTATGAAGCAAAGCTTCTTAAAGAAAATGCGAGCTCAGCCAAACAACGTGCGACTCAAGGGTTAGGTATTTTTTACACCTTTGTTTACTTTTAGTATTTTTTGAATTTTCTAACATTTTGCAGGAAAAATCGAAATATGACACCCTTTTAAACTACTAAAAAGCATAAAAGAAGTTCCTGTCGTTCACTAATTCAACTACTACGGGTTGCTCTTTAACGACGTAAGTGTCATCAACTGCGTCTTCCGAGTAGCACACCTTGTTTTTTTTCTTGACGACTTTATTAACCGCCTTCTGGATTTCAACGAAAAAGCATCATGTCTAGATCGAGGCTTTCAGAATAAGAAGCATACTTCTACAATGCGAGCATTATTTCAAATTTATAGTTGAGAAAATATCTTCTTTAAAAGATTTTGCAGCTTCTTCATTACTCTACTAGTAAACAGTCGTATCAATAACGATATAGTTCTTAAGCGTTTCTTACTTCTTCATAAGTTTCTATGGAAGATCAATGAGATCATTTTTCAATCGCATACTTCACTTTCACTTTTTCTATTAGAGAAGAGGTATTTTTCATCTTACTAAGAGTTCACTTTTTATTAAATCACAAAAGGTTAACTCATCTATTTATGAGAAAGAGATGTCAACAAGAGTATGGTTTCGCTATTTAATCACTGCTTTACACCTACCAACTCAATCGTTGACATCGATAAAGAAGAATCAAGAGAACTTACAACAAGTTCAGTTGAAGACTTGAGTAGGAACTATTGATCATAATGGCATACGGTCAACTATTTTATCGAAGACACGTCAAGGATGTATTAAAAGCTGAGGGTTATTGTTATGTGATTTTTTTACCACCACAAATAATTAACCTGCCTAATCCTTAAAAAAGGCAACTAGCTAATTGAAAAGGAGATAATTACCCATTATTGTGTGGTCACCCAATCTCAATATTATATTATATTTTATTATGTAGTTTTCCATTCACAAAATTGGGAAACTTAAAGCCATCCTCACCTATATAAAGGAGGCTCAGTCTCATAATTTTTTATCTCACAATCGCTTCACTATATACTCTGTAATTCTCTCTCTGCTCTCACCTTGAGATTTAGAGAAACTCTTGTAATTCTCCAGAAAATAGTGAAGAACAGTGGACGTAGGCTCATCTTTTTTGGGGCTGAATCACTATAAAATTCTTGTCACTTTAATTGTTTTGCTTTATCAACTCTTTTCACTCACAAGCCACATCTCGTAATTCTCAAAATTCGTTATTGATAAAACCTCCGTCAACAATTACTGTATCTTCTTTAAAACAATATTTTAAAAATATCATACCAGTATTCAATATTCTAAAAATATTATAGCAGTTATTATTGAAAAAAATTATAAATTATGGAACAAATGGTATGTTGTTTAAAGAGAACAACAAGTCTTGCAAATAACAACACTGAGTTAAATGATATGAAATAATTTTCATATGAGAATATATTTAGCATGCGAAGGGTGTGTTAGAGAAATAATGGTTTGTTATTTAATACTATATAAGGGTACTTATGTTAATTTATAAGAGGATATTTTTGTGAATAACTAATTAATTAGAGGGGAGCATATTTGCACCCCTCACTTTTATTTAGGCACCCCATAATTTTCATTAAAAACTAGAAATAACAAATCATAAATAAAATACAAATAAAACACTATTATACACCCCATTTATTTTGATTATTATACCCCTCTTATTCTCTTTCTTTTAGTGGTTTACTCTATCTTTCTCTAACACTTCTCTCACTAAAGTTTTTTTTTTCTTCACGTTAGTTCCCCATCACTTATCTTTTAATCCCTTTTTATTATTATTATCAATTAGTTTCAATTTGGCCTACGTGTTCTTATTTTTTTATTTTTAATATTTTAATTTGTTGAAGGAATTAATGAGATAAGATTAAATAAAAACAAATACAATAAAACCTAACATAAACAATACATACACTTTTTTTTTCTGAAAAGTAATGATAGGGAGACCAAAACCTCACACCATTTAATGTGACATGCATTTGAACCATTTATTATGAAAGGGTAAAATTCTGTTGGCAACCTTCATGTTATAACATGACTAGTTTCACGGTCATGTTACAACATGCGACCAAATATTTGATCTGAATCGATTTTTCAGTATTTGCCTTATTGCCTTTTATATGCTTTAGGTCACGATTTGTATAGTTGTCTATTATAAAAATCTGATCTTATTAATGCATACACGGATCTGTTTAAGAGGAAATAGGTAAGTGACTCTTACCTAAATTGGTTTTGAGTATATGTCACTATTTCATTAAGGAAATTCCTTTAAATGAATATTTTATGTTAATATCTTTTATGGAAGTTTCCTTAACTTAATTGTGCTGATTCTTGTTGATTACAATTAATCTAATTCGTGCTATTAGCTGTGAATTAGGTTTGAGTAACTGATTATTTTGTTTTAGGAAAGTAATCTGAAAGTTTCCTTTTCTGTTACAACATGACTGGTTGACAGATCATGTTGCAACATGTGGTCAGAATCAGTGACTATTTTCCAGATCTGTTTTTCTAAGTTTGGTAACAAACTTATCTGATTTTGCAAGTCTTCTAATTAACATTAAATGCTTTTTATTGTTTATTGGTATATATTAACGTGAAGGCTTGCTCCCTTCTCTATTTAAAGGCCACTCAAGAGTAGCTTTAGGTAGAGAGACCACTTATTGTATTTTGGCTATTGTGTGTAAAAGAAAGGTTTTTCTTTTAGCTATATTTTAGACTTAGGAGGTGTCCTAGTCGTTTGAGTGACAGTGCTTCGAGAGAGGTGCTGATTGTCTTCGGGAGAAGATCGACTTCAAGTACCTGGAGGGATTTCAGAAGAACGAAGTCAACCTAAGACGAGTGGTGCTCGCTAGACACGTTGGTGAAGGAATACATCCACATTGCGACAATCAAAAGAGGGAGTCTTTTATTGTATAAGTCAAATTGGTATTTGTATTCATTCAAACTTTACTAATAGTGTTTATTCTCTGGGCGTGGCCCCTTGGACGTAAGTTATCGGGAGATAACTGAACCAAGTAAAAATATCTTGTGTTATTTTTATAATTTCCGCACTACCACCTCACATAATTAATTGAAAATTAATTATATTCGGTAATACCTGATTAACGGACCTAACATATTATTTCAAAGTAGGACCACACCATTCTATTTTTTTTGGGGTGCAAAGAAAATTCTCCTTAATTAGAAAGGAGGTGGGAAGAGAAAAAATAAAGGTGGTAATATAACCACCCTTAAATAAAAAACGACTCATCGTTTAACTCAATGTTGTTATTTAAATAATAAACGATATTATTTAAATATCCAAGCAAAAAAAAAATGACATGATTAAAATAATAAACGACAATTCGTCATTTATGTCAGACCTGCCTCGTCTCGCCTGTAAACATCGTATTCGTCAGTGTGGATTGTGGAATGGAAAGAAAAACTAAGGGTGCGCTTGGTATAAGATTCGAATCCTATTTTTCAAATCCAGAAACAGCTTTTACATAGAAAGTTAGAAGGTGTCGTTTTTTGTTTGGGACGACATTTCGTCCTCTTTGACGGAAATGAACAACAAATTGTTTATCGGAAAAGAATGTGGTCTTAGTAGTTTAGAACGCGTTTGGTACAGGATTCGAATCCTATTCTTCAAATCCAGAAGCAGCTTTCATGTAGAAAATTGAAAGGATAATTTGTTGTTCAAATCCACATTCTTTTCCGATAAACAATTTGTTGTTCATTTCCGTCAAAGAGGACGAAATGTCGTCCCAAACAAAAAACGACACGTCGTATTGTCTTCTCAAAACGACCTTACTTTATCTTGTTCCTTGTAGAAAACGATCAAATTTTACCGAAACCAAAAACCAGTCTGCTGTTCTGGTGGATTGGCTGGTTATGGCTTCCATCTTAGATCTACAGCTGCCTGGAATGCGGAGCGGACCAAGCTCAAGTGCTCTGACTGTGGCCACCGTCTTGGGTTCATCTACGATGATAGTCCTTGCCAGTTTCACTTGGGGTCCAGTCAAGTCATTCCCGAGGCTTCTAGGTGCAGATTCAAGACGAAGGCTCTTCGATTCTCGTCTAGAACTTAATGGGTCGGCCTCAAATATGGAAATGGTTAAAGGGTTTTTGTGAATTTTTTATTGGCTTTTAATACCATGTACTTGTGAAATTGTGATGCAGTTGATGAGTTCTTTCTTGTAGAGATTATAAGATTTTATTTGTTTAAGTATGCGATACCGAGTATTGTATTCTAAGGGTTCTGCACATAAAATTGTTTGTGTTAAACCTTCTTTGATATAATTATGGAGAGCAAAGACTTCTTTGGGTTTTGGAAGTTTTGGTCACTCTGACTGAGTCTAATGTATGAGTTAAAGAGGACTGAACTCGTTTGAATTGATTTTGGACTATGCTAGATTACCAATCAATTTATTAGCAGCTATAGGCTATAGCATTGTGGAATTATCCATATGTGCGTGCTCACTTGTCAACTCCTGGAATGTCAAGTTGGAAAATGCCTCTACCAGTCAATTCACCTAAACACTACCACCAGCTAACTGATATTAAACAGTCTCATTTTATGACGATTAGGTTGGATCAGTAGCTCTTGGTTGGTAGGTTATGGAGGTTGGAACTTCATCATGGACCTCTTGCGTTTTATTTCTATGATCATTTTTTGTGATCTCGCATAGCTTGAACCACAAACTTAACAAGTGAAATTAGTGAGTTGATAGACTTAATAACATGGAGCAGATAAAGGACACTGGAATTGACGGAGCAAAAGTAAGACAGGCAGTTCCACCGCCGCCGCCGCCGCCAATTCCAAGGTTCTGGGTCAGGAAGACTGTTCCAGAGAGTGTGACAAAGCAAGAAATTGCAAAGTTCTGGAGGCAGAAGCGCATCGAGGAAGAAGATCATCTCCTAGCTGCTATCAAGGCTGCTGCACGCGTTAGGGCCCGTAATCTCTCAGTAAGATTCTTTTATAATGCTAGTTTTGATATACCATATGTGCTGTCTTTAACTTGCAGAGCACAAACATGGATTCTACTTGGGACTCTATAAAACCTGTCGAAAAACTTGACTGAACACCTTAATTTTGTGTTAGGATTTACATTTTTGAATCCATTTTCACATATATATGAGTTGACAAGATGCAAGCTTGCAAGTTTTCTTTTTTCCTACTATGATCCCTATCTTACAAACGATACCATTTTCAAGATAAAAACTGAATGTACCTTTTGTTATCTTATATTATGCAATCTTCTTCACTGGTGTAAGATATTATCTCGAGTATGCAACCAAAATCTAAATAATGTAGTTACATGAAAGTATCAATTTTCATTGTGAACTGCATTATTAACCAGTTTCTACTCTGTTCATCTTATATAAGAATGTATAGGACTTGTTTGGGAGCATTTATGCTTTTTATTTTTTGTTTTTAAAAGTGAAATGAGTGGTGAAAGTTTCATCAAGATATTGATTGAGAAAGTCTCCATTATCTATTTCACTTTTAAAAACAGAAGACAGAAAACATAAATGTTGTCAAACAAGCCCTTAAGAAACTAAAGGATAAGTTTCTGTTAAAGTTCTTCTAGGACATTAAAGGATAAGTTCGTGTTCAACCTTGGGGTTACATATGACAAATATGACCGAGTACTGGCTTGGTTTTGGGTATTTAATATCTTCTACGCAATATAGATTATTACTAGCTGCTAACCTGGAAACATTTTGAATTTCTTACATTCCTAAACTTGTGGAAAGCTGTACGTTATACAGGAAGAAGATTACAAATGCTTTGAAGAGTCCTTGACAGATGAGGACAGAGATGCTGAGGAGAAAAACCAGACTGCTACCAAGGATGAGAATACTAATGACATTCGCATCGGAATAAAGGACTGGTTAGTTGACGCAATATGTTTTCCATTTAGAGAAGTTATAAGAAACCTGATTCTTGTATAGCAGTTTTTTACCTTAGGACTTTTCAACAAGAAATTTTCGATGAACCTATGCAGGTGGACAAAAAGCAAGTATGCATACTTGAACCAACCGGCCATTGAATCCAAGGATCCTCGGAGACAAAGAACCTCCACATATGTTCCCAATTGTTTCTCTTACAAGCCTACTCCTCTATATCCCACCTCTCTTGGTGTCTTTTAGAACATCTGAGGAGCTTCAGTTGATTGAACTCGTGAGATTTTGTTTGTTTGCTTTATTTAGTTGTGTATTTTTTTTCTCTAAATAAGTTTGCTTCTTTGCAGGCATCGTTAAAATATTAGTATACCGTAAGAATGTCCTTTTGTGGGTTTTTATTTTTATTTATTTTATTTATAGCGTGAGTTGTACAGTAGAAATTGTAATTTTAGTTACTTTTCACCATATTAAGAAGCTTGATCAGGGTTTTTAAGCTATAACTGTGTCAACTCGTAGTTTTGAGTTCACAATTGAGATACTAAAAATGGAAAGACAGTAAGAACTCTAAGGAAGAACTCTAAGGAACTAATGTAGTGCTATAACCACTAAACAAGTCCAAGCTTTACAGTTTATACTAATTACATGATGGGCCCACCAATATTGGTATTTTTTTTCTAATTGTGCACGTAAACATATGAATAAATAAAAAAGGGGGAAACACTTCCACTATTTCTGTTCCCATTAGGGATTATGATATGGGGACCTAATGTATTAAAATTATAAGTTTTTTTTTATTTTTTTTTTATAAAGGGCTCCTTGGGAGAATTTCAGTAATCGAAGCAAAACTTCAAATGATAATGTAAGCATAAAGATTATAATTTCAAACTCCTCAAAGAAAGGAGACAAAAGAAATAGATCACAGATACAACAAAAAACAAATGTATAAGTTATCATAATTCTCTAAGGCTATGTTTGGTAAAGAGGAAAGAAAGTAGGAGGGAAGGAAAAATTAGGAGGGAAAGAAAATGTGTAGGATAGAAAGGAAAGTATCTTTCCTCAATTGTTGTTTGGTATGTAGGAAGGAAAGAAAATTAGTATATTTTAAAATGACTATTTTGCCCATTTTATTAAAATTTTAAAAGTAGTATACAAGGTTAATTTGGTAAATTTACTTTAAAGTATTTGTAAAAAAACTTTTCCTCTCCCTTTTCTCTCCATTTTTGAGAGGAAAATATTGAAGTGGGTCCCACCATATTTTTCCCTCCCCTTTTCTCTTCCATTTTCTCTTCCCTTCATTTTTCCCTCTTACCAAACAACCCAAAATTTTTTTTCTCTCCACTTTTCCCTCAAAACTTTTCCTTCCTCTCCCTTTTCCTTCCTACCAAACATAACCTAAGAGAAACAGATAATAAGAACCACCAGTAATTTGTTGTTTTTAACATTTACTCCTAGTTGCGTTCTTGGCAAGATAGACTATATGAGGTCACGCTAATTTAAATCTATGCCCGTGGAAAAGAAATAAAATAAAATCGGCTACAAACAAATCTAGAACTGAGAAAAAGTCTCAGATCTAAGATCTGACCGTACTAAATACACATAAAGAATGGTATTACAAGGCATATCTAGATCTGGATCTCTTAAAGCCGAAAAAGAGGAAAAAAAAAGAGAGAGAGAGACAAGGAGGAGGAGATAGAAGAGAGGGGAGAGGCCGGAGAAATGGAAGAGAAGACCCCCCACTCAGGTCTCTATGCAGTGAGATCTGACTCGTTTGTTGTAAGGAGTTGCAGTTAGAGAGAGAGAGAGGTGGCTAGATGGAGGAGGAGGCTACTCTGCTGTGGGACTGCTACAGAGAAAAAAGAGGGAGCAAGTGAGAGCGTTTTCTAGAGAGAGAAATTGTTTAGAAATGCTTTTGTTAGATAGGACTAAAATTGTAAGTTAATAAAGCAAAATTACGTAAGCACTAGTTACTTTTGGGACTAAGGCGCAACCTAATTAACGTGTCAAACTATTTTAGTATAAATTAATTTCGTAATTTATGGCTTATTTAGTTGGCCTTAGAGTATCAAAGTCTAAGTTAAAAAGTTGCTCATAGTATAAGTTTAGCATAAAAGATTTTTCATAATCCTAAAACCCCCATTTCCACGTTTATAGCATAAGGTAAAAATGTATTTGCTTCTTAGTTTTTAAGAACAATACAGCTGAGATCTATAACATACTTGATACTTGAGACTCTACATATATGGGCACTAATTCGGTAGATTTTTTTTTTTTAACCTACATATATAAGTATTATTTTGATTCACGTTTATAGCCGTTGGATCATATAATGATCCAACGACTAAAAAAAAAATACCTATATCATAGGTTAAAAAAAAAAAAATCTACTAGATTGGCATCTATATATATTTACACACAAGGGAGGCGGTGTTGATTGGTGACCGATTTATGCCATTTTTATATTAACAATGTGGACACCGTTATCATGGAGAACTTATTAACTTATGCTTATAGATAGAAAAACAACCGTTGACCAAATTCATATTCATGGAGAAGAGATATGATATGATCAGTCGCGTCAATCGCGTCTGACCAATCTCCCCTCATGGAGAAAGATTTGCCACTACCATATGCAAAATAAATAAAATAAATAGAAAAAAAAAATTAAATGGCATATGAGTAGATTGAAAATCAACTATTAGTCTAATTAATAAATTTCAGGGCGCGTCTACAGTAGGGGCGTCCCTACGTAAGGTCCTGTTTATACACCGTTTGATGGGATTCTGTGTATAAACAGATTCTCCACAGATTCCTATCAAACGGTATATAAACAGGGACCTTACGTAGGGGCGCCCCTACTATTGCCGCTTCCTAAATTTCATGCTTTTTTTTTTTTTTTTTTTGAAGTATCTCATGCCTGTATTAGTATTTGTCAAAATTACATCAATGTAAGTCATTGAATACCCTAAATTTATTAACAAAACATGAATATGATTTTTTTTTTTTACCTTAAAAAAAATTCAAAAAATGACCAATTCCATTAAGGGAATTAATTTAAAAATAAAAAATAAAAAGAGTGTTCCTTTCACGTTCGATAATCCAAATTTATAAATTTCAGACTTCAAATTGCTCTTCTACTAATGGCCAGCTAAGCCCAAAGAAAACTATGCTTTACAATTTAATTTATCACGAGGATTATACTTTTAAATTTGAGTAATACTACACGTCTTGATTACATTATCTAGAAATTAAACTAACTAATCTATTTTTTTTTTCTTGATATACTAACTAATCTAATTTCACATCATACAACTGGTTGGTTGCTATTTAATATCTATACACTTTCATTAATCTCTAGCCACTAATTATCACTTACAATGCTGCATTATTTAAGTAATTAAGTCATAAATTTATTATTTTCCAAAAAGAAGGTGATAATATTTAACATTTTCATTTAAAATTTTTTGGAGATAACTATTTTTTTTTTTTTTTTTGGAAGCGAACTATTGATAACTATTGAATTGATTGATTAATAATTAATTATTACAATTAAATACAAAGAAGAGTGAAAGAGTCGTCGCGTACGAAGAGTCCCAGAAATTCCAAATCTGATCATATCTTTTCTTTATTTCTTTTCTAAATCTCAGCTCTGAATCAGGCTCTGTTAGAGAGAGAAAGTCCTCACATGGCAGCAATTCACAAAACCGCGTACTAGTAGTAGTAGTAGTTGTTGTTGTTGTTGTTGTTGGTTGCTACTCTCTCTCTCTCTCTCTCTCTCGACTTTCAGATCTTGATCAGTCACCATTTCCATTTTCCCAGATCGATTTCGAGCTAGGGCTCCCAATTCCCAATTCGGACCTTCTCTCACAACTCTCTCTCCAATGGCGAAGCCAAGGCACTCTCGCCTTCCGACTCGGAAATCGTCTTCCTCGTCAACCACCCTCATCTTCACCATGCTCGTTATGTTCAGCTTCGTCGTTCTCATCCTCGTCGCCCTCGGAATCCTCTCCGTCCCCAGCAGCTCCGGTGACTCGCCCAAGGCTCGTGATCTTACCTCCATTGTGCACAAAAGTGCCGATAGGTAAGGGTTTTGCTTGTGGTTTCTATTTTTGGTTGAATATGAATTCGATTCGATGCTGATTTGGTCTTCCTTTTATAGAAATGAAGGAGACGAGGGCAGAGGCGAGAGATGGGTCGAGGTCATTTCATGGGAGCCTAGGGCTTTCGTTTATCATAATTTCTTGGTGAGCCCTTTAACTATTTCCATCAATTTATTTAATTTCTTCCTTGCCTATTGAAGTTGGCAATTTTCGTCAAGTTTCATTCAATCTGTTTGAAATGCACTTTATTGGTTTCTAGTGATGTAGTTGTAACTGGGATTTGGACATTATTGAAAGAATTGAAGTGTCTTGGATAGGGTATCTCGTTGTGTGCTAAAACAACAAAATTATGTATTGAGAGCCGTGCATCGAAGAAAACGATGGTGAATTTGTTCTGGTTTGCTCATCTGTTGATTTATAGTTGGGAGAGGATGTTAAGATTGAATTAGAAAGTCTGCTTTAGTTGGATGCTATACACGCATAAATGTATATATCGATACATTGGTACCGCTGTACCGGTCTCTAAATACATGTCAGCCTTCAGACAACTTAGTCCAAGGAAGATCCTTAATTTGAACGTTACTCTGTCATATTCTTCTTACCACGTAGTGAAAATTTTGTCATGCTTGGATTTTGATTATGTAGGCCAGCGTGTAATGGTAACCCTTAGGCTGTTGTATTTTCTTCCATCGACATCTTGCTTTGATTAATCCAGAGTCTCTAACTACTGATTTGGTTGGTTGACTATGGCAGACCAAGGAGGAGTGTGAGTATCTAATCAATCTTGCCAAGCCTAACATGAAGAAGTCAACCGTTGTTGATAGTGAAACTGGAAAGAGCAAAGATAGCAGGTCTGTGTTTCTTACCAGCGTTCCTTTTGTCATTGGTCGTTTATTTATTGATTGGAGTTTCTCTTGCTGTTCATTTATTTCCTTTCTTTTCAGCAACCTTGGCATAATATGGTTGGTTCACCTTTCCTGTCAACAGGGTACGTACAAGCTCTGGAACGTTCCTGGCCAGAGGACGTGATAAAGTTATTAGGACTATTGAGAAAAGAATCGCTGATTTCACCTTTATACCCGTAGGTATGCAATCAAATCTTCCTCCTTTTTCAGGATCCCCCATCTTTTCTGCTCTTATTATCTTATCTTAGTTGTGTGATACGATTTAGAAGTTTCTATTAAACCAACAACATAATACACAGATCATGGGGAAGGACTCCAAATTCTCCACTATGAAGTTGGACAGAAATACGAGCCTCACTATGACTACTTTCTTGATGAATATAACACCGTGAATGGAGGTCAACGTATGGCTACACTTCTTATGTACCTGTGAGTGACTTACAAGTTTTCCAAGACGTAATTCTGAGTGTCTAGTATCTTAAATTGCTTTTATACCTTCTCTCATTTTCCTCTTCCAATGTGTTGCAGCACAGATGTCGAAGAAGGAGGTGAGACAGTGTTCCCTGCTGCAAAAGGGAATTTTAGCTCTGTGCCTTGGTGGAATGAGCTATCTGATTGTGGAAAAAAGGGACTTTCTGTTAAACCTAAGATGGGTGATGCATTGCTTTTCTGGAGCATGAAGCCTGATGCATCTCTAGATCCATCCAGTTTACATGGTTAGTAATTTTCGCTCCATTTAATATAATCGTCAAGCATCTTGAAGTTGTCGTTTTAGTTTCAGTGAATTCTATGTTTAGATGTATTCACCATCAAAAGATATGACAATGGTCTGTATCTGCATTTTGTTAAATTCTCCTATCATTATGTTTTGGAGAAAGAAAAAATGTTTGATGGGACTCTTAAAACACTAACGATGTTGTTTAATGGGAGTATTAAACACTAACGATGTTATTTATCTATTTATTTATTTGTTTCAGGTGGGTGCCCCGTGATTAAGGGAAATAAGTGGTCAAGTACCAAATGGATGCGTGTCAATGAGTACAAAGTTTGAACTGCTAAAGGTAATGTCCCATGTGATACAGAGATAAATCAATGCATATATGTTTTACAAGTCTTCTGCCAAAAAAAAAAAAAAGAGAGAATGCAGTTGTCTCTGATAGTATCAGCATTTAGCAACGATTAATATGTGATTTATTTTATGATAAATCTATTTTCAATTGGAGGGTTGTCAAGCTAAACTCACCTTTCCCGGTGATTAGTGGTAGCACTTTACTGGCAATACGTTAAACATGATCAAAATGATGGGTTGTTCTCACATATAGATTATGATATCAACTGGTCCTTTTAAATTGTGACTGGTTGATCATCATTCTAGTTCAAAATAGTATTGATCACCAGAATGATTGGTCCAAGTATGATTGGACTTGTTCTGGATGGTTGCTGTTATTTTGTTGACAATAGAGATGACTTATTTGCTCATTTAGGAGACTGTAGATTTCAGTTTCTTACGTAAAAATCGATTGATGGAACCTTTAGTCTTGTCCTTGAAAATACCTTTAATTCAGCTTCAGATATTGTGTTTACTTAGTTTTGCATTTTAATTACCTAAAATTGCCCCTTGATTACCTGTGGCAGGTATACAAGTTATTATCACTTTTTTACTTTGTCAGAGTCCAAGCCAGAGCTACATCGCTGTTCAATTTCAGATTCTTATTTATTTGTAGGCTAGCACTCTCCTTGATGCTCGACGTCTTAGAATTTAATGTATACTGTTGCTCTGACCTTGAATTTTTGTTTCGAGTGATTTGAATTTGTTACAACCACAAACCCCTGATAAAATAAAAGTTGAAATATCTCGTGGCAGCTCTGAGGGTCCAACGGGTTTAGGAATGGAGAGAGCTTGTATTTAACATAGAAGTATAGTAGTATTTTATTTTGTTGGATGAATTTGATGACCTTGTACGGCTTTTATTAATCCATTCCTTTTTTTCCCCCCGTTGTTTTCGCTTGAACTATTAGTAACCATTCCCATTGTTATTTTTCTTTTGTTGAAGAAACACGATGCTTCCTAGCCGTATTATATCTTCAGGGGAAACGCTAATAATAGATATCTTTATAATGCTTCCTAGCCGTTCCATATCTTCAAGGGAAACGCTAATAAACACCTAGATAGTTTTATAAAACCTGTTTTCTGTTATCAAATTTTATCAAATTTCATCATATTCAAATGTGTAGTCAAATTGGAGTGTTAAATAGCCACAGAAGACATATTTGCCCTATAAATTGTTGATTGGCATTCATGTTAACCGTTGAAAAAAATTTCTTCAAATACGTTCTTCAACGATTTTAAACCCTAATTTTAAATGCGGTAAGTTATTTTTGAAAAAAAAAAAAAAAAACACGCACACACACTCGAACAACTACTTAATATTTCATTTGGTATTTTTGAAAAAAAAAATTACGTTCTTTTACGTAAATGTTTAACGTGAGTTTCATTTGATATTAGTATACCGTAAATGATGTTTCATAGGTGACACTTCAACAAGTGGACGACTAAAGTCAGATATGAAGTTTCTTTGTTTAAATATCTATTTGAACAGGTTAGTATAGTGATATTGGTTTGATTTTAGAGGTGCTGCTCCAATTGACACGCACTACGCAACATGAAGGAGTCCTAATATGAACGCGGGATCAATTTGCGTCATTGACCAAACTACAATTGCATCTTTAAAGAAACTAATCAATTATGTACAAATGCAGTTCGATTTTCTAACAGATAATAGCAAGATGCGCTGAGCTGGCGAGCTACCAACTTTCTAACAATTCCGTCGAAAATTATGAAAAAGGATCATACTTTAAATAAAAAATAGAAATTAAAAAGTGTTATTAGTTCCATTTTTTTTTTTTTTTAAGGGGAAGCTTTCAGCAAGCGGTACGAACATTCCAAACATTTCAGGACATTGTGACCCTTTATAAGCTCAAATATAAACTATTTTCAGATTTCACTGCATCAAATAATACCACATGGAGTACCTTTTGAACCTGCAACAAAGTGAAAACTCGAAACTGTTAAACTCGACCGATCTCGACCGATCGTAAAGATCGTGGCTTGATATTTGATAATACTGCACCAACGATACAATCATATCAGTCGAAACTTCCCATCAAAGTTGCTTTATTTTATTTTATATTTTTCCTTCTTGCCAGAGCATCAAGTTCATTTTATTTGAAAACAGTCGACGTCCGCTTTAAAACTGGCAAACATGCCCCCCATCTGCGGACTAAAGTGATTATTAGATCACTGGGAAGAATTGGTAAGGTGCAGATCTCTCCAAACCAGGCACCAATTTAATTGTAGCAGATTCAATGTTTTGAGTTGATCAAATTCCTGATGACGTACGGAAGAATGCCTCCGTGATCAAAGTAAGCGAGTTCAACCTATATCACAAAAGGCAGGATTTTAGTGCGCATGAAGCCTACGCAACACAGATCTTTGATAAGACTTCAAAGACATTCATACAAAAAGAAATATCAGTTTCAACCGTTTGTATTTACCTCGGTATCAAATCGTAATGTACATGTGAACGACTTGCCATTGTCTGTCACCACTGTGACATCTTGACCAGGTCTAATTTCACTAACACTGCTGGGAAGATCAATGCTGTATTGTTCATGGCCAGTTAATCCAAGAGTTTCAGCATCTTCTCCTGGCTTAAAACATAATGGAATGACACCCATGCCCACCAAATTGCTTCTGTGAATCCTCTCAAAGCTCTTTGCTATGACTGCTTTCACACCCTGAGATACAAGATTAAACAGAGGCATTATTTGATTGCAGAAGACATATGAACCATATTTATGGAACCTGAAGTTTTCAAATGTTGTACCAGTAGCATAGGACCCTTAGCAGCCCAATCACGAGAACTTCCACTTCCATACTCCGCACCAGCCAAAATAATTGTATCATGTCCTTCACTCTTGTACCTCTGTAATAATCAAACAAAAGTTTTTAACTATAAATTTAAGACAACCAGTGCTGATATCAAGAAAATGGACACTTTTAATGCAGTCCAAAAACCTAGGCCCCGTTTGTTTCGCCTATTTGAATGTGTGTATTTGAATGGAAATTGTGGAATGGGTTATAATTGGAATGGAAGACATTTGAATGGAAAAAATAGTGGAATGGGTTATAATTAGAATGGGAGTATTGGAATGGACCATTCAAAAACACCTCTTCCCCTCCATTCTCATCCAAGACACAAAAATCCATTCAAATAGTTGATGTGACTGATGAACCATTTGAATGGAAAAACTAAATTGTTGAAACAAACACTCATTCCAAAAGACCATTTGAATGGAAAATTTAAAGTTGTTGAAACAAATACCCATTCAAATGAATTTTCTATTCCAATGGAATGGAATGGGCGAACCAAACGGCCCCCTAGTTTGTTGGTGATATTCCTACATTTACTTTAAGAAAACCCTAATTACATAAAACATAGGAGTAACTTTAATGAACCTAACTGCAAATTAGGTCACTTCACAAGACATTCTGGTTTAAAGCAAATAATTTTAACCATTTTAGTAGGCCCAAGTTTCCTTTCAAACAGCATACTAACAGCGAAACAAGAGGAAATTACCATGGCAGCATCAAACACAGAAAGTTTCTCGCCAGTGGGAATGTGAATAGTCTTAGGACCAACTTCTCCTTTCAAAAACTTGTTGACCAGGCGAATATTTGCAAAAGTGCCCCTTGCCATCACTTCATCATTACCACGTCGACTTCCGTAGGAGTTAAAGTCTCTTCTATCAACCCCACGTTCAATAAGATATTTGGCTGCAGGGCTGTCCTTGTGAATGCTACCAGCCGGTGAGATGTGATCGGTTGTAATACTATCTCCAAAGTTGAGCAAGCAGTAAGCATTCTTCACTCCATGAGGTCCTGGAGGAGACATAGTCATATCTTTGAAATAAGGTGGCTCATGTATATAGGTTGATTTGGGGTCCCAGGAATAGAGGGTGCCAGAAGGTACAGATAACTGATTCCACATAGGGTTTCCTTTGGTGATTGCTTCATATGTAGCCTTAAACATATCAGGAAGCACGCTTGATTGCACAACCTGAAAGAAAGTGCAAGAAAGAAACATAATAAGTTCCTAATCCTTGCGCTTAGCTGCTATGCTACAAATAATTGTCCAACTCATATCTATGCAGTTTAGCATCTCACCTCTGCTACTTCCTCATTGGATGGCCAAATGTCCCTGAAAAATATATTTGTCCCATCCTTCCCCAACCCAATTGGTTCTGTTTCAAAATCAATATCCACCTACAACATGCCCAGGAAAAAAGAGATTCAAGAAAGTTATTTAGCACCGGAACACAGGCACATTATACTAAAAATTTGGCTAGATTAGCATGCAAATACACATGCACAAAGATGTTTGCAAATTATAAAGCACAGAATATTTATGTTTTCATATGATACTGAGATCTTATAAGTTGTAGGGTGCAAAATCTAAGCTGCATACCGTGCCAGCAAGAGCATAGGCAACCACAAGGGGAGGAGAAGCTAGGTAATTAGCCCTTGTTAGCGGATGTACACGACCCTCAAAATTCCTATTTCCAGACAATACAGCCGCAGCTACGACATCTGTAAATGTGATCAGAATCAGCAGCTTGATCGTCTTGCCAAAATCCAATGTGCATCTGAATATGAACTAAAACTTAAAAACAAAAATTTACCATTTTCAGAGATAGCTGATGCTACTGCTTCATCAATATCTCCTGAGTTCCCAATGCATGTGGTGCATCCATACCCAACAATATGAAATCCTAGGTGATTCAAATACTTCTGCAACCCACTGGCAAAAACAATAATGTCTCAGTAAAAGAAACTTATACTTTCCAATACAGTATATAGTTCAAAAAAGTACCTTTTCTGCAAGTATTTGGTTACAACACCAGAACCTGGCGCAAGACTTGTCTTGATCCATGGCTTAACCTGGAACAAAATTAAATCAAAATTTTAGTGCACTTTGTTTATATTTAAAATAATCCTGAAATTATCCTTGATCCATGCAACATAAACTGCAAAGGTCCAAGGCAGAAAGAATCTGTTCTGAAATTCTGTGAGTAATCAGCAGACCAAAAACATGGGAATTCAAAATTAAAAACTTAACCCATGAACCTGAAAAAATCAGATTATAGGCCAATAGAGGGAACTTTCACGGATAGTATCAAATTTTAGCGAATAAAATAATAGAGGGATGAGTAATAGCCTCCAGCAATATTTGAAAAAGAATCAAAGTGCAACACTCAGCAAAGCTATAAAGAAACAATGATGCAGACAGATACAAATTTCGAACAATGCAATTCATGACATAATAACCTTTAAGGCATGAATTCTCTTCAAAAGTAAATAACCATTTAAGGCATGAATTCTCTTCAAAAATAAATAACCATTTAAGGCATGAATTCTCTTCAAAAGTAGCACACCACTCTTCTCACAGCATCTAGCAAATTATATTTTGTTTTTGTTCTTTTAATGGTAACTGTTAAGTCACCAAGGAATGAACAAATCCAAGTGAAAAGTAGAGACATCTAACCTCCAATCCTAGCTCACAGGCTTTCTTTGCCACCAAAGCGGCTCCAAGCATAACACTGGGATTTGAGGTATTTGTGCAACTTGTAATGGCTGCTATGACTACATCTCCATGCCTAAGTTGTGCTGGGGTCCCGTGAAATTCAAACTCAACTACCTTAGTTTGGGACTCCTTAGGTACAGCAAAACCCTGCATACATGCAAGAAATATAAGCACAACAGAAAAGAGGATCAGTTGATACAATATAATGAGTCCATTATATAGTCCAAATACAGCAAGTGCACATGGACCTCACAAACAATGGATTGGCTTTATTAATGAAGTGATACACATATGAAGAAATAACAATGAAGATAAATAGGTGACATACTTCCAAAGAATAAATAAATACCATCTCAAACTAAGTAGTCCTTATGGAATCTATAATTTGAAAAAGATAAACACACATTTGTGATCTTTAAGGATGCTGCATGAAAAGTCAATTCAAACTATAGGATAAGCATTAATGTCAAAGTTTATCTGAAGCTTGTCTCCTCACAAAATTTCGTTCAAAAAGTCCTTTTTGGTTTATGTTGATTCAAGTCTTGAAGCATGGACATTTAACAGTCTCCTAGATAGAAGTTTCTGTACCCTCTACTCAAACAGAATGATATTGGTCTCTAAAATTAGATTCGAAATATTTTCCTGTGCAATCTTTTTGGTACACCAATAATAAAATTTCGCAACTACATTTGAGTAGCCACATGACAGTGAGATTCTTTTGGTTTCCAAGCACGTACCAATAATCAATAACCTTTCTGTCTATTCTCATCTTACCTTGAATCCAACTCTATTGTCAAGACACGAATGCCAATCTGCTTTCATTTCTTTTAAAGGAACACGATCATGTGGCCTGCAAAAAGTATGCTTCTAAGAGGCATGTTGGGAAAATGGAAACATCATATCTTATTAATAAATGAATGCATATCAGAAAAATAAATCAAGAAAACCTACCTCTTCGGACCTGACACACAGGGTTCCACATCCTCCAGAGCTAGCTCTAAATAAGAGGAATACACTCTCTCAACCTGGGGCTGAGATCAGGTAACAATACTTAAGTCAGAAACCATAATGTTAAACAACTTCGAATGACAACAGGGACTTAAAAAATAAGGTTGTTAGTATAAAGTACCTCACTGTAGTCCACAAACATCTTATTAGCGCGTAAATACGACTCTATCATGGAAATCTAAATGAAACGCAATTCATCAGCAGGTGAAGAAAATAAAACATTTAATAAACTGCAAGTCCTACAAATCGTTTCCTTTCAAAAAGGTACTTACAGTATCATCACTTCTGCCGGTCAGTTTCAGATATTGCAGAGTCACATGATCCACAGGAAAGAAGCCCATGGTTGCACCGTACTCAGGAGACATGTTAGCAATAGTCGCACGATCTGCTAAAGACAACTCACTCATACCTTCCCCTGAAACAGGAATAAAGGTGGGAAACTATTAAGATTAATTACCTAAAGAAGCTGCAGCTGCAAAAGACTAATGATTGAAAACACTGATACCAGAAGAAAAGCTGCAAAAGACTAATGGTTGACAACATTGATACCAGAAGAAAAATATTATTAGATATATAGGTTTACCATAAAACTCCACAAACTTGCCAACAACCCCATGCTTCCTCAGCATTTGAGTTACTGTCAAAACCAAGTCAGTAGCTGTCACACCATTTCTCAGTTTTCCGGTTAATTTAAATCCAACAACGCCAGGCAAGACCATGCTCATTGGCTGTGTAAAGGATAAGAGTAATTAATATCTATCGATAAAATGATGTGGAGGCAACAGTAGTAGAATAGAATCTAGAAACATTCAACACAGAAAATATCTTTACACATTAGGCATATGTATTGCAAGGATCTTGTGCAAAGACACATTTATGCCCTATCTCAATGTCATGCAGTGTGTATGCGTGTATGAGTGTGTACAGGTGATGATCAGGACAAGTAATTCGATTGGGAAAATTAAAAAGTCATTACCTGTCCAAGCATTGCAGCTTCTGCTTCTATTCCACCAACTCCCCAGCCAGCAACACCCAGTCCATCAATCATCGTCGTGTGTGAATCTGTTCCAACGACACTGTCAGGGTAAAGCAAGCCATTTCTGTTGAACACAACTCTACCAAGGTACTCTAGGTTAACCTGTAAATAAGCCATAAAACTTCAATCCTCCCAAGCTCGTGTACAGGAATTACAAAAAGAAAACTAAGAAAATAAAACCCTTAAACAATAGCAAGGCTACGTGCACCGTCAAAGCAAAGAAAAGTCGATTCTGAAACTATGCAATTACCTGGTGGACAATCCCTGATCCAGGAGGAACAACGAGCATGTTATCGAACGCATTTGATCCCCATTTAAGGAATCCAAATCGCTCTTTGTTTCTCCGGAACTCAAGTTCCATATTTGCCTGCACTGCGTTCTCTGATCTTGCCACATCCACTTGAACTGAGTGATCAATGACAAGATCTACAGGAACCTGCATTAATGAAAAGAGAGAAAAAAATGAAGCACATCAAGGTAATTAACTAAGGTTCATTCTCAGAACTAAATTAAACCAATAAAATACCGATTTGTTTCCAGAAATACACACATGAATTCAACTCACCAATGGGTTAATCTTGTTCGAATCTCCTCCAAGCCTATTCATAGCATCACGCATGCAGGCAAGATCAACAACAGCAGGCACCCCAGTAAAATCCTAAGAACACGTTAAAATCACATCAAGAAACACCAAAATACGAAAATGTAGAATCCCATTAACCCGAAATCTACAACTATCTAAGCTTACCTGAAGAAGCACCCTAGCAGGTTTAAATGGGATCTCAACCTGTTTAGGACTAGTATTCTCCCAGTCAATGATCTTCTCAACATCATTACTCTTAACCTGAAACTCATCACAGTTCCGAATTGCCGATTCGAGAAGGATCCTAATCGAGTACGGTAGCCTCTCTACAACACCAAACACCCAATCTCAATAAATATTTCCCCAACTTTCCATCCCATTTTCTCGGTAACCAAACAGTCTCAAAAACATTAAATAAAATAAAACTCAACATACCGATTCTGGGATCGTTGAGAGCCGGCAAGCTGTAGTATTTGCCGAATTCACCACCGTCGGGGCTCTCAAGTCCCTTCAAAATGGTCTTGAACGGGTTTTCAGCAGCTGAAATCAACCAAAAGACCGAAGAAATGAAATCAAATCAAATTGAGACGAAAAAGATTGAAGAGAGAATGAATCGAAGTAGCTACACTACCCATAGTATTAGTAGCGACTAGTGAGATCGAGTGATGGTGATTCGAATCTGGAGCAGAGATCGATTTGAGAGAGTGAGATCCAGAGTAGAGTAGGTCTAGGGTTTGTGGGGGTAGGTGAATTTGGGGATTTGATCAGAGAAAACGGTGGTGTTGGTGGTGATGATGATGATGACGACGACGACGAGTTGGACTGACCGTTTTAGTGTACTGTGTCGTGTCGTTGATTCCTACTTTTTAATAATTATTATTAATTAATAGGTCCTATGAATCTGCCCCCTCCTCCCTAAAAATAATATTTAAAAAATAAAACAGGGGAAAGGAAAGGATATTTTTTTGGATCAGAGGGAATGATTCCGTGTGGACGATTCTACGGTGGGGTTTGGTTTTTTTTTTGTTAGGCGTAGGATAGGTCATTGGATAAGAGGGCGATGCCTATTTTCAGACAAAAAGGCCCAAGACGATATACGTCTAGTCAGAGCAACGTGGCACCGAGTGGCCCAAAATATGACATTTCATGATTAGGTTGTTCATCCGAAAAAAAATAATAAATAAATAATAATTATAAATCGGCTGACTGGAGTTGAAACTTGTTCCATAACATATTTTGAAAACAAAATTTTATAAAAAATAAAAAATAAATAGTAAAATTAATTGATAAGTTGATTCCATATTTAACCTGGAATTATTACTCGATCTCATTTAACCCCTTTGGTAGCTCTTTCGTTATAAACTAACGAAAAAGTCTCCATCTTAGCCCTTATGACTCATAACTTTCATTTTAATCTATAACAACACTATTTTAACATATGATCTATCAAAATGTCTCATTTTCATTTTTACAATTATTTTATTACTAAAACTAAACAAAAAATTGTTGAAAAATTGGTTAATATGGGTTAATATATATTGGACTTGTCTTGGGCTTGGAAGCCCACATTATAAAAGGGAAAATTAGAAAAAATACGATCTTTTTGAAAAGAATTGGAAAAATACAGTGCTTTTGTATTTTTCATGATGCTGTACGGTTTTTATTAGAAAAATATTGCTATTTAAAAAATATTTATAAAAATACCATTTTTTTAAAATAGAAACTGGTAACTAGTAATGTTTATAACTGATATATAATTGGTAACCAGTTTCCAGTAACCAGTTTCCAGAAATTGGTAACCAGTAACTATTTTAAAAGTGATAATTTTCTAAATATTTTTTAAAAAGTGATATTTCTCTAATTAAAACCGTACGAAAACTGGAAAAAACTGTGACTTCCGTATTTTTGTAATTCTTTTCATTTTTTATAGGTATAAGCGTAAGAAACCCATTATAAAGTCCAATTATGTGTATTAGAACCCAATTTCATGAACCATTTTGAAGCTAAAAATTGAGTGAGACCCACATCTTGTTGATGGAAGGTCTTGGTGAATTCTTGTTCTTCTCCGCGAGGATATCGATTTCGTATATTCACACGCTCAAAATGGTGCACGGATGAATGATAAATTGTTGCTCAAAAGTGTACTATTGAAATGGAAAAATGAAAGGAAATATTAGAATCCCACATTGGTGGGAAATGCATAGTGCAAGTGGTTTATATAGAACTTTATTTTGTGATGGTGGTAAGAATAACTATCACAGATGCTCTCTCAGGCGCGTGCAGGGGGGGTGTAAATCTTCGGACTTAGGCCTGAATTTGCATAGGCTCGTGTGTGCCCGCACTTGCGGACACGAATGTCGGGCCGAAAGTTGGACCATAATAAGCCCAAGTTTTTGTTGTGGCCCAGTATATTTTTTCTTTCATTTAGACCATTTTGTTGTAATAAAACCGGAAAAACATTTTGCATATTGAAACTGCCATGCCAACTGGTAAATGTTTTAACATTTTGATTAAAGGCTGGCAAGTGTAACAACCATTTTAATGGCAAAAAACATTAGTAACAGCCATGCTAATGGCTGGAAAATGTTTTTAGATTAATGGAAAAGTTTCTGATGTTTGCTACCAAGTCCTCCCTTTGAGACTATAAAAGGAGAGCTTCTCCTCCTCATTCCACGCACCAAATCAGAAATTTCTCTCTGCCATCCTCTCTCAAGTGTTCTTGAGTTCTTGAGTTCTAGAGTTCTTCGAGTGTTCAAAAATCTTCATAGCTAGAGTTCTAGTGTGTTTGAGTTCAAAGCTATCCAATTCATAGAGTAGAAGTGTTGGTGCTTCGCCTTCTACTCTTTGTCGTTGTATCCTAGAAAACTGACGCTCGAGAAGTTCTCAAGCATTCTACCGGAGGGAGCGAATCAGTTTTAAGGACATTGTGTCGTACACAGGCCTCGGCGTTTCTAAAAGTGCAACTGAAATTCCGGTTGGAACAAACTTTTGGTAACTTTATAATTGTCTTAAAGTTTAATATAGAAGTTTGTTATATTCGTTTGTAACCTTATATATTGCACATATTGAATGTTATTATTTTCCTACAATCTTAAAACTGAATATGCTTTATATAAGGTTTTATTAGGTTGCATGTTAGAATTTATTAAATTCTTTATGCTAGATTGCATGTTAGAATTTATTTATTAAATTCTTTATGCTCTTATATAAGGTTTTATATTAGGTTGCCTGTTAGAATTTATATTTATTAAATTCTTTATGCTCTTGTTTGCAATATATAAAATTTTAGTCGTTTGAATATATATATTGCTCTCCTGCTTTGTTATTACTATCACTCTTAGTGTGAAATTCTTGTGATGGTGAATTTGTGTTCTGTCTAAGGAGACCAAGTTTGAAGAGGAAGCATCTGTGATCCCTCCACGTCTTTCCTGGGAGTTTCTTTGAAATTCTGTCTAAGAGGCGGGATTTAAGTGGGACCTGTTTGTGAATCCTCCGGCCTTTCCTGGGAACTAGTTTGTACTGAAATTAATAATCTTTGATTGATTAATTTCAGAGATAGCGAACAACAATGCTGATATTGTCAATGCCGAGAACACGATTAGTTCTCAACAGCCTGCTGTGGCATCTGTAGTGCCAGTACCAGTCCCTGCTGTGGCTCGAGTGCCAAACTCTATTGTGACTCCAATGGTACCAGCAGCGCACCATGGAGAGAAGCTTGAGAAGTTCAATAGGTTAAACTTCAAAATATGGCAGCAAAAAATGCTATTTTATCTAACCACATTGAACCTTGCGAGGTTCTTGACTGAAGAGGCTCCAAAAGTCAGAGAAGATGAGCAAGATTTCTAAGTTCTTGCTGTGGTGGATGCTTGAAAATAATCTGACTACCTATGCCGAAACTATGTAATGAATGGTCTGACCGATTCATTATATAGTGTATATCGTAATAAGAAAACGGCAAAGGAACTGTGGGAGTCACTAGACCATAAATATACAACTGAGGATGTTAGTTCCAAGAAATTTGTGGTGCGACATTTCCTCGATTATAAAATAGTCGACTCTAAAACTGTAATCAGTCAAGTTCAGGAGTTTCAGTTGATTCTCCATGAGATTCAGGCAGAGGGGATGGTCATTTGTGAACCCTTCCAAGTAGCCACTATTATTGAGAAACTACCCCCTTCATGGAAGGATTTCAAGAGCTACCTAAAACACAAGCGAAAGGCTATAAACCTTGAAGACCTTATTATTAGGCTCTGCGTCGAAGAAGATAACAGACGTACTGAAAAGACAAGAGCCTCGTCTAGTACATCTGGGGTAAAGGCAAATGTTGTGGAGCATGATCAAAGCTCTAAGGCTAAGAAGAACAAGTCAAAGAAAGGGTCCAAGCTAGGACCTAAAGGTGGAGTGGGAAAGAAGCAAAAATTCCAAGAAAAATATTTTAATTGTAATAAGATGGGTCACAGGGCTTCAGATTGCCGACTCCCAAAGAAGAAGAAGAATGAAGCCAACGTGGTGGATGGCATCATAAAAGATGTAGAAGACATAAGTCTCTCTGCAGTCGTTTCTGAAGTCAACCTTGTTGGGTTCAATCCAAGGGAATGATGGATTGATATTAGAGCTTTAAGACATGTTTGTTCTGACAAGGGCCTGTTCACAACCTTTGAACCAGTAAAAAATAGGAAGAAGCTCTTCATGGGTAATTCAGCCACATCTGAAGTACAAAGTCTGGTCAAAGTTGTGCTAAAGATGACCTCTAGGAAAGAACTGACTCTGAACAACATAATGTATGTACCAGATATCCGTAAGAACTTTGTGTCTGGTTCACTTCTGAATAAGCACGGATTCCGCATGGTGTTTGAGTCTGATAAATTTGTATTAACCAAATATGGTATGTTTGTGGGAAAGGGATATGAATGTGGGGATATGTTTAAACTTAATGTAATGACTGTAAAGCCCAATATCAATAAAGCTAGCTCTTCTGCTTATTTGATTGAGTCTTTTAAATAAGGTACTCCGAAAGAAAGAAGAAAAGACACCTTATGAACTGTGGAAAGGTAAAAAGTCTTCCTACAAATACTTGCGAGTATGGGGACGTCTTGCTAAGGTATTGATACCTACACCTAAAAAGATAAAAATAGGACCAAAGACAGTAGATTGCATTTTCAATGGTTATGCATATAATAGTAGTACTTATCGGTTTCTTGTATATGAATCACAAATCCCAGACATACACAAGAACACAATAATGGAATCGAGAAATGTATCGTTCTTTGAACATGAATTTCCATATAAATCCAATAAAGAACCTAGTACATCTAAATAAACCTATGAGGCTATCACTGAGGATAGTCAGGACCAAGAACAAGTCGTTGAAGATGAGCCTAGACACAGTTAAAGAGCGAGAACTGAAAAATCTTTTTTTCTGGATTTTTTGGTCTATATGTTGGAAAGTGAACCTCAAAGCTTCCAAAAAGCTATGAACTCTGTCGAGGGACCTTTGTGGAAAGAAGCCATTAAGAGCGAAATTGATTCCATCTTGCAAAACCATACGTAAGAATTAGTGAAACTTCCTCTAGGATGCAAGCCATTTAGTTCAAAATAGATTTTCAAAAAGAAAATAAAAACAGATGGAACAATTGACAAATATAAGGCTAGATTGGTTATCAAAGGTTATAGGCAAAAAGAAGGCCTAGATTACTTTGATACTTATGCTCTTGTGACGAGAATAAATTCCATAAGAATGATACTTATGATTACCGCTCTGCGGAATCTTGAAGTACACTAAATGGATGTAAAAATAGTCTTTCTTAATGGAGATCTAGACGAAGAAATCTATATAAAATAACCTGAAGGTTTTTTTGCTCTTGGACAAGAAAAGAAAGTTTGTAAACTGGTCAAGTTGGCTTGAAGCAAGCACCAAAGCAATGGCATGAAAAGTTTGACAGAGTAATGCTTGCTAATGATTTTAAAATCAATGAGTGTGACAAATGTATCTATGTCAAAAACACCGAAAATGACTACATCATTTTGTGTCTTTGTGTTGATGAAATGCTCATTATTGGTAGTAATGATAAGATGGTCAAATCTACTAAGAATATGCTGAACTCCAAATTTGGCATGAAAGATATGTATCTAGCTGATGTAATTTTGGGAATTAAAATTACAAGGACGTCTGATGAACTTATACTCAATCAGTCGCACTATGTGGACAAAATTTTGGAGAAATTCAACAAAGATAATTCTGGAGTGTCCAGAACACCGATAGACATGAGTCAACACCTTTTTAAGAATAAAGGTGAGAGTTTTTTTCAAGTAGAATACTCAAGAGTGATTGGTAGTCTGATGTACTTAATGAGTTGCACAAGGCCAGATATAGCCTACACAGTCAGTAGACTGAGTAGATATACGAGTAATCTAAGTGCTGAGCATTGGAAAGGAATTGTGAAAGTACTCAAGTACTTACGATATACTCGTAACTATAGACTACACTATAACAGATATCCTGCAGTTTTAGAAGGATACAGCGATGCAAACTAGATATCTAATATAAAAGACTCAAAGTCTACTAGTGGGTATATGTTCACACTAGCTGGAGCAGCTGTATCATGGAAATCTTCAAAACAAACGATTATAGCCCGATCCACTATGGAATCTGAGTTCATAGATCTAGATAAATATAGTGAAGAGGCTGAATGGCTACGCCATTTCTTAGAAGATATTCTAGATTGGCCTAAGCCTGTGCCGCCAATATCTACACATTGTGATAGTCAATCGACTATTGGAAGGGCATAAAATAATATGTATAATGATAAGTCTAGACATACTCGTCGAAGACATAATACCATTCGACAACTGCTCTCAACTAGAGTTATTTCTATGGAGTATGTGAAGTCTAAGGATAACCTGGCAGATCCGCTAACCAAATGGCTAAACAGAGAGTTTGTTGACAAATCATCGAGAGGAATGGGACTAAAGCCCATAAAATAAAGTCAATATAATAGAAACCCAATCTAGTTGACTGGAGATCCCAAGATCTGGGTTCAAAGGGACAACCTAATTATAAAGACTTAGTTGGATCACTGCGGGAGTTATCGTCCTGTGAGGGTATTACCTTCACGTCCATTCCAGTGATGAAAAACAGTGATGCCCGCAAGGAATAGGATGAGCAAAGCCTTTTAATGATTCCTATACGTCAGGAAACCGAGCAGAGTAATGCGGGTTACTCTTAGCTAAGAAATCACCTATGTGGGAGAGAAGTATGGACCGCTTCAAAGGAGAATTATAAGGGCTTAATTCCTTAGAAACTCTTGCAGAACCAGGCAAAGATGTTCAAGGCCAAAATGAATATAATCGTAAGAACTGGATTTGTTAAGAAAGATTCCTGTGTGAAGCACATCATCATTTACATGAACGATAGAACATTTCAAAGACATCGTGTCTACTGATCAGTCAGTAAAGTAAATATACTCTCACGAGGGAAGGTTCAAAGGGTAACACTTACCTATCCTATGCAGGTTTCGTTCGTTGAACTCAATCACCTTATTTAGAGTTTGTAAATTCTCTTTTTACAATTTCTATTCTTGTGGAGGATTGTTGGAAAATGGGTTAATATATATTAATAAATATTAGGCTTGTCTTGGGCTTGGAAGCCCATGTACATTATAAAGTCCAATTGTGTGTATTAGAACCCATTTTCATGAACCATTTTGAAGCTAAAAATTGAGTGGGACCCACATCTTATTGATGGAAGGTCTTGGTGAATTCTTGTTCTCATCCGTGAGAATATCGATTTCGTATATTCACACGCTCAAAATGGTGCATAGATGAATGAGAAATTGTTATTCAAAAGTGCACTATTGAATTAGAAAAATGAAAGGAAATATTGGAGTCCTACATTGGTGGGAAATGCATGGTGCAAGTGGTTTATATAGAACCTTGTTTTGTGATGGTGGTAAGAATAACTACCACAGATGCTCTCTCAGGTGCGCGCAGGGGGAGTGCAAATCTTCGGGCTTAGGCCTGAATTTGCATGAGCTCATGTGTGTTCGCACCTGTGGACACGAATGCCAGGCCGAAACTTGGACTATAGTAAGCCCAACTTTTTATTACGGCCTAGTACATTTTTTCTTTCATTTAGACCATTTTGTTGTAATAAAACCAAAAAAACGTTTTGCATGTTGAAACTGCCATGCCAACTGGTAAATATTTTAACATTTTGATTAAAGGCTAGCAAGTGTTACAACCATTTTAATGGCAAAAAATGTTAGTAACAGCTATGCTAATGGCTGGAAAAAGTTTTCAGATTAATGGAAAAGTTTTTGATGTTTGCTACCAAGTCCTCCCTTAGAGACTATAAAAGGAGAGCTTCCCTTTCTCATTCCACACACCAAATCAGAAATTTCTCTCTGCCATCCTCTCTCAAGTGTTCTTGAGTTCTAGAGTTCTTCGAGTGTTCAAAAATCTTCATAGCTAGAGTTCTAGTGTGTTTGAGTTCAAAGCTATCCAATTCGTAGAGTAGAGGTGTTGGTGCTTCGCCTTCTACTCTTTGTCGTTGTATCCTGGGAAACTGACGCTCGAGAAGTTCTCAAGCATTCTACCGGAGGGAACGAATCAGTTTTAAGGACACTGTGTCGTACACAGGCCTCGGCGTTTCCAAAAATGTAACTAAAATTCTAATTGGAACAAACTTTTAGTAACTTTATAATTGTCTTAAAGTTTAATATTGAAGTTTGTTATATTCGTTTGTAATCTTATATATTGCACATATTGTATGTTATTATTTTCCTACAAAAATAGCATATGTCATTTACACAGCTTTTAACAAAAATATTTTCAGAAGTTTGCAACACAAAAATAGGTAGTAGACAAGTTTTATTTTACATACAAATATAAATAAACAAATAAATCTTATTTTAGTACTAATTAGTGATCCCCTTATAGTTATGATTTAGTTTCGAAAAAAATTTGGATATTTTTTAGACTTGTCATAATAAGTGAATGTTACAATAAAATATAATTAGGATGGAATGCTTTTTTAATATTTAAGTTAATTTTTTGAAAAAATAAAATTAAATAACTTGATGTTTTTGTTTTTGTTTTTTTTGTTTTATTTATGTTCTTTTCTATAAACTAATTATATATTACCTAATCATTAAATAGCACATATATAAACCGACATTTCTATATATGACCAATTTAGCTTTTTAATACAATATAAAGAGACTAAATTTATAGTCACTAAAGTTGAGAGGATGATGTCATTTTTATCAACTAATAAAATAGCAAACGAATTTAATCAAAGCAAAATGTCCAAAATGCTCTTGGAAAAAAAAATTTCATTTGAGTGTCTCATGCTCTTTTCTATAATTTTTAACGATAAAGATATGATAGGGTATGAAATAAGACACTTTGATAAATCGAGTGTCAATATAAGAGCTTTTTAAAGTTTAGGCCAAAATGCTTTTGAAAAAAAAAATTATCATTTGAGTGTCTCATGCTCTTTTCCATATTTTTTAACGATAAAAATATGATAGGGTATAAAATAAGACACTTCGACAAATCGAGTGTCAATATAAGAGCTTTCTAAAGTATAGGCCAAAATGGGATTTTGGATATTATTTACGGGCCAATATTAGGACGTTTTAATCTGTTTACAACATAATAATAATGAAAAGTTAGATAAGATAAAATAAAGGTTCGGGCACCTAAATAAGGTTTTTTTTTTTCGTATAGATGCCAAATGAGACTTGGGTAAAACTCGGGAGTAAAAAGTATAATTAATCATAAAATAAAAGGAATTTATTTTCTTAGATTAATCCATTATTATAACTCCATTATTATAACTTATGAGTAAGTTATAACTTTACAAACGCTAAGTTCTCTATTTTTAGAGGATTAGTGATTTGAAAGGATTTATTTTTAGCTTCTCAATATGCTATAGAAAATGATTGAATTATGTGTCAATTAATTAGTATGATAGTCTGTCTCATAAAAGCTGCTTTTTAGGAATTAAATTATGAAAAAATCTTGCAAAAAGCATGGTTATAAACCTACTTCTTTTAATTTGTAATAAGTGGAAGTCATCAGTTAAGTCTCATTTAAAAAAAATAAAAAAAATAAATCTGTTATTGTAATGGTAATTGTTTTATAATTATAATCATAAGATGTAAGATAAAATTTCAAACTCATCTCTAAAATATTCAATTGGAAAAGAAATGTTAGCTGTACATAAGGGATTATTACACTAATTACAATCCTAGAATCTATCATGCCAGATTGTCAGGAAAAGATTTGTTGAGAGAAACCCGTGACTAAACTGAATCCATTGAGATTGACACCAAAGGATGAGATCACGAAAGCGGAAGCGACTAACTGATTAGAGCCTGAGGGTAGAAGGTCTTCCACAGCTAGAATACTCTATATATGCTCAATAGGAATTCTCTCTATTGATGGAGGTAGAGGAGACGAGCACACGTTCTATTTAGCTTGGGAACCAAAATCTTATAGCTATGTCCTCATATACTAGTCACCAATAGAGACCACATCAATCCTTATTGGACTAGGAGTAACCACACATTACAGAGTCCATACTAAATAGGTAACTTCCTGAGCCCTCAATTAGATCACTTAATGGCCCCACTTAATTAGACAGCCCTAATATTTCATAATTGTTATAAAAACTATGGCCCACAAATTAGTTTACACGAGTAAACCCAACAATCTCCCACTTGGGCTACATAAGTTTTTCCTGAGACAATTATATAATGAAAACTTGAGTGCACACTATATTGCTGTCTGTTAAAAAATTACCCCTTAAGACAATCTGAACCATCTTGTATATCAACATAAAATCAAAGCGGCCTTCATTGCACGTAGGTAGGCAATTAAACCCATCAATGATTATCAAATCAATACACGCAATGACACAGATCAAGTATGGATGTGTGGTATGGAAATTACATGAAAAGTGATCTTACATGCCTATTTCCAATTGATCCTTCTTTATGATTCCAACAAATCAACTTTAGTCTTTCACTTTATGCAAAACAGCAGATATAAAGAAAACAAAATATAAATTCAGAATATAAAAGAAAACTATCACTTTATTGATATCAAATAATAAATATGTCTATCACAGGAGAACTCATAAAATCTAACTCCCACTAATCCTGAACATCTTTAAATGGCACAACACCCATACGAGCAGTATGCTCATGAAATATCTTAGGCATTAAACCTTTGGTGAGCGGATCCGCTAATATGGAGTTAGTTTCGTTATGTTCTATAGACACTAGGTGACTCTAAACTCTTTCCTTAATAATTAGAAACTTAATGTTTATGTGCTTAAACTTTGACGAGCTTTTGTTGTTATTGGAGTATAAAACAGTGGCTCTATTATCACAATAAATTTTCAATGGCTTTTTAATACCATCGACAATTCGCAGCCCGGTGATAAAATTTCACAGCCATATTCCATGATTCAATACCTCATGACAAGCAACAAATTCTGCCTCCACGGTGGATGAAGCTGTGAGCATCTACTTAATACTCTTCCATGATACAGCTCCTCCAGCAAGCAGGTAAATATAGCCTGAAGTAGATCTCTTACTAGGCATCCATCATAATCAGAGTCGGAATACCCCACGATCTCCAAACGATCAGATCTCTGATAAGTGAGCATGTAATCTTTTATTCTCTATAAATAACGTAAAACCCTCTTTGCTACTGTCCAGTGATCCATACCAGGGTTACTTAAATATATGCCCAACACTCCAACTATGTACGCTATATCCGGACGCATACATACGTGAGCATACATCAGACTCCCTACTGCAGATGCATAAGGGATCTTCAGCGTTTCTTTAGCTTCATACTCATTCTTGGGGCGTTGAATGAGACTGAATTTATCAATCTTAGCAATGAGTGTATCTCCTGGGTACATTTGCTTATACCAAATCTATCAAGTACCTTTTCGACATAGCTCAGTATGCCCTGAGAGCGATTTTGGTGTATTTTAATCCCAAATACAAAAGAGGCGTCCTCAAAATCTTTCAACTCAAATTTGTTTGATAGAAATATATTGGTTTCGTATAGTAAGCCTATATCATTGCTTGCCAAAAGTATGTCATCGACATACAAAACCAGGAAGATACATTTGCTCCCACTGAACTTGTAATAAATGCATCTATCTACTGAATTTTCCTCAAAACCGAATGAGGAAATAACTTGATAGAACTTATGATACCATTGACGGGATGCTTGTTTGAGACCATAGATGGATTTCTTTAGTTTATAGACCATAGACTTTGGATCTCTGGTTACAAAGTTTTCTTGCTGTACCATATAAATCATTTCCTCAATATCACTATTGAGAAACGCAGTCTTTACATCAATCTGATGTAGCTCCAGATCAAAATGAGCTACTAGTGCCATAATTATTCTAAAAGAGTCTTTTAAAGAAACTGGAGAGAAAATCTCTTTATAGTCAATGCCTTCTTTCTGAGTGAAACTCTTGGTAACTAAACGAGCCTTATATCTCTCGATATTGCCTTTGAAATCCCTTTGGTTTTAAAAATTCATTTACAACTAATAGGCTTCTTTCCTGCTGGCAATTCGACGAGTTCCCAAACGTCGTTATCTTTCATGGATTTCATCTCATCTTCCATGGCAGCGATCCACTGTTAGGATTTTGAACTTTATTTGGCTTGAGTGAAATTGATTGGATCATTTTTCACTCCTATATCAAACTCATATTATAGGAGATAGACGACATAATCATCCGGAATCGCGCTTCTCCTTTCCCTAGTTGATTTCCTTAGTGGCACTTCCTCTTGAAGTTGTTGAGGTTACTCTTCAAGAGCAACTTCCTCATATGGGACAGGGAGTTGCGGAATATTGTCTTGAATTTCCGGATTTGCTTCTTGAATAATATCAGGTAAAGGAGCCTGATCACCTCCAATAGCAACTATAGAAAGAGAAACAAATTCCTCTTCGAAGGCAATATCCCTTACCTTATCTTCCCCTCCAACCTCAACATCCTCAAGGAATCTCGCATTTTCCATCTCGAAAAAGGACCTATCAGAGAGATCATAGAATTTGAATCCTCTGGATCTTTCAGGTAGCTATCAAAATAGCAACTTAGTGTTCTTGAGTCCAGTTTCTTCTCATGTAGCCTGTATAGCCTTGCCTCAGCTGGACAACCCCAAATATGTAAGTGCCTAATGCTAGGCTTCTTGCCTGTCTATAGTTCATATAGGGTTTTAGCTACTAATTTGCTGGGTACTCTGTTGAGTATATAAAATGCAGTCTTAAGTGCTTTTCTCTTGAGTGATTCAGGTAAAGAGGAATGACTAATCATGCTCCTCACCATGTCCTTAAGTGTTTAGTTTCGTTGCTCAGCAACACCATTCATGCTAGGTTTCTCCGGCATTGTGTATTATGGGACGATTCCACATTCCTCTAAGCACTGGGTAAAGGGTCCTGGACGTTGTTCACTGGATCCATCATACCTACTGTAGTATTCACTACTACGATCGGATTTGACGACTTTAATTTTCTTGTCGAGTTGATTTTTAACTTCAGCTTTGAAAGCTTTAAATACGTCCAGGAATTGTAACTTTTCACAAATTAAATATAGGTACCCATAGCGAGATTAATCATCTATGAACGTGATGAAATACTGTTGGCCATTCCAAGAAGCCGTAGGGAATGGACCGCAGATATCAGTATATATCAGTTCTAAGACACCGGAACTCCTATGAGCACCTAATTTACGTATATTTATCTGTTTGCCTTTAATGCACTCAACACAAACTGTGACATCTGTGAGGTCAAGTGGGTTAAGAATTCCATCTGACACAAGACGCTGTATTCTCTTTAAAGATATGTCCTAATCGCCTATGCCATAACATAGAGGAATTCTTAATGGTTTTGCGTTTTGTACCACGTTTCTCGATATTAATTGAGGTAATAGTATCAACTTTATATAGGTTATCAATCAAAGTACCAGTCACAATAATATTGAAATTTTGAAAAAGACTAAATTTATTATTTCCAAATAAACAAGATTAACCTGATTTGTCCAAAACTGAAATGGAAATTAAATTCCGTCTAAATGACGGTATAATGAATGTCTCATCCAAATCCAAAAATAAACCGGAATCTAATTGCAATCTAAATAGATGTATTGCCTCCACTATAGCTGTATCGCCGTTACCTACATAGATGTATCTTTCAGCATCACTTGGCAGACGACTCCTCAGAGAACCCTGCATAGACATACTTATGTGAGTAGTGGCACCGGTATCCACCCACCAAGTATGATTGGGTACAGAAGCAAAATTAACCTCAGAACAGGCAAAATTGAGAAGCTTACCATTCTTGACATGCCAGGCGGCATATTTGGGACATTCCTTCTCCACATGTCCTGCCTTCTTGCAGAAGAAATAAGCTGAATCCTCATCTTGTTTCTTTTGCACTTTAGTATGTAATGTTCCAGATGCAGCTCCTTTATCTTTAGTCTTTTTCCTTTTATTATCTTGAAAGGTTGTTACTAAGTGAGCACTCTCTGTCTTATCTCGCTTCAATCTATCCTCTTCTTGCACATACTGAGATATGAGCTCATTAAGAGTCCATTACTTTCTGGGTGTTGTAACTCACTTTAAATTGGCTGAATTGTGGTGGAAGAGATAGTAGTACTAATTGCACGAGCAAGTCATCCGACAGCTCTAACTTAAGTGCTTTTAGTTTTGAAGCCAGATTAGACATCTCCATGATGTACTCCCTGATGTTTCCTTTACTTTTATAACGTATAGTAAGTAAATTGCTCAGCATGGTACTTGTTTCCGCTTTTTCATTCTTTTAGAAATGTTCCGTAATTGAGTCAAGGAACGCTTTAGCATTATCAACCTCTAGCATAGCCTCTAATGGTCTCAAGTATGGAATATTTCACGATCATAAGACTCATGCAATTAGAATGTTCCTACTGCTCAAAGTTCTTAACATCTATATCAGAACTTTCATCTGTAAGAGCAGCAGATTGTTCTTTCCTGAGTGCAAGGTCCAGATCCATGCAACCGAGCACAATCATAATGTGCTCTTTCTACTTCTTGAAGTTTGTGCTGTTAAGTACAGGAATTGAATTCAAATTAGCAGATATACTTGAAGCAGAAACTGAACAGAGAACAAAAGTAAAAATAACAACTCACATTAATAACATGTCATAAACTAAGCATATAATAATAAGATATACTAGCATGACATCAAACATATAAGGTGGGCTTCCATCATAAGATACCTAGAACAACATCAATAAGCCTTCCTTTGGGTCGACTTATCAACTTATAAGTGGTACTCTTCAGTACAGTAATCAAATATTGGTAGTAAATCCTGTCAAACAATAAATCTTCCTTTTGGCCGATTTACTATCCACATGAAAACTTAATAACCATCACATATCTATTACTGTAGGTGTATTCATTATTCAGCCAAATAATCACCTTCTTTTGGGCCGGTAATTATTCACATGAACAAAAAAAAAAAAACACACACACACACAAACATTCAAATATTTCAAAATAAATAAATCTACACAATAGAGGTTACTTTGGCAACATGTTGTTTCAACTCATCTATTTCAAAATATTTAAATAAATAGTGCAAAGAAAATAATAACCAAAGTGTCCAAAATATTAAACTGAAAATTTTAATGCACAAAACTTTATGGATGACCAACTGAGTTTTAAGCACTTTTATCAACTCTTAAAACCAAATAAAATTTTTAATGGATAAAGTGTGGGTCGTACTGAAGCTGAGTTGAGAAAACAAAAAAACCTGATTCGTTAAGTTTTAGGTTGGAACTCCTTAAATTGAGTCGAAAACGACTCAATTCTATCCAAAACCGAAACCATATACTTCAATTTGGTCAAAAAATTGACCTAAAAATTTTTCTCTTCCCAGGTGGTGGCGCCACAATGGCCGAAAGAGTGGCGCTGCAGTGCCAGTTGCATGGTGTCGTGACACCACCGTATCCTTATGGTGGCGCTGCAGCGCCACTTGATCCATAGGGTGGCGCCACGTGGCTTGGCGCTGTAGCGCCGAGCTGCGGCCTGAATGTTGATTATCTGATTTTAAAATCGGGTAACTCAAACTTAATGGGATTTTTCGTCCTAATCTGCAAACTTTATGACCCAAAACTCAGAATTCAACCCTTAGACACTCAATATTTCAACAAAATTATGAAAAATTCATCAATCATACATGTTATATCTAAACCCTAGAAAGCCAAATAAGTAAAGATATCACAAAATAGAGACATGCATGATTATTCTAAGCAATTTAACATGATTTCCTGCTCCTGATACCACTTGTTAGATGTATATAATGGATTATTAAACCAAATACAATCCCAAATCTATCATGCCAGATTGTCAGGAAAAGATTTATTGAGGAAAACCTGTGGCTAACCTGAATCTATTGATATTGACACCAAAGGATGAGATCACGAAAGCGGAAGTGATTAACTGATTAGAGCCTAAGGGTAGAAGGTCTTCCACAGCCAGAATACTCTATGTATGCTCAATGGGAACTCTTTCTATTGATGGAGGTAGAGAAGAAGAGCACACGTTTTATTTGACTTGGGGACGAAAACCCTATAGTTATATCCTTATATACTAGTCACCAATAGAGACCCCATCAATCCTTATTAGACTAGGATTAGATAACCACACATTACAGAGTCCACATTAAATAAGTAACTTCCTGAGCCCTCAATTAGATCACTTAATGGCCCCACTTAATTAAACAGTCCTAATATTATATAATTTTTATAAAAACTATAGCTCACAAATTAGTTTACACGAGTAAACCCAACAAGAAATTCTTCCTATAAAATTACCTCAAACACGAGAAATTAAGGACTAAAAGTCTAAAATTTTATGTGGAAATAAGACTACAAGTTGTAACACTTGTGTTCTTTTTTTTTTTTTTTTAAGACCTAGAAATTTTATTTTGAAAACAAATATTACACATCCTACTTTTCTTCAATATTTAAATGGAAAGTATAAGAACACAAATTTTTAGATAGGATATTTTAGTAAACAATTTAAAACTACCTACATAATGCTTTTGTTAGTTCTTTTAAATGTATCAAGTGGAAGGTAATGTTTCCGTTAAATGTCATTTTAATAACATTCTAGATCGTGTACAATTTAAGCTTTTTTAATGTGATAATGTTTCTAGACTAGAACAACGTTTCTTTCTCGTGTGCGTCTACCAGTGGTTAACAAAATAAAGGCATGTCGTTTGTGGAATCAAATTTTCTTAACAAAATATGTTGTTCGATGACTCAATAGATTGATAGATCCCCTTTATTCTCTGAGATCATACGACAGGCTGCTTAGTTGTCGTTAATGAACTTTGAAAACGACATGTCCCATGTTGTGGGTGTAGTTTCTGTTGAAAATAATAATAAACATGCATTACATAAAGATTTATAAAGACAAATATAATAACTTTAAAATAACTGAAGTTACTAATTTTTGTTATACTCGAACCTTGGGCAAAAATTTAGCGGCACTTCGGACCAGGAATTCCTACAAAACAAAGACATAATTAACTGTCGAGACCTGTCTGTCACACAGAGTTCTTAAAACTCATTCGCTCTTTCCACTAGACTGTTTGAGAATTTTGCAAGTATCAGTTTCTTAGGATACAACGATAAAGAGCAGCAAGTAAAATACTAATACCTCTACTCTACGACTTAGAAACTAGGAACTATTTACAATGAAAGATTTCTAGAGCTAGAATAACAGAAGAACTAAAACTAGAAATCTAAACTGCTACAACACTCAAAGAAAGCTAAATTGCTATTGTGAGAGAGAGAGAGAGAGAGAGAGAGAGAGAGAGAGAACGAATAGAGAAGCTGAAAGCTTTGTTGTGTGGAAAAAGAAGAAGGGAGGCCCTGCTTATATAGTAGGCAAAAATAGATGTTACAAAAACTAATTTGAATGCTCCATAATGCCAGCAAAAGATTGACTTAATAAGAGTCCAAGATTTGGGACCGGCACACACGAGTCCATGTAAATTATGCTCCAAGCGCAGATTATTTGCATCTCATATACGCGCCTGAGAGAGCATATTAGCTATATATAGTTACACCCTAAAAAATGTAACTCTAAATTAAGTATAAGTTTAAGAACTTTCTAACCAATGTGGGGTAAGCTTTTCTTAGTTTTCTTCCTCTATTTTCCAATACCAATAAGCATATTTTGAGCATCAATTTCTCACTCACTCAAGCTCTAATTTGGACACATGATATACCAATTTAATCTACTCATAGAGCAGAATAAAATTATGCCAAGATCTTGCACTTGCACAAAGCGAGTTCTATTCTAATTCACGCTCCAAATTGGCTAATGAAAATAGAATTGCAACTTTAATTTAGTTTTTACTACACACATAAGCTCTCAAGTCCATTTAAGTCCAAACTGCCATTTTAAATAAATGGTCCATTTTTTAACAGTTTCATCATTAATGATGGTCGTTTCGTAACTCTAGAAACAACATTTTGTTTCCTATATAGACAAACAACATGCCTTTTTCTTAACTTTTCCCTACCGCAGTCCCTTATTGCCATCATTTATACTCATTTTACGGAAGAGTAATATCATGGACATTCATTTAAAAATTAAAAAAAAAGTATTAAATAGTCTAACATGATTATCGATTACATGTGCTGATAGATAATGTACTCAAGACTTTCAAATAAAATGTAGTGGAAATTATATCATGTCATCTTGCGTAATTTTTGGTGGAAAAAAATTGTGTATTCCTACTCTGTCCCTCGCATTTACTCCTCGAGGAAATACGACGTGGTTTCTTGAATTTTAATAAACCAGATGTCCTTTGTTCTCTGGACATAAAAGCTATGTGTTGTCTACGAGAAAAAACAAACGACATTGCTATTTTATGTCGTTTCCTTTCAGTAGATTTTCTGGAATTTTTTCGGGGGGAAAAAAAAAAATCAGAAAGGAATATATGTGAAACAAAGTTCTTTCAAATCAAATAGTTTATGTTAATATTACCATAAATGAAAAATCAGACATGCCAAAATGAATAAATAAATTAGTAAAAAGATAAACTAATTATGAATAAATTATCACTTTTTTCAAAAAAAAAAAAAAATTTAACTAATGATTTCTACTTATTACAAAAAAAATAATAATAATTCACGCACCCTAAAAGTCAAACTCCAGACTTAGAACTTAATCCCACCACTCAATCCACAGCTAAACACAGTGGACTAACTAGATTGCCACTTTGTTTTGTTCTCTTAACCCTTGTTAGTAAGTAGTTAATAACTCTTTTTTCTTAAACAAAATCTCCTTTTCAACGCATTCCCTCGGATCTCATTCAATAAAATCTAATCATCCTGAAAATAAAAAAGACTTTTACTTAGATTAAGTTTTCGTGGTCATGGATAAATATATTATGCTATAATTATTCTAATAGTTTTGATGATCTGGGTCTCTTAATTTAAGACTTGCGAAAAAAATTTAGTAAGCCAAAAAAATTAACTCTAGAACTCCAACATTTTGAGGAGAAATTAAAAAAATAAAATAAAATTTTGAAAGTTGATTAATATTTTGAATCCCAAAGTTTGTCCATCTTTTCTTTCTTGTTTTTTTCAATACAATGCAATAAAATACCTTGGTATAAATTACATGGGATAAGTTACTGTTAGAAAGCAAAAAATGTTAAAGAAGAAGACCAAAGGGTGGGAGATTTCCAGAACTATTGTGTGGGAAAATAAATTTCATTTGACTTTTATTAGTGACCAATTTTGAAATAAATATACTTAATATGTGTGTGTCAAGAAAGTGTTTAATTTTTAAATTTTCGGAAAAGAAGAAAAAGAGAAGTTGAAGGTAGAGCCACTTTTAATTTTGTAATGTACCAATATAAAACAAATGAAAAATTACACATCCTCGGGTTTTCTTTTCCTTTCATAAAAATATTTTCTTTCGGGCAACTACAATACAAACATTTTTCTTTCATTCTTTTTTTTTTTTTTTTTGAAATATACAATTCAAACATTTGAATTTAAACATGTAAAGTTAGAAAATTGACCAAGATAGATATAATTGTGCTTATTTAAATAGCAAATCATGAGATAAATTATCACTGCATACGTTGTTTTGTCACACTTTCTAGGTTTATAGTTGGTTTTTTCTTTTTTTCTTTTTGGGCGCGTCTACAGTAGGGGCGTCTCTACGTAGGGCCCTGTCTATACACCGTTGGATGGGAATCTGTGTATAAATAGATTCTCCACAGATTCCCGTTATTCCCCACAGATTCCCATCCAACGGCGTATAAAAGATGGCCCTACGTAGGGACGCTCCTACTGTAGTCCTCCCCTTTCTTTTTTGGTGTTTATAGAAGGTAGTTTGTGTTTTTGCTAAGTAATTTTAACCATTTTTGTTGATCAGAGAGAAATCTGAAAGAAAAATTACGATAAAATTTTTGGATCCCAATTTATCAAAACATAAGTTTTTTTTGTGCAAACAAAAGTACAAAGGCAAGAATAATACAGAAACAATTTCTTTCTTTAATTTTTCAGCTAGTGCTAGAATTTTTCTCTCAGACAGATAAAAAATAAAGAATAATGCTTGAGATCACACCAATTGATAACTCTATGAAAATAGAGTTATTTATGTTCTTTTACTTAAATATTTTGTGTAATTTTAGTTTAATTTAGGTTATTTTATAGTTAATTTAATTTTTAGTATTTAGATATAATTTTATGTAATTTTATTAGATTTTAGGTAATTAATTTAATTTAGTTTAGTTTAGGATAATTTAGTTTTATTTAGTTAAATTTAGAATTTATTATTATTTGTGTATTTTATTAATATGATTTAGTTTTGATTTAGATTTAAAAAGAAAAGAAAAAAAATTCGGAAAAAGGAAGAGCCAAACTCGCGAGTATGAACGGAGATTTCATGCGCGATCTCGACCGTCGATCTCGGTCAAAAGCAACCAGACGAGCGCGTGGACTGCACGCGAGGGAGCTGGCGCGTCCGTAGCTGGGAGACAGCTGGGGCCCGCATGCGTAGCCACTAACCGTGCTGGATCTGGTGCTTCTCAGCCTTCGTACAACTGGTTTTTCAGCCAGTTTTTGATCGCCACGTTAGTCCAGTGACTTTGACCGTTTTGTTAGCCAATCACATGAGATTTAAGTGCTGATTTCACCATTTTTGCACCGCATGGGATCACAGCCTAGTGATCAGAAAACGTGAGGAAGAGAGAGAAAGAGAAAGAGAGAATTGTGGGAAATTGACACATCATCCAGCCAATCAGAAGCCACCTTTAGAGACGTGGGAACTTGCACAACACTCCAAACTCAGCTATAATCACCCAGAACGTGAGAGGAGAAAAATACACAAATTTTGAGAGAAAAAACTCTACTTTTTTTAGAGAGAGGGTGTGAGATGAGTTCAATGTCAGGCTAGTTTTTAGAGAGGCTAGAGAGATGATCTTAGTTGTGTAGTTTTTTTGTTTTTCAGCTTTGATTCCTGAGAGTGCTTCAACGCTCATAAATTTGGTTTGTGAAATTCTTCAATATTTTTATTTTCAATATATTATTTTCTAGTTTCTCATATAAATTCAGTCATGCTTTCTTTATGTGGTGATTTAAACTAGATTATAATTATATTTATTTTATTAGTTGATCTTTTATTACAGTATTGTCTCTGTGATATATTGTCGATCTTAGATAACTAGTAAGATAAATTCTTTTTGGTGTTAATTGGAAGAATTTTTCATATTGAATACTTTAGATTAATATTTATTCGTAATTGCTATATTTTCCGGTTATGTGTTTGGAATGTAAAACATATAATTGAGTGATAAATAAGAATAAAAGTTGGTAACAGTTAGGCAAATAATTAAGTGAATCTTGAAGCCTTGTTTTCTCATATTGGTATTTTTATTTATTATTTTGTGATTATTTTGCTCGGTTTATTTTTATTTTCAATTTTTCTTTCTATTTTTCGTTACCTTTTATTGTTGATTTACTTCTCTGTAGGATCGACACCTTAATCTATACTGTGATAGCCGCTAGTATATTTTGAGCGTAGACACCAATTATCCTACATTTCTAATACTACCTAACAAGTAAATTGTCAGTATTTAATTGGTGAATATTATTTAACCTACGAGAAGTAAATTTCTATTTACCAATTAAACTATGACAAATACATGCCATACTAGATGATATTAAAAAGATAAAAATAATGATAGTATCCCTAGCACTATCCAAAAATAAAAAGGGATTCATCTCTTAAACAAAATTGATTTTGTTGTCTGTATGGTAAAAAATAAATAGGGGCTCTATATTTTTTTTAACACTTCTTCGTTTAAATAAATATTACTCTTTTTTTTCGCTAATAGTGAAATAGTCGAGAATATCAGTTCCAATATACGAATACAGTTTTACTTTAGCAAATATCAAATCTATTAAGTATACAAACTAGTATATATTAGCATAAAATTAGTATACTCAGTACAAAATCTTGGGTTTTAGATACTTATACTTATATTTTCGAAAATAATATCAAATTTACGACCTTATGAAAAGAATTAAAATCCCGTACAAACTGTCGTGGCATTTTTCTAAAAATTAAAGGTTAGAAAACACAGTGGCATTTTAATAAATAAACCATCTTTTTTAGAATAGTATTTGTATATAAGTACGTATCAAGTAAAGTTACAAAATGAAAGTTAGTCAAGCGGCTCTGTGTCTTTGCTTAATCCTCAAGTCATGGGTTCAAATTGTGTATGTGCTTTCTTTGTGGGTATTCTTTCATTTTTCTTTCTTTATTTTTTTCCCTTCTATTTGGTTACTTTTCTGTTACTTGTTTTTACTACTATTTTATTTTATTTTTCTATATTTTACTTCTCTTTCTCTTCTATTTTCTTTTTTCTTTCCTTTTTTTCCCCCTTTTTTGTTACTTTTTTTCTACAATTTTATTTTCCTTCTATATTTTACATTTTTCTTTCCCCTTTTTTTTTTCCATTTTTGTTACTTTTTTTCCTGCTATTTTATTTTTTCTTCTACATTTTACGTCTCCTTCTCTTTCATTTTTTTTCCTACTATTTTATTTTTCTTCTACATTTTACTTCTTTCCAATTTAATTTTTAATTTCAAGAGTAACTAGTAACCATTTTATAAAAATAAATAAATAAATAAATAAGCGAAAAGCTAGTAACCAATTTAGTTTCTCAAAACCACAGAGGTTTCTAGGAAACCAGTTTAGTTTTCTTTTAGCAGAATGCTCTGTACGTTAATAAATCACAGGAAACCATAAAGATTTCATGGAAACTGAATCATAGAAAACCACAAAGGTTTCCTGGAAACTAATTTAGTTTTCTTATAGTAGAATACTCTGTATGTGAGTAAATCATAGGAAATCCTTTTGATTTATGTGTAGCAGAATGTCTTGTATGTAAGTAAATTACAGGAAACTACAAATACTTTTTTAGAAACAAACTAGTTTCATTTTAGTAGAATGCCCTGCGCATAAGTAAATCACAAAGGTTTCCTAGAAATCAGTTTGGTTTCCTAGAAACTAGTTTGGTTTCCTTTAAATGGAATATCATGTATGTAAGTAAATCACAGGAAACCATATAGATTTCTTGGAAACCAGTTTGGTTTCCTTTTAGCAGAATATCCTATATGTAAGTAGATCACAAGAAAATGCAAAGATTTCCTGAAAAATAGTGGAAACTAGTTTGGTTTTCTTTTAGTAGAATATCATGTATGTAAGTAGATCACAGGAAACCGCAAATATTTCCTTTTAGCAACATACCTTGTACATAAATAAATCACAGGAAACTACAAAAGTTTCCATTTAGCAGAATATCCTGTACGTAAGTAAATTACAGGGACACCACAAAGATTTTCTAGAAACTAGTGTGACTTCCTTTTAATAGAATGCTCTATATATAAGTAAATTATAGGAAACCACAAAGATTTCCTTTGCTTTTTATTTACAATAAGAAAGCCCAAGCTATCTAAAAGACTAATGAAATACAACATTGATTAATACGAGCACTTTCTATTATATTTAAGCTCTATTCCATTTAATAGGTTTTCTTTCATTATTTTATTACACTTTATCATTTTTTGTTCCCACCAATTCGAATGGAAAATGTCTTTAGAAAAATTCAAGGGTCTGTATCTATATCTATCTCAACAAACCATTAAATTAATCATGCATATACCTAATCTACACATACTCATTAACCATGGTATTCTGTGATACAAATATCCTTCTTAGGCATTTTCCTCGAACATTAAATGTGCATCTTCCATCGATACAAATTTCAAATAAGTATTAGCCAAAGAACTTCAATCAAAGTTTAAATAACAACCAATGATTCTTCCTCAATTTATTCTTCCTCAATCTCAGATTAAAGAGCCACTACAGTTCCGTCTCTAATACCGATTTCGATTCCAAATTGACTATTGGTCGAAAATAAATGGCTTTGATTCTGTCAAAAGTTATAGCCCATAAACTGAACTAAACTTAAAGATGCTTCATGACGAAGAGAGAGAGAATCATAGCCATAGCCCATGAACCGAACTAAACTCAAACATGCTTCATGGCGGATAGAATTAAACTCAAAGATGCTTCGTGGCACAGAGGGAGAGAGAGAGAGAGAGAGGAGAAGGGAGGGGAGGGTGGACTAGAAGATTGTATCCATAACACTCCAAATGCTGATAAACTAACTTTTCTGTATGTACAATTAGATTGCGAAGAAAGACTCTCAACTTAATTAACCCCGTAAGGTTAAAAAAAACAAAAAGAACCCCCTTGATTCAGGCTACAAGCTTTACTATAAAACTCCAAAAAAAAAAAAATTGAACTCCCTAAAAATCTCAGCTTTAATTGAATTTAAAAAACTAAATAGATTAAATAATCAAATCCATGAATAATTGGTTAGACATAATAATGAAGAAAGTATAAACAGAGGAACAAATCACTTGATTGAAGGTAAAGAGCCATCTGGGTTTTGTAGAGCAGAGTCAATAGTAGTTGATTATCACTGCAATAATCAACTATTGCAAATAACCACAAATTCAGGGACCTAAAAAGAATCATTTCTGTGTTGGTTTATGGGTAATCGACCATCATTGACATCGTCTTCTTGGACTTAATCTTTGATTTACTCTTTAACACACACACACACACACACACATATATATATATATATGGCACTAATCCAGTAGGTATTTTCTTTTCTTACTTATACATAGGTATCGTTTTGACCAATTAAAATTTATTATGTACATTTTTTATATTAAAAAGTAAGAGAGAGAAATAGTATTAATGATACACGTCTTTTCATGCACATCATTATAGCCGTTAGATCACTGTTAGATGATGATCCAATAGTTAGAAAAAAAAAAATACCTACTGGATTGGCAACCTATATATATATATATATGGGCACCAAACCAGTAGGTATTTTTTTTTTTTAACTTATACATATGTATCATTTTGGCCAATTAAAATTTATCATGCACATTTTTTTTATATAAAAAAGTAAGAGAGAGAAATAACATTAATGATGCACGTCTTTTCATGCACATCATTATAGCCATTAGATCACCATTAGATGATAATCCAATGACTAAAAAACATATCTACTGGATTGGCAACCTATATATATACACATATATATATATGGTTGCCAATCCAATAGGTATTTTTTTTTTTTTTTACCTATGGGTAGGTATTTTTTTTTGAACCGTTGGATCATCATCTAATGAAGTGCATGAAAAGACGTGCATAATTAATGACTTTTCTCTCTCCTACCTTTTACAATAAAAAAATATATTTGTTAGATTTTCATTGGTCAAAAAAAATACCTACCCATAGGTTAAAAAAAAAAAACCTACTGGATTGGTGCCCTATATATATATATTCATTCTTCTTCTAATGGTATCTTCTTCTCCCAGAATTTAGTTTACGCATTAGAGATCAATAAAATAACTAATCCAAAATTAAAAATTAAAAACTATTCTTGATAGATAGCTGCCTCAAAATGAAGAGAAGAAAATCAATTAGGATTATGAAAGTAATATGGGGAGGAAATTTGACTTAACAGTGTAGGAAGAAGGCTCCAAAGTAGCTGCAATTTGCCAAAATTGTCCAAGAATCCTCTCGACAGCATCAGTAACCCTCTCCTCGAAACAACCTCCCCATAGTTTGTTCTCTTTAGGCTCCTCTAACTTCAAGCCAAAAAATATTGTCGTAATGAATTGAAGGTGGAGAGCGAGAGAAAGAAGGACAAAAGGAAAATGGGTCATTTTTCTAAAGCATACCATATAAAATTAAGTGATTTCACCTATACCGTATTTTTGGTATATTTTTTCGAAAGGAAGTGCTCTGTGTCTTTTTTCCTAAAACCTTAAATAATTTTATAAAAACTACAATACTGACATATGATATAGTTAGTCTAAAAACATATTTAATCTGCTATTTAGCTGTATATGAAAAAATAAAAAATAAAAACAGAGACATTATGAAGTTCAAAAGCACTATTTGCTATTATTACTCGAAATAAAAAGAAAAAGGAAAAAATACATAAATACCTATTTTTTAAGCATATTTTCATAGATACATTTTTTCATTTTTATTTCACCAATACTTTTTTTTATTTTATGCATGATATACAAGAAATGAATAAAAATTATGCCTAGAAATTGCTATACATTTCAAAACGCATATACCAAAATATTTTACACAGGAAATGAATATCTGAAAAAGGCTATTGGTCAAATAAAATTTAAAAATAGGTATTTGTGAAATATGAGCCACAAAAGCGGATACTGAGCGTACATTTCACAAAGAAAAATAGTCAAGGCCCAGTTGTGTTTTAGCCCAGTCCAAATGTTATTGGTATACACTAGGCTGTGTAAGCAATCTCATTGCACAATTAAATAATGAATACTTTTACTGCCTCTGATCTTGTGGTCTTATTGCCTCTGATCTTGTGGTCTTTAAGTGCTTCAGGCAGGACTTGCTTTTTAAGTTATATGTACTCTGTTTTTTGTTAGCAAAACAAAAGGTAAAAACATTAAACACTATTTGCATTTTGGATCATACTTATAATGCTTTAATTCATTCATTTTCTTAATTTGTTTTTTAAAATATAGCTAGCATTCTTCAAGTCTTTTTTAGAACATACTTTAATTCATATTGTTTTAAAAGCTTTCATGTGTCAATACACATACAATAGAAAGTTGATCAACACTTCCCATTTTTCATGCATGCATGTCTTTCTGATATTTAATGATTATAATTGGATCTTATTTTGGATAAATGAAATGATAGTATATTTCTATTTCTTCTATAATGTAGATTTATTAAGAATGTAGATTTATTAAGGTGGGCCAAAAGCCGTCTCTTCCTGTTCTTGATATTTGTGTAAAAACTTTCTCGAGGGGGCTCGAACTAATTGACTTCTATTCTGTCAAGAAATCTTGAATGAAGATTATATATATGAATATGGGTCATTGTTCAGCTTAACCACCAATAAAGTTTTAAGGAATGGAAAAAAAAAATGTGAGGAAAAAAAGGTCTTCACATAATGCTTGGTTTCTTGTAATTTCAGTCTAGAATATGCAAGAGAATTAGATTACAAAATCTTCATTTGGTCGGTCGTTGGCTTAGATAATTTTTTTTGTGGTCTTATTTCTTTCTAGTCATTAAGAGAAGATCATTAAGAAGTATAAAATTACCTCAGCATATCTGATATTTTTCAATAATTGTGCCCCAAAAAACTAATCCACTTAAGCTAGAAGGTACTGAACTACGCATGCATGCATATATTTGCGGTCTATATAACTTCACTGCACACAACCTTATAAATGAGGCAAAATAATTTAGCAGTGTGTGACATGATGTGAATTGTGATTAGCGAGAAGCTTCCAGCACTAATGATTATGGCAATTATTACGTTTCATCATGAAGATCTTGATTTGGGTTTGAAAATATAAATACTTTCTCCACATTCGTAAGTAAACCACTTATCTTGATCTAGTTAAGAACAAGTTTCTTGTTTTGTGTCATATATCTTTAACTTGATTACTCGGAAAGCCTGACTAAAATCGTACAAGTTGCAGGGTTAGCATATTTATATATAAATATACAGTTATATGTGTGCACTTTCGTGTCATCGAAAATATCGTCTTAATTTATACAAAAAACAATGATTCTATATATTTATAATTAACGTGTGGTGAAGTTGAATTACCACATTACATAAGAAAAAAAATCTAGGATGTATAAACATATATATATATATGCACACATATAAGAATACTTGAGAAATTGAGATCCCTCTATATAATTTCTAGAGTGCTCGAACTATAATGCATGCATGATAGGAATTAGTTGAATCATCACGTCACAAAATCTATTTACTACTAATCATGAACTTATAATAAGGAGTATCGTCTTTCTTAACAAAGCCACCAATAGAAGTAAAAGAGAAGAAAACGTGAAATGATCTTCTTAATACACATTAGACATTTAGAAAGATATATGCATGCATGAATTAGATTAAAAGCAATATTGCTTGGTCTAAGCATCTATGTTTGTCGAGAGAGAGAGAGAGAGAGAGAGAGAGAGAGTAAGCATCTATCTAAATGAATTAGATACGACAATATAATATGCTTTTGGTTTCTAATAAGTGGAATAAAAAAGTGTACTATTACAATATATATTTTTTATGATAAAAGCTAATTATTTAGGACAATTTGTTCGTATATTATTTATTTTTTCTCTTTTTCAAATACTCTTCAAAGTCAAAGAAAGGGGAAAAAATGAAAAAGAGAAAGCATATCTAATAAGCAAATTATACACGACAATAAACTATATATGGTTTTGGTTCTAATAAGTGCCAAAAAAAATTATAAAAAGGAGCATATTATTACAATTTATTTTATAAGAATAATTAAAGCCTAATTATTAAGGACAATGTGTTCTTATATTATTACTTTTCTTTCCTCTCTTTTGCAAATACTCTTCAAAGTCTTCTAGCTCCTAAAGCATGCTGCATGTTTTGCCCAAGAGGGGACAATAATAGATGGACAGTTCTGACTTTAGAAGTAATAGATATATTGCATACGTACGTACGTATTGGGTTAGTGGCCAAAAATGATAATATATTTATTTCTTCCTAAAAATATCTTTGGTTATCTTCTTCGATGGATGTAATTTGTGTGTATATAATATAAAAATATCTTACCTAAAAAGTAAATTTTAAATTCACTAGTAGAGTAAACTGTTTAATTAATGCTGAATCGTGAATTATGCCTTTATTACAATACTTCTAACTTTTTGTTTCAAAAATTAAATAAATGATAGAATATCTGTAAATATAAGACATTTTCGCCTTTAATTTAAAAAATTACTTTGTTGGGTTTTATAGCAAAGTAAACGAATTTTGGTCATTTTAAGTTAGAATACGTTTTTCAAAATGACACTAGGTAAGTGAACTGAAGTCTAGACCTAATTGGAGTTAGGTGTGGTTACTAATCATATTAAATCTGTGATCATATTTTTCAAATACTTTCAAATGATAGAGCAAATTAATTATTGTATTAATATAAAGAAAAATGTTAGCAATACTCTCTTTTACACTTTTTTTTGTACTCTCTTAGTCTCACTACTTGCACGTGGATTCCACTATGATTTATTTATTATTTAAATATTAAACTGGATAGTAGAATTTACGTGTCAACCGTGAGACTAAAGAGTAATATAAAAGGTGGTGTATTTAGTATTCCTCTTAGTATAAAATATGAGGTACATAGTATAAAAATTAATATACTAAGTACATAAAATAAAGTTGGTATATACATACCAAATGTTAAAAAATATATATATTTGATCATTTAGTTATAATAAGAGAAAAATGAATTAAAACAATGTATAAAATAAAAAGGGCACACACACTCTAATTTTCCTACCTTTTTTTTTCCTTTTTTTATTTTTATTTTTTCTATATTTGAATAAAATTATCCCAAAGGATGGTTTCGAAATACGTAATTGATTGCAAAAGTACACTAACGGCGTAGTGGAATATTATTTTGATTTTTCCTTTTCTTTTCTCGGGTTGTGGGTGGAACAGGAATTCATTGAAAAAGATAAATCATACTGTGAAGATAGATATATGTATTTATAGGTTGTCAATCCAGTGAGTATTTTTTTTTAGTCGTTGGATCGTCATCTAATGGTGATCCAACGGCTATAATGAAGTGCATAAAAAGACGTGCATCATTAATGCTATTTCTCTCTCCTACTTTTTACAATAAAAAAAATATGCATAATAAATTTTTATTGGCCAAAATGATATCTATGTGTAGGTAAAAAAAAAAAATACCTACAGGATTGGTGTCCATATATATATATATATATATTATAGATAATGTGAACAGATTAGATTTTACAAGAAAGAACACTCGCCAATTTAATCATAAGAACTATTTATAAGACGCAAACTAGGAGATGAAGCCATTGAATTTTCATAAGCTTTTTTCCTAATGAACAAGTACTGTTATCTTTTATATCTTATCTCTCGTAATCAAAATCAATTTTAATTTTTTCATTTTTATAATGTCGAATATCACTTATACAAAAAACATTACCGCGGGTTGCACCTCTCTCTATCTATACCTCTTTTTCTCTCTCAAAAGAGGAAAAAAAAAAAGAACTCCACTGCTGCTCTCACAGAGGTCGGGGATGGAGCGCCTCCTTCACCGGCCTCCCTTTCTCCCTTTTCTTTTCCTCCCTTTGATCTCTCTCCCTGACATGTAGAGAGAATGAAAGACTTTTTCAGGTTTCCTTTAGTTTTCTAATAAGTTCAGATTTAGATCTGATTTGTAATATGTGTGAATTTTCAAGTCCGTCTACAAGATTTTGAATCTGAGATTTTCTTCTAGTTATCTTTCTTTACAGCAGACATGGATCTCAATTGGTCTTGGAATCATATAGTCTAACCGTAAAAAATGCATGAGCAGGTGTTGAAGGCAATAATTTGCTAGTTGCTCTTGTTATCTTCTTTTCTTAGAAAATTATAGTAACCCACAAATTTTGTTGCTGTTTTTCTATGATCCATTTTTTGTCTATTTTCTTTGAGGAGTTTGAAATTGTAATTATTATAGTTGTACTGTAATTGAAACTTTTTTGCTTTGAATAATGATATACCATTAAGGAGTCCATTTTTATCCAAAGAAAAAAAAAACATTACTGTTGGGTCATTTTATTTTCCTGTTCACAAATTATAACATTGTATTATAAGTTTCTTACTTATTCCTTGTAATTAAGTAAATATTAATATTTGCATAAAATTAGTATCTACATCATTTAAAAGAGCAAACTTGAATAATAAAGGGTGTTATGAAATAGTCGAAAAGATAGGTGAGCCTCCGTTTGGAACCTATTGTTGGAAGGGGAAAAAAAAAGTGAGAGAAAAGTCAGAAATAAGAAAGAGGAAAATATTTTTCTTAGAACTTTATTTTGAAACTTGTAAAAAATTTATATATTAAAAAATGATATCAAATTTAATTTTTATTTTTTTTAAAAAATAATTTTTTAGAATTTTTTTCCTCCCAAAAATCCAAGTTTCAAATGGTTGCAATCTTAATAGTTGAATATGCATCTACAGTGATTCAAATCTCATTAATGACATTTAGCAAAAAGAAGAAATAAAAAAAAAAAAAAAAAGAAAAAGGAAACTCCTGTCAATGATTTACCTTGCCATTTGGTATTTGGCCGACTATCATAATTAAATGTATTTAGCTTGTTTTCTTTCCTTTTTTTTTCTTTTTTTTTTTCATGTATTTGTAATGAAGCTGCACATTAATACATAATTTAGGATTAGTTGGAGGAATTACTTCTTTGAATATTTTATTATTTTTTAATAAAAGAGTTTGTTTCTTAGGGGAAAAAAAAAGAAAAAGAAAAACAGTAGTCCATGAATTAATAATGAACTTATATTGGGCTTTGGATTTATATTCGAACCAAGTTTTCAGAACAATAATATTTCCAGAAAAAATTGTGATCATCAAATGTTCAATAATAATTGGACCCCATACTGAAGACTTCTTTCTGTCCATTGTTGACAATGTTACTGTGGCTGTTGATATGTATACAAATTGTCAAATTCAAACAGCAGATGAATAAAAAAGACACACACAAATGTCATATAATACAACACTAATTATGTGACAACAAATGTAACACTATTTGCATGTAGAAGCACAAAATTTGACAAATAATTAATGGTCACCATGAGTACATGTGATTTTTTTTTTTTTCGGTAGAAGAATTAGAATACATATGATTTACGTTTATGCTTATAATCTCCTTGAGTTTTAACATTTTTTTACTAGAAAAAGAAAAACAAAAAAACAAGGAAACCTTTTAAATCATGTGGTCCATATTCAAGTAAATAATAGCCCTTAAAAAGCAAAAAAAGAAAAAAGAAAAAAGAAAAAAGAGGGAGTACATAATTTTTTTTTATAATAAAAAGAATGGATGAGATCTTGATAGTGAGTTATTTCTCAGAAATCACTTGACCTCGTTCTTCTTAAATGAGAGAATTCTTTAAGGTAGAACGTCTTGTCACTTCAATCTCTCTTGAGAGTATATTAATTATTAGCGAGTTCAACAAGTAGATATTTCTTAATTCTTTAGCCTACAGAAATAGAAAAAACGTTAAGAATCCAGATAAAAATTAATTAGGAGAAGAAAGAAATCAACGATGGCTTTATAGCAAAATTTAATAAATAAATATATAGAGAGGCCAATAACCACCCTTGGGCCTTGACGCTCTCACCCTTCGTGGAAAATAAGCCATAGGAAAAAATTAATTCAAACACTATTCATGTAACGATTATTTGTGGACAAATTACATCATTTTAACAACGCGTCAGAATTGTCAAAAAAGAAACTTCTTCTATTTCTCGTCTTTGAAAACGATAACTTTCTTTTCTTTTTATTTTTTCAAGTCAGAGAGAAAAAAAAAAAGGGAAAAAAAGAGATAGAGATAGAGAGAGAGTTGTGTCAAAAAAAAAAAAAAAAAAAAAGAGAGAGAAAAAAAGAGAGGAAGAAGCTTTAAATGCGAGTTGGTTGATTTGGTTTCGTTCTATCTTCTCTCCTTAACGAGTAAGAGACCATAAGAAGTACCTATCCCCTTATTTACGTTTATATATAAGTTTGTTTAACTTAGGAGTTAAGGATCAACGACACCCAACCCAGCTGCTACAAAACCATTCATTTCATATCATTTCGGTTCTAGTGATCTTGACCCAAGCCATGGATTTTATTGGGCACCCTTTTCGTTTGTCTTCATCTTCTCCATCTTTGTTTGGGAATTTCTTCCAAAGGGTTAAGGAATTTTGCACTTTTGCTCTCTCTGTAATCCTTGGAAACATCTTCTCTGCGATCTTCACCTTCTGTTTTGCTTTAGGTTCGTTTTTTTCTTTTTTGGTCTCTTTTTTCCCTTTTTGTCTTGAGCTTTCTTTGTGTTTTTTTTTTCCCCCCTTCTTTATTGATTAAAATGATTTCGTTTTCTTGTTTGATTAATGTGATTCTTGATCTGTTTTCTGTTTTTTGCTGACTTGTATTTGGTACCCAATTGGAATTTTTTTTTTTTTGCTTATGGAGTCTTTTGCATTAGTTTTCAGCCATTTTGCAATTATATTGAAACCCTATTTCCCAAAATTTTAAATTTAAGACTTTTCAAGACAGAATAAAGTTGTATGAGAGAAAATGACTAATGGGTAAGTGCCGTTTTTTGTGTTGATTCTCAAATATTTGATCAAAGTTCAAAAGGGGTTTTGCATTTTAGACAAAGGGGTTTGTTGTTATTGTCCTTTACCATCTTTAGATCCTTTAAGAGTGTGAGATTTGAAGATGCAAGAGCCGTGTAATTCGTTTCATAAGATTGTTACTAATGGAAAATGGGGTACGTATATCTGCAGTTGGGACCTTATTAGGGGCTATGACTGGAGCTTTAATAGGCCAAGAGACAGAGAGTGGTTTTGTTAGAGGAGCTGCTGTTGGTGCAATATCTGGAGCTGTTTTCTCTATCGAGGTGTTTGAATCTTCCCTTGTTCTCTGGCAATCGGACGAATCTGGAATCGGGTGTCTCCTGTACCTGGTGAGCAATCTAACTTTGATCTCCCCCTTTGTGTTTTTATATGCTTTCAAGTGTGAGCTGCTAATATATTTAAGAACTTTATTTTCAAGTTCATTACACAATAGCTGCAAATAATGTTTTTGGTCCTGTAATTGTGCAGATTGATGTCATTGCAAGCCTTCTTAGTGGTAGATTGGTTCGTGAGCGGATTGGTCCGGCCATGTTGAGCGCCGTTCAAAGTCAGGTAATTGCTCCATGAAAATACGAGTTGTTGATATATTGTTGATATACAGGCCAACAAGAAGAACACCAAGGGGGATATCTATTTTTACTAACAATTTGTTTGTTTTGTTTATATATCAATGTGGAAAAAACCAGATGGGTGCTGTCGAAACCGGGTTCGATGAGGTTACCAACATCTTTGACACAGGAGGGGCAAAAGGATTGCCAGGAGATTCAGTTGAAAAGATCCCAAAGATCAAAATTACTAGCAACAACAACGTAGATGACTCTGGGGAGAGAGTTTCTTGTTCTGTTTGCCTTCAGGTTGGTTCAGCCAAGATTTCATCTTCTTTTTTTCCCATTTGATTTTCTAGTTTCCCAAACGCAAATTGTTTAATCTTTTTATATTTAAACTTATGCAGGACTTTCAGCTTGGAGAAACTGTTAGAAGCCTGCCTCAATGCAATCACTTGTTTCACCTACCTTGCATAGATAAGTGGCTCCTTAGGCATGGTTCTTGCCCCTTGTGCAGGAGGGATTTGTAATTTACTTCTGTAAATTTAAAGGAAAAAAATGAAAAAAAAAAAGAATTTTTGTTTATTTCTCTTATACAGAATCTTAGGGCTTTTGTTACTCTATAATTTCAATGGTTAGTACGTGGCTGCCCCAGTAGATTCCCTCATGCCCCATCATGAGCTTGATGTATAAAAATTTTGAGCTATATGATAGTTTTAATTGATTTGTGGATATATAACAAGCAACTTCCTCTTGTGTCCTCATTTCTTTTGGTGAAGAAAGTCTCAAGCTAATCTTTTTAGCTTGCTTCCATGTTTTTCAGATTCGAACCTTAAACCGGGTGGACGTAATTACGAATCAGGTTAAGTTCGGCACTATGCATTTTCAGCTTGAAAACTTGAAAATGGGTGTAGTCACCTATCCATGTCTTTAGTTTTTTTGTTATGCACTTTATCTCTTTTTATACTATTTGGCGATTCCAAGAATCTAAAATCAAAATTTTGTCCCTAATTATAATCAGAATCTCTATGGTCTACTCAGCAGTCAGCAGGGAAAATAAAAGAACATCATATCAATTTATATGGTTAGATACGAAGAGTATACATATTATTTGTATTTGATTTTAACATATAAACTTTTGTCATAAATATGAGGGGACACAGGACCAATAGACCATAACCCCACAAGGGTAAATGAAGAGAGGGCATGGTGATCCAAGGTCCCAGCAGAATTGAGATATTTTGGTACAAAGTTTGTCCCATTGAGCATAGGGTAGGTGGGAAGATTTTGATCACGTTCTATGAGTTCAATGCTCTATCTGAAATACAAAAATCTCTGACATGTTCAAGAGCCCAAGCAATAAACACCCAGTAGGACAAGTTTTTGAATTATGGACAATATAGTAATATTATATTAGCATAGAATAATTGCACAACTGAACACAACGTTCTCCAATGCAAACTATATATACTATACTTTTGTTCTCAAATTTCCTTTTCTTTGTGTAATTGAGTGGCAATATGTAACAAGCAACTATCTTCCTTTGGGTTCTATCTTCAATTTTGTTTTCTGGTGGATTATGTATCATTTTGAAAAGAATTGTTTCAGTTTGGTGCATTGTCTTTTTCAAATTATAAATTTTCTTTTGCCCCGTTACGTAATGTATGTGCTCAATAGCTACTTGCCAAATTATTCTTTTTTTCGGAGTGAATATGAAATAGACCCATGATCCGGTGATCCCCTAAAACTAATTATTATTGAAAAGATGTAAATCAAGTACACATAAATTTCTTTCGACAAAGAAAAAGAAAAAGTACACACAAATTTCAATATTTTAATTTATTAATATTCTCTACTTTTTTTTAATTAAAATTTGTGGTATATATAAATCCGGCCTTTTCATTTTTTGGGTCTAGTATGGTAAATGGCATATGTGATTCTGGAAACCCACCTGTGTACGTGCAGTTATCATTTATTGCTAGATCCAAGTTATATAATCCAAGTTATATATATAACCACAAATACGCTAACTTTTCTTTCAAAAGAAAAAAATTATTTTTCGAAAAAGATGTTAAACAATCATGTGAATTCTTTCCATACTTTCACCTTCGTTTTCATGTGATTAATTGTCCCTCAAAACATTGGGTCAAATCATAATCAGTATCAGCTTTGAAGAGCCATAAGGTCCAAGTTCATGTGATTTTCCGAACACCCAAACAACCCTTTTCTGTTGTTGTAGAGAGGGATGATACTACTAGCCCAAGTTGTAGTTAATTGACACATGTCACGTGGAAATCTTGGGGGCTTGGCTTAAAGACATTGGACCGTAAACTTTCATCATCGTATTCATACGTATCAGTACCATAGGATTGAATTAATTGGACCGAATTAATTAGCCAAAAAAGAAAAAAAAATGAACTAATTTGTTGTTTGGACCAATCCAGCCAGCTAGGTAGCCTTGGCCCGAGTGATAATGCTAAAATTTTGTGTTCAAGTAATTGAAGTTTTTGTCTAATATTTGATGTACATATAGTTTTAGCAAGCAGTAAGCAAATATAAATATTCATGGAGTTCAATATGACACAGCTTATTATACATACGGCTGGTTTGTTTACCAAATCTGTTGATGTTATTGGCGCTTTTTTTTTTATTTTTTTATTTTTATATGACGTATGTGTATCTGCACAGTGTATCACTCCTTTTATACGTAGATATACATACTAATAACACGAGGCCAGTAAAGGGGCTAGCGGGGCTTAAGGCCCTCTGAAATTTTTAAATATATATATTATATGTTTTTTTCTTTTAAAAAAATCCTTCAGAAAAGAAAAAACTTGTAAATTAAGCCACCAATCTAAATCTTATTACTCCCATAAATATGACTAATTAACATATATTAGTGTAGATTTTTATCTTTATGAAAAAAAGTGTAGATATTTTTCTTATTTTTTGATAAATTAGATTGAATTTAGTTAAGTTAAATTAAAAAAGTGAAAAAAAATCCAAATTTTGATGGACCACCATCATCTCGAGGTTAACGCAATTTAATTAAATGCTTGAATTAGCTTTAGAAAAAAAAAAAAGTGATTGATTGCTCCATCAATGATTAACAATCAATGACTAATGTGTTAAAAAAAAAAAAAACAATCAATGATTAATGTTTTACTATATATATTGAGAAAAAAATTTTGTATTGGTCCTGAAAATGAAATTTTTATCAAATGTTTTCAAAGGACGAAAATTTGTTGGAGACAATTATAGTATTTAATAGTCATTGATGAAAATTTCTGACATTATTGCGCATAATATTGTATGCTACAGAGTATATACATGTAATACGTATACATTGAAACTTCATTCTCAAAAGAATCTTATACTTCCGCAGAAGACTCTGTCTAAAACATCTAAAACACTTTTTTTTTCACCGAGTAAATTAATATTCATGCGTTAATATCTTAATTAGTAGTAGTAGCTTGGTGTGATATAATGATCAAGTCAATACACAAAACAACAGTTGAAAAAGACAATATATAGAGTGTCATTGGACCGAGTTTTGAATAATAAAACCATAAATTACGTACTAAAATTTAGCACGTACCCATCACGTCGACTTGTCTGATAACGAATCGTATTTCAATTAAATTTTAGAATGTATGCTTAAGACGCATGCAATATTTTTTGGACGCATATATAACAATATCGAACATTAATTAAAGTTATGTTGTCTCTATAGCTAAATGGGCAGTCTGTAGTTTTATCTTTAACCACTTTAAATAAAGAATGCTACTTTTATACATTATTGTTTTTGTTAGTGGTAGCCTGGTAGGTCATCAGCCACATTATTTTATGTTAAGTTTCTCTTATGAAAATGCTCTAAACTTAAAATAAAATAGTCACCAGTGAAACTACCCCCAACAATATATTATTAGGTTTCACTGTTTGAGCCTAAGAGTAATATAAAGTCTTAGTGCCCTTTTTGGTGATATGAAAATGGATATACATAACATGCATAAACAACATCGTTATGTTGNATCAAAATGGAACAAGATCATAAAAAAATGAGTTTAGCCCACTAGATATAATACCAACACTGATATTAATTACAATTCATTAATGGCCATGGCTTCATCACCTGATAATTCTGATCATGGTACTCATGTTCATAGTAAGAGACATTTATGGGGAGGAATCGTTATTGGCATTTTGACAGTGTTGTTGGTTGCCTCATTATACTATCTTTTCAGAAAGAAGCTTCTCCCAGCTCTTAGAAGACGCCAATCACCCCTCATCAAGATCAAGCAAGGTACCTCATGACTCATTATGTATGTATATGTTTATGAACATATATGATTAAGAGCTATGGTTAATTAATATCCACATACATACGTTTATGCAAAAGTATGTGTACGTATAGGAATATTGAAAGTAGAGGAGACAATGCTAAAGAAGTTCCAGTTGGAGGAAGTAATTAAGGCGACCAAGAATTTTAGCCAAGAATGCTTGTTGGGTTCTGGTGCATTTGGGAATGTATATAAAGGGACTTTCGATGTTGAAGGAACTCTGGCTATTAAGAGACCCCATGCTGAGTCATATCAGAGTGTTGAAGAATTCAGAAATGGTATACTCAATTGTACAAGACCACAACATAGATCTTGATTTTGAATTGTTTTTAATATTTATTTATTTAGTTTTTTGAGTATGACTGATGGGTTTGATTTGAATTTTTTTTTTCTTGAACAGAGGTGAGGCTTCTTTCGAGAGTTAAACATAGGAACCTCGTTGGTTTGGTTGGATATTGTGAAGAACCTGGTATGTTATGTATTATAATCCTAACAAAATCATAATCAATGTATATGACTTATGTTTTCAGAAATTGTCTTTAGTACTTTCTACGTTTTTGTTTTAATAGTTTCATGAAGTACCTTTTTTGCTGGATGAGTTAGTACCTTCTCTTTGTGCTTTGTACAGGACCAAAAGGGTCAAAAATCTTGGTTTATGAGTACGTTCCAAATGGTTCTTTGCTAGAGTACATTACAGGTATAAGTACATTTCATTTTTGAGTGGCTTGTTGACTTTCTTAAACTATGTTTGTGACAAATAATGTGTACATCGAATAATGGCTATTAATTGGCATTAAGACTCATGTGGATCTCACTATGGGCTCACGTTATTAAAACCCTGATTGAATAGATGCGTCTGTCATTAACAAGGCTTTTATGTTTGTATTTGATAGATCTTAATCTTATTGTTTAGTTTAATCATTCATTAGGAAAAAGCGGGAGAAGCTTAAGTTGGAGGCAGAGAGCAAACATAGCCATTGGAGCAGCAAAAGGTATAGTCAATCTATACAAAGACACAACCCCACCAAACAAATACTTAATCTATACAAAATAAATAGTGTAAGTAACGAGTAAATGATCTAAATAATTACAGGAATTGCACATTTGCATGAAGGGATTAAGCCAAGTATAATCCACCGTGACATAAAACCGAGCAATATATTAGTAGGAGATGGGTTTGAAGCCAAGGTGTCTGATTTTGGACTAGTGAAATGTGGGCCAACTGGGGATCAATCACATGTTAGCAGCCAAATCAAAGGGACTCCAGGATACCTTGACCCTGCTTATTGTTCCAGCTTTCACTTGACTCCATTCAGTGATGTCTTTAGCTTTGGTGTTATACTCTTGCAGCTTGTCACTGCTCGCCCTGCAATTGAAACAAATAAAATTCAGTCCAATTATCATATTATAGAATGGGTAAGCAATCCAACATTACTCTCAGTTTTTATTAACCCAAAGAAAAAAAAAAAAAAAAAAAAAACTGTTAGCCCCTAAGGCATTATCTAAGTTAGAATATGGTTTTCCAATTTAAGAATAAAAATGGCATTGTTAGAGTAACTATTGTTGCAATACGAGTCTATGACATGATATAAGAACATAGGGTCTTGTTCAAGTCCTCATATTTGCACTTTTCTAACTGATCAATTGTTGGGAACGTTGATTGTTTGTATTAGTTCACTTGTTTGAATCCGTTTAGTTTGGCCTTTGGCCACAATTTAAGGAGAGTGTATTGGAGTATAGTGCTACTTTATGATTGTTTAAACTTCTAGGATGGATTGGTTATCTAACAGGGTCGGTTTTCATTTCGTTTGAACAAAATGCAGGCAAGGTCTAGCTTAGAGAGAGGAAAAGTTGAGGACATTTTAGATGTTAGTCTACTCTCAGAGCCTTGCAACATGAATATGATGCTAAAGATGGGACGACTTGGCCTGAGATGTGTAGCACATGTACCAAAGCAGCGGCCCACAATGACTCAAGTTTGGCAAGAACTACAAGAAGCTCTATACTTGGCTGAAAAATCCATTAGCAAACAATCCTCCTGGGATTCTAAAAGATCAGTGGAGTACGAGTATTCTCAGAGCAGCTTTGTGAGCATAAATGGGATTGGATTTCAGAGGTTTCATGTGGAGATGGAGAACCTCTCCTTTCAGAGCACTGTCTTAAGGTGTCTGGAGAATAATAGTGTTAGTATGGATATTGATAAGAGCAGTTTGAGAGGCATATACGAGGAAAAAAGTAAAGAAGAGGCTTGCTGATCACCTTATAAACCTACTAGAGTTTTGTGTTTTTTCTCCCTTGTTTTCGACCATTTTTCCGCACTTTTTTTAATTTTTTTTTTTTTTATAATGGTGGGAAAGGTCCTTGTCAGATTATGGCACTTTGTGAATTTGACATGCCAAGATATATATTTCTCAATTATGTGATCTTAGCCGTTAAACCTTGTGGACCCAAAATCCGAGGGTCAAAATGATTTGCACATAACAAGTGCATGTGCATACTTTGACAGACTAGGCTATAGGGGCATTGGATAGGAGAAAAAAAGGGAAACCGACAGCGAAGGTCTTCCTACAATATATATGAGTTTTGATAATCACTTAAAAATAAAAATAAAAAATAAAAAGTAAAAAAACCAAAAAAACAAAAAAAATAAAGGAGTTTCGATCAGGCCATAACTACTGTGGCGTTTTTAGGAGGACAATAAAGATTATGATGATGTTAGCAATTGTGCAAGGCGATGTTCCGATGTTGAGATGAAGGAGAAGACCATCGTCATGATTTTGAAAGTTTCAATAGGGTGTGGTGTTAGGGGGTGAGAATTATAGTAGCTCCATTGTTTTGGTACTTGGTTTCTGCTCAAGAACGATGAGAAAGAAATACATTGTTTTTATTTTAGCCCTACTTTTACAATTGGAAAAAAATAAAATAAATGTTCAAAGCATACGGCTGTTGCCAGCATACGCTAGTGAAAGCCTAGGTCGTTGCAAGATTTGGGGTGATGAGAAAGTGGATAATCTATAGAAAGATGATTTGTTGAAATCCTGTAATTTTTTTCCCCCCTTTTTCTAACCTTTGGTTAAGAGCGCATAAGAATGGATTTGTTTTATCTTTTTATGTATGCTCTGTTCTTTATTTTTCTAAATTATAGATTTAAAGTTTCGCAGTGCTCTGGAAGCGTTGATTGATGGGTGGGTCTCTAATTCTTTTTTATTCAGGGAAGGAGCAAATGCTTCCATATTTATCTGTTCTTCTTATTATCGACTTTTGGTGTTCGCAAGTTTTTTGATTAATTGATTTATACAACATGGGTTTTGGAAACTTCTCTATATCCTTTGTAATTCATCATTTTATAATAGGAATGCATTTTATGTGCTATTAATTATTGTTTTTTTCTTATATAAATCTATTAATTATTGCTGAGTAGGTAATAATATCACTTTTAACTCTTGAGTAGGAAATAATATCTTCATTCGGGGTTAAATTTTGAACACGATGATAAAAATAAAAATAAAGACTTGCAGTGTTTTTGCTCTATTTTTTTTTTTAACTAGTTAAAAATTTCCTGTTTAATTTTTTTTTTTTTTTGGTAATATAAATTCTTGTTTAATTGTGGTGGAAAAGTATGGTTAGCTTAATCAGTACTCTTTGAGTTTGATGTATCAAATCCTCAAATCTTATCTCCAATATTAATTTCTAATTATGAAATCTAAAATTGAACTAATAATTATAAAATTAATTTTGAAAAAAAAATAAATTACAAGAATTTTCTTATCATACCAAACAAAAGGTTATATTAACTATAATAATTTCCAATCCAATCGACTCCACTCCAATAAAATTATTCAAATTAATTAGATAAATATAAAAATAAATAAATATAAGGTAGAACAAGAGAAACAAGAAGTAGGCCATATTCCTCCCCTCTCCCTCACCTATATATTCGTAATTGGTGATGAGATTAGTAATAATAAGTACTTTTACTCTTATTTAAATAAAATACATACGTCGATTTTAGTTATCTTAATACAAGGTTGCACGAATTAGAAGAAAATAGTAGTTTTATTTTTGTATTAATATTGAATCTATTTCCATTTTTGCATTGGTTGAGTGATATTTGAACAGACCTATTATTTTATATTTTTTTCTCTTTTTTTGTTTGTTCTTTTAAATGCCACCTTATTAATTACTTTGTTTTTACCACTTTGGTAAGGAATTTTCTAGACATTTTAATTAATCTTTGTAATATTTTTTGGTAAATGATCCACAAAATACAAATCATTAATCTAGAGCAAATTAGATTTGATGAGATTCTGGACTATTGATTTAGTTTGATATGTGATTATATTACTCTAGTATATGTTCATGGATATAAATAAAAAAAAAAAAATCAATAGCACGTATTACTTAAAAAATCGAAGGAATATAATCTTATGTGATATTTATCACAGTAGAATGCAATTTCTACTATCGAAATGAATAAAAAGTCAACTTAGTCTTTTCGTTGACTTAATTTCATAATTTCACCTGAAACTAAAAAGTTTTCATAAATTATACAATACTTAGTATTTCACAATTTATCTAATATTCAAAGTGATTAGGAAGTCAATTTAGTAACTTTATTACATAATTTCATAGTTTCTTCTCTATTAAATGTTTATTCTAAATCAAGACTATTCTTAACAATAACACTTGGTATTATGCAATTTCTCAAATGAATAAGAAGTGAGTTTAGTCCTCTTTCTTGACTTAGATTTATAGTTTCACCTCTAAATGAACTTTTTTCCCCCCTAAATCAGGACAATTATTATATAACAGTAGTAGTTGATTATGCATTTTCTCTAATCAAAGTGCTTAGGAAGTCAGACTAGTTCTTTTGTCAACTTAATTTCATAATTCACTTCTAATTGAATTTTTTTTTATCAAAAATTATAACTAATTTTATGTGACACTATAGCTATCGGCCCGGCCCACCCATAACGGGTATTTTGGGGCAACGGGCTGGGCCGGGCCGAGTCGTATGGCTGAGAGGGGGTCCAGCTTGGCCCAGGCGGGCCTAGGCTCGCCCAGAAGCGGGCCAGCCTGGTTTTTTTTTTTTTTAATTAAACTTTTTAAAACAATTTAATAATTAAAAAAACAAAATATATATTATATATATTTATATATATATGTTAAAAAAATTTATCACAAATAATTTTACAACTTTTATGTTAAAAATTAAAAAGTAATTAGATTGTATAATTAATTAGAGAAAATGTAAATTGACAATTTTGGAGAATAATAAAGAAATGAGAGAATAAAGAGAAAAGAGAGTTATTTGTGTGAAGAATGAGTGAGGGGAAGGGAAGTATTTATAAGGTAGAATTTTAGGATTTTTTATTTTTTATTTTTTTAATTAAATTTTGTAATTAAAAAAAATAGACAAACAACTAAAATAACCGTTGCCCAACGGATATTTGGGCAAAGCAGAAAACGAGCTTGCACCGTAAAAAAAAAAAAAAAAAAAAAACCGGATTGAGCCGGCCCACGGGTCACAATAACAGGCTGCGGGCCAACCCATTTGGCCCTAATTGGAAAGTCAATTTAGTTACTTTGTTAACTTAGTTTTACAATTTCACATTTAACTAAACATTTTTCAAGATCATGACTAATTTTATGTGACACTAATACATAGTCAAATGCAATTTCAATGATCAATGTGAATATGAAGTCAATTTAGTCCCTTTGTTGATTTAACTTCATAATTTCACCTTAAGTTGAATATTTTTCCTAAGCTAATAGCCCAATAATACTGATCTTATCTTATCTGATACTAATAATACTTGGTATTATGCAATTTATCTAATCAAGACATCTCAGCCCATCTCTTCTCTTCATTGGGTATTCAAATATCTATACACCCTACAGCCAAATAATTTTATAATAGAGGAGAAGATTCAAATTAAAGATAAATGGTTAAGAGGAAATAACTATACTTAGAGAATATAAAAGAATCACGATTAACTTTCACGTTTTTCCGCTTAGTATAGCCAGTAAATAATACCCAGGATAACCACAACCAGTAAACTAACTTTTTATATATTTGTGGGCCCAACATTATGTTTTTTTATTCAATATGACATGGGACCCATTGTCAAGATTTGTACGTGGCCAATTCCTTCTTTTTACTAAACGGGACATCATCTATGAGTGTAAATATATATATATATATATATATATATATATATATATATATATATATATATATATATATATATAAAGATTTTATTATTCTAATTAGAACATATAATATCAAATATGTGGATTTCTTTTATAAATATTTCAAGAGAGATCATGGAAAGGGAATAGGATGTTAATAATAATTGACTAAAAAAAGAGTAGTAAGCTTCTGTTAGAAATAAATAATGTAAGTAGACTTATGCAAATCCATGCTTGCCCTGCTGCTGTGATACAAACTTTCAAGGCTTTATCAATGCTCTACCTACAGACCAGAATAGCAACAATAACCAAATGGCAGCCATGCTAACCATACCAGACTTTCCCATGGACAACTGTTGGTACCCAGACTCTGAAGCAACCAACTACGCCACTCATGATCTTGCAAATTTGAACTTTGAGGAGAATACCATGGCTCAAATAAGCTGCATATGGGAAATGGAGCAGGTTTATCAATATCCCATGTTGGTTGTTCTTACTTTCCTAATACTTCTTCCAAAACTCTAATTCTAAAAAATCTTTTACATGTCCCAAATATAACTATGAACCTGATTAACGTGTCACAATTCTCTAAAGACAACTCAGTTTATTTTGAATTCCATCCTTTTGTTTATGTTGTTAAGGATCAAGCCACAAGGGCAATTCTAATGCAAGGGAGTCTTAGGAATGGTCTTTATCAATCTGATCCTCCTAGTTCGAGTAACAAATCAGTGTCAGTGTCTCAGTCAACTCAAGCTTCCAAATTAAAGTCTTCCAATTCAATCAAAGGGCACGCATCCAGTGGAACGAGCAGCCTTAAGTGTAGCTCCTTAGGTTCCAAAAGTTTTTGTAATGTTTCTCAGCTTTCCAGTAATTTAAATGGTGCCAAATCTTTTTCTAGACCTTTGGCACCAGTTATTAGGACATCCAGCTATGAAAATTATTCAACAAGCTCTATCTATTTGTAAGGCTCTTCAATTAATGAACAATACTTTATATTTATGCTCAGCTTGTCAAAAGGGAAAAAGTCACAAACTGCCATTTTCAAAGTCATTAACTAAATATACAGAACCTCTTCAATTAATTCATTCGGACTTACGGGGACCCTCTCCAATTACATCTACAAATAGTTTTAGATATTATGTGAATTTTGTAGATGTATATTCCAAATTCACATGGATATACTTTCTCAAAGCAAAATCTGATCTTTACTCCACATTTCTTCACTTTAAAAGGATGGTCGAACTCCAGTTAAATAAAAAGATAAAGGCTTTACAAAGTGATTGGGGTGTCGGGCATTGACCCATTTCTTTCAAGAGTCGGGTATAGTCCATCATTTGTCATGTACTCATACTCAAGAACAAAATAGTATTGCAGAATGCAAGCACCGTTATATTATTGAAAATGGGCTAACACTTCTTGCTCACTCCTTTATGCCCTTGAGGTTTTGGGATGATGCATACTCAACAACTGTCTATCTGGTAAATAGAATTCCTACAAAATCCTTGCAGTATAAGAGTCCCTTAGAAGTTTTATTTGGTGTCAAACCTGATTACTCTAGATTAAGAGTATTTGGTTGTACCTGTTATCCACATTTGAGATCTTATAATAAACATAAACTCCAATTTTGCTCCACACCATTGCACATTCATAAGGTATAGCAACCAATACAAGGGGTACAAATGTCTTGCTGAGAATGGTAGGTTATACATTTCTCATAATGTTGTCTTTGATGAAACCAGCTTTCCTACCAACTAATGGAATGTTCCTTAGATTGGATTTTGGAATATTGGGCTGGATTTGGGTCATAGATGATAGTTATTTGGGTATTGGGATTGGGCTGATGGTGTTGGACTGCTGCATCATAGGTCCTGATTTAGGATGCTTGCGTAAGGACCTGCTCCGTAGCTTGCCAAAAATCCTTGCTCGGCAAACTCAGAGATGAGTCCACTCGTCAGCCGGATTCATGTACTTCAAGACCAACTAGTACGCCACAACTATAAGGTGGATGGTCACTATAGGATACTTGTATAGATGTGGAACGAAATGAATGAGGATTATGAAGATGATGGCACAGGAAATAAGTTGCCCGAGAGTAAACATAGTGATGAATAATACTTTTTGTGCTCTCTACTTTTGCTTTTGGGCCTGATTTGTATTTATAATACCGCAGAGGATATAGCTTAATTTGGAACCCATCAACCAAAATGCACCGACGTTAAGATTTTTTTTGGTCCAATTATTTGTAGATGATGGTGGCTTTATGTCAAGAAGGGGTGTGCCAAAATGGAAAAGTAAATGAAATTAACAGGGTGCACTGCTAGCTAAGACCTATTTTAGGAATGAGAATGGGTGCTAATAATAAAAATGCGATTTTTAGAATTTTTGGATGGGGTTAATTTAGATCAAGGGTGTCTTTATGCTATTGATGTTAATTGGGTCATCTAGGCATATTTAGCTTGGACTCATTTGTACCTCGTGCTATGTCGGCTGAGCACAATTAGTAATCATGTCGTGCTGGTCTGAGCACGATTACTAATTGTGCTATGCCCTGCCCACCCCATAATGTGCCCGTGCTTGTACCGTTCTTGTTATTGTGTTTAATTGTACTCGTTTTCGATATTATTTTTTGCCATACCTATGCCCGTTATATAGTGCCTAATCATCCTAGTTTTCGATATTGTTTTTTGCCATGCGTGTGCCCGTTATTGTACCTAATTATGCCCGTTTTCGATATTATTCTTTTTTATGTCTAATCTTGCCCGTTTTCGATATTATTTTTTTTTCCGTACCTAATCGTGCCCGTTATCATACCTCCTCTCCCTCCAAATTTAGTTGTTTTAATATTATTCATATATATTTATTTCTAAGTGATAATAAAAATATTAGTTGTTATTGTTGTATAATAGTAGCCAGTAGAACTTCTGAAATTCTATGCTTACAATCGCTTTTACAAGAATTAAGAGTGACATCAACTAGAGTGCCGGTAATTTGGTGTGATAATCTCTCTACAGTTTCTCTCTGCAAATCCAATCTTGTACTCTAGGACCAAACACATTGAATTAGATCTTTATTTTGTTCGTGAAAGAGTATCAAACAGGACTATCTCAGTGCAATATGTACCAACTCTCGATCAAACTGTAGACATTTTCACAAAGGCCCTGACCAGCCCACTCTTCAGCCGCCTACGAAACAAGCTAGGAGTAACATCCTTAGGAGCGGTTGAATTGCGGGGGGATGTTAGAAATAAATAATGCAAGTGGACTTATGCAAACCCACGCTTGCCCTGCTGCTCCATAACCCCAACATGCCTTTTTTTTGTCTGCCACGAATTCAACCTTTTGTCAATATTTATGTAATGCTAATATTTATGTAATATTTTATATCTTTTTATCTCTTTTGTTTATATCTGCCCATTACCAAATGTTTAAGGCATAACACCTCTATATAAATATTCCTGTATATTGTACAAGAGAAAAATAATAATACAAACAAAACATTTATTCATATTACACTTTCGGCTGTTTTCCTTCAACTTCAATTTCACCACTATCTATACATCTATTAATTTGTGTTTTTCATATGCAAAGGCATTTCTGAGCCAAGCAGTCTATTCTACTGCATTAGGAAGCAATAGACATTGAAGTTCGAAACTAAAAGGACTTCACAACCCAAAAGCCAGAAAACCCTTCATTGCCTTCAAATCAATGCTAGACTTTATTCTTTGGATGATGTGTTACTGCTTTTTTCATCTGCCACTGAATTTTCACAAAATGTCATAAGCTCCACGTACATTTTCACAGCAACCTGTGAAAACTCCGCAAGGGACTCAAAAACCGAAGAAAATCCTGTCTGAAATCCATTTACAGCGATTTGTTGCGTCTCATGCATGTTAGTTTGATGCTTCACCTTCTCCATGTCTGTTCTCTTTCGAAACATATCCAACTGTTCCCTCTTCTCCATCAAGTACTCAATCCGACTCCTAACATGCATCTCCGCCTCCTGTCTTGAAAGCTTTGAGTCGAGAACGCTTCTCTCTGCCCTTTGGAATGCCATAACCTTTCTGTCAAGTTCTTTAGCAAGTCCATCGACCTTCCTCTTCTGTTCTTGCTCCTCCGCCTGTTTAACCAATAGAGCTCGGACGTCCTTTCGAAAGCTTTTCATGGCATAAGTCACACCCGTATCTGGCAGCTTATTCAGGCAAACCAACCAGTCATGACACATTACAAGTAATGGTGGCGCATTGATTCTACACGTCGAAAGTAAAGGCCCGCCATTTGAGTACAGTTCAGTTTCAGGGGTAACAAACTTGAACAACCAACCACTAAGTGCTTCAACATATGCCTTCTGCGAAGAAACATATGTAGCAAAGCAAGTATGCCAATTTTGAAGTTCTGCATCAAGCTGAAGGGTGGCAAGCCGGTGCGAGTCATTGGAGAATTTTCCGTAGGCTGGACAGTTGAAAGATTTCACTTCATACATGATTCAGATTTGGGTGTCATGCATTTCCTGCATTACTGCCCAGTTCCTCATTAAGCTGCAAAAGTTCGGACAATGAAGGAGGTTACAACAACAGCAACTCAGAATTACAGGTTTCTCGTACTTTGACAAGAACTTTCTTACCCATGTAGCAGCTCAACGAGTTGCGGTTGTAACTCTTGATCTCGAAGCTTTCGAACTCTTTCAGATATTGATTCAGCTCTTCTTATGGAAACCAAGGTCCTGATATATAAACACTTAACTTCAGCTGCAGTTTTGTCGCAATGTCCAAGGCTATCTCCTTTGGCCTCTTGATCTCTCAATTGCAAGCACTTTTGCTTGTAAATTTTCCTAGTTTCCTCAGTAGACTGAACATNCCAAGCATATAACCTTCCAAGGGTCAGAGAGTGACTCCCAGATTCCATTCCTCCATGGTCATCAAACATGTCACTCTTGAATTCGGTCCATGTCGAAGAACTTTTGGAGCTAGACGTAAGCAGACTCTTACATGAAGAAGACCAAGATAAGGTGGATGAGGTGGATCGGCTTCGTGTAATAGACCGAATGAGCTTATTTGAGTTCTCTGCACCCAAGTGTCATAGATGGATAAATAACTGAAACAAGAGACTACAACAAAGCCTCCTCAAATCGGAAGGCAAGTTTTAACAGTTCTGAAAGCCAACAAAAAGCATGACCTTAAGGCAAAATGGTAGGTGCAATTTCGCTTTAAGAACTATGTGAATTTATCAGAAATGTAGTATCACAGAAAACCAATATAAATTTTGCTAGACTAGTGTATAGAAATAGCTCAAATGTCACAACAAAACATCTTCATCAGCATTTGAGACTCATATATAGACATGAATCGCGGCAAAGAAACACATATCACAGTATCGTACATAGGTCAATAACTAAAAATGAAGAGACAAACAAGATTAAAGAGAAAGAACCCACCTTGAATTCCTTCAAAGGCAGATTGAATTTGAACCATGTTGGTCTCTAGCATCCTAGAAACATCCAAACCAGAATTAGAGGCCCTAATGAAAAGGTCCACAACATCTTTCAATGCTTCCAACAATTCCCTCCCATCACTGGGTGTATCAATCACTCTCAAACACTCATTCTCTCCCTGGCTCACGTTACCATCTCCCCCTTTACAAACCCCATTACTCATACTCACATCCACAGGATTTCCAACACTTGTTGTCACTTTTTCACCATCCTCCTCTAAATCTGGTATCCCTTCTTTTGGTCTCACCGCTCTCAAATTCTCATCAGAATTCTGACCAAACCCACTTACCACCTCCTCTGTTCTCACCACTCCATCAAATGGACTGAAGAAATCCCACTGAAAATCTCTCTGTGGTAATGGCATTGGTGAGGCCATCTCACCATAAAAATGGTCGCACACCAAGTTTTCTGTGCTTTCACTTTCTTCATCCTCGGTCTCATCACTCTCCTCCTCTTCCTCATCAACTTCTTCTTCTTCTTCTTCTTCTTTCTCTTCTGGGTTTTCTTCGTTTTGTCCATCGAGCTTAGAGGACTCAAATAAACAAGGAATAGTTTTATGGGTGGGCTCAGATGGTCTCTGCTGAAGGAACATGGGTTTTGAAATGAAGGTTTTATTGGTCTTACTGGTCTCACTAGTAGTTGTAGTAGTAGTAGAAGGAAAAGTGATGAAAAACGGAGAAGGAGAGGAATACCGAGAAACAAACAGTCGTATAGCGGCTGCGACTGCATAAAGCGAATTATTGTACTTGCATTGTGCATCGGCAAGCTCAGACCTTCTCTCTACAGCCATTTTCAGTAGACGTTTTCTCTCTTTACAGAGCAAAATGACGTCGTCTTCTTCATCTTTCTTAGAAGTAGCACAACCCATCTCTCTCTCTCTCTCTCTCTCTCTCTCTCTCTGAATTCAGCAAAACCGTACTCTACTTCAGTCTTCAGCAGCAAACGCCAAAAGGGTCTTTGAAAAAGAATTCTAAGGCAAGAGGGTCATGCTTAAAATGCATAGGTAATTATGTATGGCTTTGGAGAATCAGAAAAAGAGCTGAGGAAGAATCCTATCGGATCATAGCATTACGTAACCGATGAACCAAAGGTTCACTATGGGTGAAAATGGAGGTGGGTTTTAGTTCTTTAGCCAGATATTTTCTGGGGAAAGCAAGAAAAAGGAAAATGGGAGTTTTTCCTAAAAAATGAGACAAAAATGCCAAACCCATTATATCACAAAGGCATTGGCCTTTGCTGTTCAAAAACCGTCTCTTTATCTTGACAAAGGAAAAAGAAATAAAGAGTACATTGCAAGAAAAATAGTCCAAATCCAAAAGCCATTAAAGAAAGCAAACTCACTTGGTCACTTATAACTCTCCTACAATTTATGGAGAAATTTAGCTCAATTTTTCTCAATTTTCATGAGACAAAGTTGAGTAGGACTGATGTTTCAGTTTTCTTCCCTTGTGGTTCTCTAGTCTGTTCTGCTTAATGTTGTTTCGGGCGATGGTTTCTTTAGACGCGCCAATTGGAGCGTTCACTTCAATGTACCACTCTTAGTCTTTGTGCATGGTCATATCACATATGATCAAATATGTTTATAGACTATCACTTTATTTTCTACTTTTTGGGAAGGAACGCGCTCAATCTGCATCCGAAAGAGGTTCTGCTCAAATAAGAGTACGTACAATAATAGTGACATAAATAGTTTAAGGTTGGTGGTTTGTGAATGAATTGAGATGAAGCTGATGTTATAGTGGCTTTCCGGGTCAATTTGACATTTCGGTCTTACGTTCGAGTTTAATCGAGTAAGTATAAAAACTTATGATGCTTAATAGAGTAAGGACAGAATTTGGCAGTAATAGATATTTTTATTTAATTTATAATAAATAGAAATTATTAATGTCTTACTTAAAAGAAAAAGCTGACTAAAGATAGTGGTCTTTGTTTGTTCTATCTATTAACAAGCCTTGTCGTTTAACCAAAACGACGGAAGGTAATGAACCCCGCTACCTGTTTGATACCGTGTGATAAAGGTTCTCGTTGTTCGTGCAGGTAGAGTGAGCTCTCATCACAGCCGTTCATTCACTAATAGGTCTCTTCATACTCCAACTTTCAGATATAAATGCAGTACTAAGAGCACCTCACTTGACGTTCTATAGGGAAAATATAAGTCTATAATATGACTTATATAAGTCCTATCTCCCATGCTATCTAAATAAGGGACTATAGTTTGTGAGTCATATTTGATAATAACACAAGTTATGCTTAATGACATGAAATTCATGAATTATTCTATGATCAGTCGCCTCACTATAGTATCATCTCAATAATGATAGAGATTCACGTGATGTGTCATTAGCAAAATTCACATGGCACTACCTTGAACCATTAATATGTAGCATGACAATTAAAAAGGGAGTGAAATCCAGTTGTAAGCAATGAGTTATGATTGATGTGAAGGTATTAGCCATTAGGGTAGTAGCTGATCTAGTCTTTCTTTTTTAGGATATTCTTTACGCGGTTCAGTGGGATATGGACAAGGATTTGGTCCCCTGGAATTGACAATCTACTGCTACAACCTTGAGAATTGAGCTCTCTACGTTAGCAAAATCGTGTCAAATCTCTTCTTCTTTCCTTTCCTCATTTCTGTTGAAATTGAATCAATAACCAAAATCATGGGTAGATTTGAGAATCTATTACGCAACCTAAATGAAAATCACTGCTTAATCAGTAGCCATAGTCAGAGGAGGAAACTAGAGTTTCGGGATTATTGTTAGCTGGAGGAATGCTAAATGTTTTCACCTTGTTTTACATTGCTTTCATACGTGAATACGTTCTAATTTCACATTTCAATTATATAATAAATCATAGTGATATCATATGTCAAATAATAAGACCAAATAATGTAAAAAATAATGGAAAAAAAAAAACGTCTAGCATTTTTCTTGTTATCATATAAGCTTATGCATTTGCTAATTAAAGCTATTTCAATTGGTTTAGAATTTTGGGAAATTTATATTTAGTACTTGTTTTTTAAAACTTTTTTTTATAAATATCTCTTTTTAATTTTTCTTTCAAAAATACCTATTTTTAATTTTTCTTTCAAAAATACCCGTTTTTATGGTCTATATTTCATATACAAAATATGAGTGGTCCACATTTACAATGTAAATTTTATCCATGAGGTACACATTTCATGTATAAATATATGAACGGTATACATTTTAAAATGTGTGCCAATTTTTAGTGTAATTTTTATTCATGAAATGTAGACCACAGTATTCATGTGTAAAACAATGATAGTCTATATTTCTCCAAAAAAGATATAAAAACGGATATTTATGAAATAAAAATAAAAAATGAGTACTATGGAAATATGGTTTTAAAAATGGATATTTATAAACTTTTCTATAAAATCTTTGGGAAGAAAAGTGTTCGAATTTTAGTTAAGCCCGTTTATATATAAATTTGATAGTGAAAAAGAAAAAAAAAAATAAAATATAGCCTACGCAAATTTTTTAATTTCAATTTTACGTGAAAATTCATGTGAGTCATACTTTAATAGAATGCAGGTACTCCTAGAGGAGGAAGCAAGAATTTCAACAAATGACAAAACATTCAATGAAAAAGTGTGTTGTGACTTTTACAATTTTACTTAACCATGACTTGGGTTTCTTGTTGTGTATTTAAATTAGAAAGGTAATGATTATCCCAATCTACCTCGTGAAAGGATCTAAATACCACTTAAAGAGCTATATACTACTCTTAAAGTTATATGTGAATAGTATTCCTCATGTAATATTTAGGTATCATACTATCATATAGTGCCATATAGCATTACACGATTCTGTTGTTTGTTCGTAAGGTTTTTTTTTTTTTTTTTTTTGCTGAAAGTTCTTAAGGAGTTGTTTCTATTAGAATCAAAGTGCTGAAATTGGCAGTTAATGCAGATGGATCACTGAGCTGGAGCCAGAGAGAAGCTGTAGCCTGTAGGCGTGGAGAATTGTGCCCTCCAAATGCGATAACGAAAGGGACAAATTTAAAGGAGCAGCGGGACCTCTCCTCATGGGTTGTTGTGAATAATGCTCCAATCTCTGGCCAGAGACAAAGCCAAAGCCAAAGCCAAAGTCACAAGGTGTGAAAAAGTACCCAAAGAGGTTTAGAGTTTTTAGACTTTAGACTCTAGTGGCCTTGGAAATCTCTACCAAACTTTAGATTAAATTACTCTGCTTTTTATGATTGTTCAAAAAGCCAAAATGATTGCCCTATTGGTAAAGAGTTAAACCTTATTAAATACAAAACTCCCGTCAAGTTATGCTCCAGCAATGGACAAGCTTTTTCTCCTCTCATGTTATTGTTGGCTCCAGCTTTGAAGTCAGATTCTTGGGTTTCAACCCAAAAGAAAGAAAAAGAAGCCAAGAAACTGTCCTTGGATCCCTAACTAATGTAGAATAAGGGTCAAGGTAGACCCCATAAGATCAATATAGTCCCTTTAGGCTAATAAACCCCACAAAAGTCATTTTGTAAAAGAAGAAAAAAGAAAAATTATACAATGTACCAGAAAAATCACTATAAGGGTAACCATTCTTCAAGTGGTACCTTCAGGGGATAACATTGCAAAAACAGCAAGGCACAGAGATTTGAATTTTCAGGAATGACATTTCACATAAGATTTACATAACGCAAAAACTCTGGAAAATGAAAAAAAAAAATCCGTAGGGATGATAGTCCTGGTGAAAGAATCTTCACAGCATCAATTTTGAAGCGCTACTTTTCTCTGATTCTTTCCTTTTACTTCTGCTCCAGTTCTCAGAAACTAAATAAAATACATGTCCCAAGTTAAATGTTACATAGTACAGTAAAAAAATTAATTGACTGCACCTTCTCTCAATCTCTCCTGGATTCACAGAGCTGATCGATCACCACCGAAGTTTCGACTTCAGAGAAGGGTAACACTAGGTACAACAGCAGTCGTGAGCCTCCCCGGGTTTGTTCATCATGTACTATTGAGATCCATTGGTATAGCGCACGGGGGTATAGTCTTAGCAGGTATGTTAACACCACCCCCTCTCAAAGACAAAGTTGGGCCCCTAACTGAACTGGCTCTGCTCACAAGATTTGAGTCGAGAAATAAGACTATTACGGTGATGTCGTCGTGGAAATGCCGGCGGACGCCACGGTCTATTTTCTTTAAATCTGAGTACCTCATTTCTCTTTTCTTGGCTGCTTCCTGCAAGGCAGCTTTCACAAGCCTCCGGGCACTTCCCTGCAAACAAACAAGCTGGTGAAATTCTCTTTCCTTTCTATGGAAGCAATTCTAACATGGCGTTTGATGCAAGTCAGTAGGAGATTATAAAACCTTTGCAGCAACAGTTGCTTTTGGCCATAAGCACCCACATAAATTGAAAAATGTAGAAACAGTTGCTTTTGGCTTTTAAAAGGTACAGAAACCATGTAATTCGATTAATAAAATGTTCAAGAATTAAAGTTTTAACCAAGATCTGTATTGAAAAATGTAGAAACAGTTGCTTTTGGCTTTAAAAGGTACAGAAACCATGTAATTCGATTAATAAAATGTTCAAGAATTAAAGTTTTAACCAAGATCTGTGGGAGCAACAAGCATCCCAAATGAAATGATCGATGCCTATTCTCATGAGCAGAAATGTTCAACGCTTGTAAAGCTTACATCTCTAAAGAACAGAAATTGGAAGGTAAGCCCTTTAAGAGTGGCAATCAATTTATCGAAATCAGACAAATATATACATATATAGATTTAGGTGTTACACCTATACAGGAGACTTACTTCCAAAAACATTAGAGAAAACTTGATCATTGATCAAAATAGTTGAATGATTGCCAATGCACCAATTATAAATGACACCAAATTGTTTAAAGCATGTGTATATATATATATATGAGGAAAGCAGTAAATGATCCAAAGAACTCCATAGAGTCTTCAAAGTAACTTATCAGTATGTAACATAAGATACAGATTACAAGGTCTAGCTATGTGTTAATACTTACTTGGAACATATCACTAGGTCTATCTAGATGTTAATAATTCCCTGTCTAAGAAATCCACAAATTAAACAAACATTTTCTGTAATAAGATGAATATCTTACGCTGCGTGGGTGATTTTGGACTATATCAACTGCTTCCTGGTTGCTAAGGTGCTCCCAAAGTCCATCAGAGGCAAATATGACAAATTGGTCATGAGGTTGAAGTTCATGCACAGTAATTGATGGCTCGGAGCTCAAAATTGGCTTCTTAAAAGGTTCCCGAAGGCGAAACTTGGCATATAAAGGCTCCCTATTGAATTCAGCCTTTTTCAGATATACATCACCAATAGATCTAGAAACCTGCAAAAGAAAAAAGGAAAAGTTCAAAAATAGAAAGATATAAGATCTATGAGTTCAAAGCATAGTAAGTTGCACCAAGATATAATCCACACAACAACATTGTAGTTACTCGCAAAATTATTAGATTTGAGAGCCAATTGACTTCAATTTTCTTGTTGATACTCTAAACATTACGAGAACACTGTTTCTTCTAAGGATAACAAGAAGTCTCACTACTTTTGCATGACCCTCTCCCTGTAATCCCATTGATCTGAAAGCAGTGCTTGTGGCCAACAAGTTCAACCACGAGTATCTGTCCATAACAGCCCCCATTAAAAGCTGTAGAGTGTTGGAACTGTAAATGCCCCCACGTACTTCTCTCTATAACATTTATATACTATGTTAATACCATTTTATTAACTACTGACAATCACCCTGTGAATCCTTAGTTTATATAATCACTTTTTTAACTGAATAATTATGAGTGCTACATCGTTATTCTAACAAAACAGATTAGATAACAAGTCAAAGTAAATGGCATGAAGCCAGCATTATATTCTCGTCAAAGTAAATTGCATGAAGCCAGCATTATATTCCCGTAAGTATCTAAGTCTTGGCATGTTTGAGCCAAAACTTGTATACAAAACATAAAACATAAAACCTGCGATGACTTTTTCACGACGAAATCAGGAGGAAACCAGATGAAATGGAATATACTCATTCCAACTATTTCAAATAGATTTAGCAGAAAGATTACTTTAGAAGAAAATAATTCAGCTAGGGCTTTAGAACAACAGGAAAAAAGAGAACATATATCAATTCACTAGCGCATAAATCTGTTCTAAGATCATAAAAATCATCATTCTTACCTGTATTAAGCCCTTGACCCGCCAGACATTATGCTTTAAAACGACAATCTGTGAATCATCAGGGTGCAAAGAATACATCTCCTGTCTCACGGATTCTAGGGCAACATTGTGTTCAGCTGACAGCTGGCTGGCCAAAACCTCCCCAGTTGCCTTGACAAGTTTCCCCAACACGGCACGGGAGTCTCCAAGGTTGGCAACATAAAGGGTGCCTCCACAGACCACACCAACAAGGCAGCAAGATCCAACGGCTGCGAGCTGTGGTTTCATCTGCCACTGTTTCGTTACTAAAGCCATAAACCCATCTTCTGTAGCTTGATATGCTTTACGAATCACATCACTTGACATGGACTGTTGTTCTGAAGTAAACCCTGCGAAGAAAAGCAATATTAAATGCAATCATCAGCTGCAATGACTTGATACTAAGCTCTAATAGCAAACACTTCATATGTTAATAATAACAATAGCGCTTGAAAACAATGAAGGACTTCCTTTCTCATACATAAGTGGCTAAAAGGTTCCACCTAATCTACTACTAGAACAAATTTATATTAAAAAAAGTCTGTTTGGGCTAACATTACTTTTGAGATGCTGGAATAGGTGATCATTGATGTAACGTGAGGTCTCGGGACCCCCATGGCCGTCATATATTCCGACGAATGTGCCATACGGGCCAGAGTCAAGCAAGCTCAATGAACCGGATTCAATCTGGCTCTGATCCTCAAGCAAATTGTTGGCCTGGACAACAGCCATTGAGAATTCACCATTCATGTGCTGCCCTGCGTCTTTGTACCATAATAACCCTTCTTGCCGACCGGCTGCGTCCGAACCTGTGTGAACATACCGGTCCGAGGACGGCAGCCAGCAGGCCCTCAGAAAGCTCATCAACCTTGATAACATCCCTCATTTCACCCGAGCCAGCCTCCTGTACCTCCACATCCAAAAATGGATGCAATAACAGTCCAATCCAATGAGAAACTCCACCAGCCCCTCCTCCCCTGCACACCAAATTATACACTATAAAAACCAAAATCAATCCCATAACTTACAAGAAAAAGTATCCCAATTAACAAAAATTTGATATCTTTTCGTGGACCCAATATAGAACCTATCAAGATTCCAATTAACAATCACATTGCAAAGCAGAACAAAATGGTTTGATATCCAAAACCCACCTCCATTTTTGCTCTAAAACAAAGAAACAACTACCAGGAAATGACACTGATAACATTGACACAAAAAATCAACCTCTACATTCTCCTCTAGGACCGCAAATTATTCACCAACGCGTAGCACCCAATAACAAGATAAACACTAAGAACAATTCAAAGTCAAAAAAAGCAATCAAACAAAATTACAAAAATCAAATTTTTCAGAAAAAAAAAAAAGATAAAAAGAAGGAAGAAAGATAAACTTACAATATCACAGTTAGCCTTTTTTGAAAAAAAAAATTATTTGATCAGTTGACTTGAGCTAGTGAATCACAGGAGACGAAAACGATGGAGATCTAAAGGAGACAAAACGATACATGGGGGGGTTTGAAAGGTTTAGATCTATAGATCGATCAAATCAAAGTGTGTTGGCAATAGGGTTTTTGGATATGGGTTACCCTCTTTTTCTCTAAATTTTATTGGGTTTTATTGTTTTGGGCAATTACAGATACAGAGGTAGAAGACGAAGAAGATGAAGATAGAGATAGAGAGAGAGAAAGAATTTGAAGATTGAAGAGGTGGGTATGAATGAATCAGTGTGATTGAAATGAAGGAACTATAAAACTCTATTTTAATTTTTATTTATTTATTTTTTTTCTCTCTGGTCTTATTTTTCTGAGCAGACAAAGCCCTATAAAAGAAAACGAACATAGCGATGGCTGAAAGCCAGCAATGCATATGGGCACCCATGGGCTCCACATATAACCAAAGAAAGAGAAAGTAGATAGAAAGAGGAAGAAATTAATTATTAATATAATCAACCTTTTTCTTTTTTTTTTTTCAATTTGCATTGACAAGAAAAAATGAATTATAAACTTTCATTTTTTTTTGGGGGCATGAAAGCTCTTTGTTTTGTTTTACATATATTTATTTGCAAGCGCATTATAAGTTAGGTCAAACAGTTCTTTCTTTTCTCCTCCTCCATCGAAAGTACCTTTCTACTATTTTCTCTTTTTTTCCCCCTTCTTTTTAGTCTTCTTATACAATAATTTCCTTCAACTAAATAAAGTGTAAAAGTAGGATTATATATAAACCAGAAGAATAAGCAAGCTCGATTCGACCTATTAATACCCATATATGAGATATTATAGCCACGTAACTCTTCAAAAGAGATAATAAAAATGTCTCGAGACATATATTTTCAGCCCTTTAAATCAGCTCTCATTATTTGTGTTGGCTATTTCAACTGATACTATGATAGATACATTTTTTTTTTTAATTAAGTAAAATTCTACAAATCACATATACCATCCATTTTTCAAAAATTCAAAGAGAAACTCTTCATTTCATTATGTTTTGCCTTCTTGCTTTAACATTGCATCTCAAAGTGAGAGCAATTGTTGTGGAATCAAAATTTCAATTAGCACACATAATGGATGTTGATACATTGCCTCTGACATTTTGCTCATAAGGACAAATCTTTTGACTTAAGGGTTTCAAAGCGAAAGCATAATTAATACACACCACCAATTCACTTTTGTTCTGAGGGCTGAATACACCAACAAATTAATGCATATGGAAATGTTGTTCCCGATCTTTTCTAATATTTTCTTCATTACGTATCTATTTTTTTTTTTTTGGGTTTATTTCTTTTTTCCTATTGGGTATTTTCTCTCTTCTTTGGCAATTATATTTCTTTCAATTGGTTCTCTTTTCTTTCTTTTTTTTTTTTAATTTGTTTTATTTTTTATGGTTTGACGTATCTTTTAATTGGTTGAACTCCCAACAATATGTTCTTGCGTGTTGATCGAGTATTATGTGCATGGGCAACACCTAATACCAAAAATAACAATCCCAAAGATGTGTTTTCCTGTGGTTGGATTGCTTATGTGTCCCTTAACTAGGAATAAGAGGACAGGTGTCAAGCAACTAGTGAAGCAAGTGGCAAACAATTTATGGGGTTTGAGCAAATGTTACAAAAATTTCTTCTAGCCAGAAAAAGAAGATATTTTCACATTTCGGACTCATCTAAAGTCATTAATTTGAGGTAAAAAGAAGTAAGAGAAATTCTTGACATTATCAAAGACTTCTGCTTGATTCTAAAGCTTTGACTAAAATTATCTCTGTTCATATTTATTTTTTGAATTCATCACAAACTATGATACTAAAATGCTTAGAGAATAAATTTTAGGAAACTATGCTTAACAATAGAGATTTTGCAATAGGAGTTGTTTCGTTGGCTACTTTCTCATGTCTAATCCAAAAAACCGTCCAAATGGGCAGTATTTAACTCCACCGACCAGATTTAGACTTCTTGTGCCTTGGTAGCCTAGAATTTGATGCTTACAACATACCAATTATAGCGGAAAAATAAAGTAAATAAAACCATAAAACAAGTCCTCAGGGGAACTTGTCCATGCGTTGCTTGCTTCAACAGCCCATATAATTCAGACTTAAACGATATAACAAAATCCAATAATTATGACTCAAATGGCTTTAGTTTTTGTTCCCTTCTCCTTCTTCTGTTACATTTTATTTTATTCATTATGCCCCATTGTCTTGGGTTTTGATATGATTTAGATTCTTAGATGACCAAGTTGCTAACTTTTTAGTGTCTTGGTACAACAAAGTCGTCCCATGTTATTATTGTTGATTAGAGAGAAAAAATGAATTGTAGATATTTATTTAAGAAAAAGTAGCATTCAATACGAATAGTCTTTTTTATTGTTCCACTATCGAATGAAAACCACACAATTATTGATCATACACAATCAAATGATTCAGATTCCATACCTCTATCCCCTCTGTATTGTCTCTTTTTGAATCGTGATCAGTAAGATGAATTCTCCAGAGAAAAATATGAAAGTTCATTACTCGGAATAAATGTCTAGCTTGTACTGAAAAATGAGACCATAAACATTAATAGACATTTCGTATATGCATTGGTTACATTACGCTTAAATATTGGCACTTCTTACTTCACGTGGATGCAATAACAGTTCCTTTTGTTGAATCAAAGCATGGACGAAGGTGGGGGGAAAAAAAAAAGAGAGTAGAGAGGTCAATGTGTCAATATCAAAAGATCAGAGTTCACATATCACAGTTGAGCAGACGGCAAGCCTTGAAAAAGTACTTTTTGTTGTCTCACTTTTTTCTATTACCAGTTAAAAGAGATGTTGATTGAGATGTAAGAGCATTATCGAAACACTAGGTCAGATTGAGAACCAAAATGGAATTCGTGGCTTCCAAGAGGTTTTAAGAGTGGCGTTTGTTGGATCAAATACTGATAGATAATCTTGGATTTGATTATATAAATGGGTTGTTGAGTTAAATGAGGTACTATGTTCGAAAAGTATTGAGCTCATAAAATCGGTGAAAACAACAGTTAGTGTTTGTGAAATTGATTCAAAGAGCCTCAAATGTCTACATGGTGAATAGAATGGTGATTGATAATGTCATGTCTACCATGCTTTTCACACCAGCAAGATCTTTTATGGAGGGATGAATGGTGATCATCAGAGTCCTTTAGAAATGCATTTCACGTGGCAGAAAACCCAAAATCACAGCTGAGTATGGTAATAATGCTTCCAAGAGAGAGAAACATAGTACGGTGCATGAATGACGTGTTCAATTGAGAACAGCTTTAGAATCTGATTGCCAAGACATCGACTGGTTAGCATGGAAAATAAAAGCAAAAACTCGATATGCATTTTGCTTAATAGTATGACTAATACAGTGTTGGGATTTGACATAATAGACTTCAAAACTTCGGTGAATCCTAATTCAGTGGCTAGCTTTGTTCATCCCACATGAACAACCCAACAGTCAAGTACCACATCTTTAAACACTTGATCCCATATGATTCGATTCATATTAGTTGTATTTTTTTTTTTCATTTTTTTTGGTGTTAAAGTTAATTAAAAATATCAAAACAACTAGAGAATTCGTTTATTCCATATTAAATTAGTCTTTGGAATGGCTAATCTAATTGGTTGAGATTATCTTTGGCCAAGAAGAGAAAAGAAAAGGCCAAGTTTGTGAAGAGGTCCAATAAGAACATTGAATGCATTGGACCATCTATGTTTAATATCTGCTGCTACACATTGGTGTGAGTGAGTACACTGACAGTCATTTTAGGCAAAGAGCACTAAAGAGCTTAGCCGGCCATTACAATTTTTCTACCCCTAATTGCCTACTATTTTGTAGTGTAGGTGTAAACATCTTTCATAATTTTACGTGGATTGGTGACTTAAAATTTGACTTGGTTAGCATTTAATAGAGATAAATTTGCAAACTACAATCAATGTATGATTTTCTACTTAATTACCTAAACCACAAACACTATATCATTCAAATAAAAGGTGTAAGTTCCATTAAAAGGGGGTCTAATTTTAATTCAGTAAAAGTGTGAAAATGAAAAAAACCAAAATCGATTGAAATACAAATTGCTTTGATCAATTTTGAAAACTAACACTGATAGTGATGATACTGCACCAAAACTTCTGAACAATCAAGTTCGGCTTGTCGAGTTTTTCTTATTGACCTAATTCAGGGAACAAATCTTGGGGAAATTCCAAGGTACAATTTCTGTTAAAAGGGGAAAAAATTATATCATTCAAATAAAATGTGTAAGTTCCGTTAAAAAGGGGAAAAAAAAGTGTGAGTTGATTAGTTTTCGGTCTAATTTTAATTCAGTAAAAGTGTGAAAATGAAAAAAACTGAAATCGATACAAATTGCTTTGATCAATTTTGAAAACTAACACTGATAGTGATGATACTGTACCAAAACTTCTGAACAATCAAGTTTGGCTTGTCAAGTTTTTCTTATCGACCTAATTCAAGGAATAAATCTTGGGGAAAATTTCCCCCTCTCTCCCCCCTACCCCCGAAAAAAAAACAAAGCAAAACAATTCATTTAATTATTAATTTTTTTTTACTCTGTTAGTTGGGATAATAACGAAATTACTCTTATATTTTAGCTAAATGTCATATACATTATCAATTTCTGATTAAGTTACTTTCTTTTTTTGGTTGTTAAGCCCAATCTCAAATTGGCCCTTGAACTAAAGAAAATATAAATACTAATAGCATTTTGATACATTGAGAGGTATTAGGAGCACTCTCTTTTCCACTTTTATGTCTGACTACTTAACTGAGATTATAAATCTAATATTTTTGCTTTTGCTCTAAATTTTTTTGAAAAGGAAAAAGTTGGGGTTGGAGTGATTTACTAGCCATTGACATTTTTATAGTGAGATTCAAAGAAAGCAAAACTACAAAAAACTACTATGAAACATCAAATGGTATGATATGACAGCTTTGTTGGGAATTAAACGTAAGGTTAACTAACGGAAATGAGAAGAAAAATTTGTACAAGTCTTTAAACCCGTTTTTAATGAAATGGCATAAGTCTTTAAACCTATTTCGGTTTCATTATGCTATGTTATATTATTAAAACTTAGGATATTTTAGTGAAGTTCATCTGTCGAGAAGTGAAACTAGAGAATAAAGAATAAAAATGCTTATTTGAGTACCAAACAGGGCTTTGATGAACAAGATGGAGTTTGGAAGAATATCTAGAAGGCTAAAATCCATGAACATTTTAAGGACTAGTATGGCGCATGGCTCATGATGTTCTGCTAACTGGAGAAAGATTGTGCTCAATCTTTGGCTCTCCGTCTAGATGGTGCTCTCTTTGCTCTGGAGGTCCAGAGTCAGTAATCCATTTATTCCTTACATGCCCATCTATGAAAGCTATTTGGTTCGCCACCAAATGGGGTCTAAGAGTGGAAGGAGTATACAGAGGAATCAGAGACCGAACACAGACCGTATTCAACTAGATGGAGCGCTATTGCCTTGGTGGCTTGGGATTTTGGTGCTGGTGCATTCTGCCTTGCAAGCCGATGGGGGTATGCTGATTCTCCACTTGAAGCTGAGTTCTTACCTCTCCAGTTCACTTTGGAATTTTGCCGGAATCAAAATTAGGTGATGGTCGACTTCTACTTGGATTCTTAGAAATGGTTACAATAACTAAACTTTTGTCAGCTCGTGTTTTGGTCGTTATTGTCTTCAAGTGTTTAGCTGTTTGTCTTCTTTTTTTAGGGGTCATTTGGTACGGAGAGTTCCAAGTTTTCTGATTAATAGGAAAGTTGAGGTGGATGATGTAATAGTATAGAAACCTGAATTGTTGTGTTTGTTTACACATTAGAATCTTGTCTATGATTGCTGGTAATATTCAAAAAATGTGTTTAGTTGCACATGGAAATGTACTAATTTTTAATATTTTGAAAGAAATATATCAAATAATCATATTTTTTGAGCATTTTTGTATAATAAAATAAATATATATATTCTTTTAAAAAATCACAAAATTTAATTTGTTAGAAGAAATCATGTATTTTGTTGTGGGCCCACAGGATTGAGGTTAAATATGAAATCCATCTATTTTGGAGGGTTTGGCTTTACCCCAAAGTATGGCTAAGTGAACCCAATGGAGTTCATATTCCCAGGTATTAAAAAATGCAAAACTCATAACAAACATAGGAATATTTCAGATTCTCATTCCTATGCGCAACTACATCCCCATACCAAACAGCTCATTACTGTTATTTGGGTCTCAAGTGCCTTTATTTGACCAGCTAACAAATTGGCTTCATGGGCTTTTAGATCAGAAAGTTCAGGATTTTTTTCTATCCAGTAGGTTGCCCCTATTGCCCGGCTATTTTGAGGTTTTTTTTTTTTCAGGAATAAAATCCTTCTCCTTGAGAGAGAAAAAAAGAAAAGAAAAAAGAATAAGAGGAAGAATAAAAAATAAAGAGAAAAATATACTACTCCATTGAAACATTTCAAAGTTCCATAGCCAAATGGAGATCAATGGTCTAAAGTATAGGAGGAAAAGTGAAATTAAACCCTTTCTAATAATTACAATCCGTCAAACCCATACCATGCAATTTCAATTTTTGTACAAATATAATCCATGTTGACAAAAGTTTTGTTCACCAAACGAGTAAATTGTCCTTTTAAAATATAGTTATACTCTTATAGTACGTTATTGAAATTGAAAGTGGAAAGTGCATTTTATGACCAAAAAATTCTTATTTTAAACAAAATTTTATCAATATGGTGACATTTGTATATAAATTGAAATTACATGGTATATGTTTGTTATTCATAGAACTTAGTGCAAACAGCCAAGTATACTTTAGCTAAACACATTACTTATCTTTGTTAGGGTTTATTATATTTTTTCCTCTTTTATAGACTTAGCCTTTCTAAATCCATTCTCTCAGTTTTAGGGTGGAAATGGCACAACTATAAATGATTTCACTCGATTTTTTTTTTGACACTTTTACCCTTTCATGGGGCATAGAGATAGGAGCTTCATATTTTCGGGGACTTGAAAAAAAAATACTAGAACTAAATTTAATTCACATACGAAAAAAAAAGGAAAGAAGAGAAATGCAATATCAAATTCTTCCTCATCTCCCTTCTTCGGAAACAATAGTGCTTTTCAGACCATTTGATTGATTTCGCTTGCAAATTTACAAGATTAAAGTTTAAAAGTATGCATATTCAAATTGACAGCTCTTAGTCTCGGATTTACAGTCATCTGTAGTGATCATAATCATCAACTTGCTCATCAGAACAATTATAAAAAAGGAGGAGAAAGTTTATGATTGTTTTTTTTTTCTTTTTCAACGAATTTTAATTTCTTGTTTTCTTTTTTAATTTCATTTTATCCTATGTAATTTATATTGTTGAACAAATCAACAATTGTGGCACCACCAACCATATTGTTGCAATTGTTGTTCGTATTATAGGAAGAAAAAAAAAATATTAACCAACTAGTCACAATAGCAACAGTGAAAAGGGCAGCCATAATAGCTATAGTACAAAGGGCAGCCATAATAGCTATAGTACAAAGGGCAGTCGTAATAGCAATAGTAAAAAAGGCAGCCATAATAGCAATAGTAAAAGGTTCAAGTTCTATAAATACGGGGGCTTCATCACTTGTTTTGCATCCCATTTGAAATCCTCTTCCTTTCTAAGAGGGAATTCAAACCTAGGAATTCCTCTTAGTGTCCCACTTATTTTCTCCTAAATTATTTAGAGAGAGTGTTTTATCCTATTTCAAGAGAGAGAAGTTCATTTGTTATCTCCTTGTATTTAGAGAGAAGTGAGTTGTAATCTCCTTTTCATAGTAAAATTCTTCACAGCCTTGTCTGTAGACGTAGCCTAAATAGAGTAAACCACGTTCAATCTTTTGTGTGCCTTATCTTTTTCATTTTATTCAAATTTTCTCAACTCGTATTTTAGCTGTGTATTATCGCTTCCGCAAAGCCAATCTCCTAACAGTGGTACCAGAGCCATTGGTTGGAGTAATGTTCATATATACAGTACTATTCACGTATATGGTACTGTTCACATATACGGTACTATTCACGTATATGGTACTGTTCACATACAGTGAAATGGTAGTAACTGAACAAATCATGGTGAATAAAAATAGCGGCGAAATTCGATATTGAAAAGTTCAATGAGAGTAATTTCTCTCTGTGGAAAATGAAGATAAAGGCAATTTTGAGAAAAGATAATTACCTGGTAGCAATTGGGGAAAGACCTGCTGAGATTACTGATGATAAAAAGTGGGACGAGATGGATGGCAATGCTGTCACTAACTTACATCTGGCATTAGCAGATGGAGTTCAGTCGAGCATTAAAGAAAAGAAGTCAGCCAAGGAGATATGAGATACACTGATAAAGTTGTATCAGGCCAAGTCGTTTCACAATAAAATTTTCTTGAAGAGAAGGCTTTACACCCTTCGGATGGCAGAATCAACAACGGTGACTGACCACATCAAGACCCTCAACACTCTATTTTCACAGTCACAACAATGGAGCATAAAATAGAGGATAATAAACGTATAGAAATATTACTTCAGAGTCTACCTGATTCGTATGATCAACTCATCATAAATGTGACCAGCAACGCTACAACTCTAATTTATATCGATCTTACAGCTGCTGTTCTCGAAGAAGAAAATCGACATAAAAACAAGGAAGACAGATTGGCAAGTTTACAGCAAGCAGAGGCTTTGAAATGAGAGGGAGTTTAATTGAACGTGGCCCCAGTGGGAGTCAGAGTCATAGTAGATCAAAGTCAAGAAATAAGAAGAATGTCAAGTGTTATCATTGTGACAAGAAAGGGCACGTTAAAAGGGAATGTTGGCAACTCAAGAAGAATGGAGATTCCAGAGGGAAGGACTCTGAGTCATCAAATGCTCAGAGGAATATTACAAGTACTTCAGATGATGGAGAAATCCTATACAGTGAAGCAGCAACAGTTTCTAAAGACAGAAGACAGCATACTGATGTTTGGTTAGTAGATTCAGGAGTAACATGGCACATGACTTTTCACAGAGAGTGGTTTCACACATATGAACTTATCTCTGGAGGATCTGTGTTCATAGGTAATGATCATACTTTAGAGATCACTGGGATTAGCACCATCATAATGAAAATGTATGATGGCACTGTTCGTACTATTGAAGAGGTGTGACATGTAAAGGTTTTAAAGAAAAATCTATTGTCTTTGGAACAATTAGATAACCTTGGTTGCAAAACTCGTGTCGAGAATGGGATCATAAAGATTATGAAGGGCACGCTTATAGTAATGAATGCAGAGAAGATCACAGTGAATCTGTACATGCTTAAAGGAGATATACCGATAGAAGCAGAAGCATCAGTCGCGTCAACAAATTCCGGAGAAGAATCAATAATGATGTGGCATCGTAAGCTCAGCCATATGTCGGAACGAGGCTTGAAGATTCTCTTTGAACAGAGGTTGCTTCCTGGTCTTACAAAGGTATCTTTATCATTTTATGAGCATTGTATCACAAGCAAACAACATAGATTAAAGTTTAGTACATCTAGTTCTAGAAGTAAAAAGGTTCTAAACTTGGTTCACTCTGATATTTGGCAAGCACCGGTGATGTCTGTAGAAGGAGCTAGATACTTTGTATCTTTTATTGATGATTACTCTAGGAGATATTGGGTGTATCCTATCAAGAGGAAGACAGATGTGTTTTCAGTCTTCAAAATATTCAAAGCGTGTGTAAAGCTTGAATCTGGAGAGAAGATCAAGTGTTTGAGGGCGGACAATAGAGAAGAATATACAAGCGATGAATTTGATAATTTCTGTCAACAAGAAGGTATCAAAAGGCAGTTCACAGCTGTGTATACTGCTCAATAAAATAGAGTGGTAGAGCGGATAAACAGAAGTTTGTTGGAAAGAACAAGAGCAATGTTAAGAGTTGCAGGTCTACCCAAGACATTCTGGGCAGAAGCAGTCAAAACTGCTTGTTATATAATCAATCGATCTCCATCAACAACAATTGATCTGAAGACATCGATGGAGATGTGGACTGGTAAGTCAGCTGATTATTCTCGCTTACATAGGTTTGGAAGTCCTGTGTACGTGATTTACAACGCTCAAGAAATCACAAAGCTGGATTCAAAGTCCAGAAGTTGTGTATTCTTGGGATACACTGATGAAGTCAAGGGGTATCACTTATGGGATACCACTGCGCATAAGGTTGTCATTAGCAGAGATGTGATATTTACAGAGAATAAACTGCAAGAAAAGGAAGACGATAGCAGACTAGAAACTACTACAGTTCAGGTAGAAAAGAATACTGAAGATTCAGATTCTTTTGAAGCAGCACCAAAGTACAAAGTAGAAGAACCAATCAAGGAAGAGGCTTCTGAAATCCGTCAGTCAACTCACAAGAGAAGACCACCACATGGCACTCGGATTATGTCACTGAGAGCAATATTGTATACTGTCTTCTAACAAAGGATGGAGAGCCAACAACTTTTCATGAGGCTACCAAAAGCCCGGATGTATCTCTGTGGATGATAATAATGCAAGAAGAGATTGAAGCCCTTCACAAGAATAAGACATGGGATCTTATTTCACTACCACAAGGAAGAAAGACCATTAGCAACAAATGGGTCTACAAGATCAAGCATGATAGTAATGATCAAGTGGAGTAGTATCGTGCAAGATTGGTGGTAAAGGGATATGCTCAGAAAGAAGGTATTGACTTCAACGAGATATTTTCACCTGTGGATCGACTGACAATAGTTAGAGTGGTTCTGGCGATATGTGCTACGTTTGACCTACATCTAGAGTAGCTAGATGTGAAAACTGCTTTTCTTCATGGAGAACTTAAAGAAGAAATTTATATGCTCCAACCAGAAGGTTTTACTCAAATAGGTAAGGAGAACTTAGTTTGCAGGTTGAACAATTCTCTATACAGTCTCAAACAAGCACCGAGATGTTGGTATAAGAGATTTGATTCCTTCATTATAAGCTTTAGGTACAACAGACTCAATTCAGACCACTACACATACTTCAGAAGATTTGATGAAGATAGTGATTTCATTATCTTATTATTGTACGTGGATGACATGTTGGTAGCGGGCCCCAATAAAGGTAGAGTCCAAGAATTGAAGGCAAGTTGGCTAGGAAATTGGATATGAAGGACATGGGACCAGCAAACAAGATTCTAGAGATGCAAATTCACCGAGACAGATGTAACATGAAGATTTAGCTTCCTCAGAAGAATTATTTGAAAAAAATCTTGCGATGCTTCAGTATGCAAGATTGTAAGCTGATTTCTACCCCACTTTCTTTTAAGTTCAAGTTATCCTCTGGGATGTGTCCTAGTAATGAAGCAGAGAGGATGAAAATGTTTCGAGTACCGTATACATCAGTAGTGGGAAACCTAATGTTCACTATAATATGTACAATTCCAGACATTGCACAAGTAGTGGGAGCGGTTAGTCGGTATATGGTGAATCCTCTTCACAGCATTGGAATGCTGTGAAGAGGATTCTGTGATATATCAAAGGAATCTCAGATGTTGCATTATGCTACAGAGGATCAGAATTTACTGTCAGAGGATTTGTTGATTCAGATTTTGCTGGTGAACTTGACAAACGAAAATCTACTACAAGCTATATGTTTACTCTTGTAAAAGGAGCAGTAAGCTGGATTTCGAAACTGCAAAATGTTGTGGCTTTATCTACAACAGAAGCAAAATACATGGAGGCTATATAAGCTTGCAAAGAGGCTATTTGGGTTCAAAAGTTGTTAGAGGAGCTCGGGCACAAACAAGAAAAAATTTCTCTATTTTGTGACAGTCAGAGTGCCTTGCACATTACAAGGAATCCAGCCTTTCATTCCAGGACAAAGTATATAGGTGTTCAATATCACTTTGTTCGAGAAGTAGTAGAAGATGGAAGTGTGAACATGAAGAAGATTCACACCAAGGAGAACCTAGCAGGTGCTTTAACCAAACCAATCAATACTAATAAGTTCCAATGGTGTAGATCCTCATATGGCCTAGTAGATACATAAGCAACATGAAGAATTAACAAGTGAAGAAAAGAGAGATTTATCAAGTGTGAAGACATGATTAAAATCAAGTTTTCAAGTGAGAGAATGTTGAACAAATCAACAATTGTGGCACAACTAACCACATTGTTGCAGTTGTTGTTCACATTATAGAAAGGTAAAAAAATGCTCACCAACTAGCCGCGATATCAACAGTGAAAAGGGCAATCGTAATAGCAATATTAAAAAGGGCAGCCGTAATAGCAATAGTAAAAGGTAGTGTTCTCACCACCTTTCAAGTCTATAAATACGGGGGTTTCATCACTTGTTTTGCATCCCATTCTAAATCTTCTTCCTTTCTAAGAGAGAATTCAAGCCTAGGAATTCCTTTTAGTATCATACTTATTTTCTCCTAAATTGTTTAGAGAGAGTGTTTTCTCTTATTTCAAGAGTGAGAGGTTCATTTGTTCTCTCCTTGTATTTAGAGAGAAGTGAGTTGTAATCTCCTTTTCATAGTGAAATTCTTCACAGCCTTGTTCGTAGACGTAGCCTAAATTGGGTGAACCACGTTAAATCTTTTATATGCCTTATTTTTTTTATTTTACCTAAATTTTCTCAACTCGTATTTTAGCTATGTGTTGTCGCTTCCGCAAAGCCAATCTCCTAACATGTATCACTTTGCTGATTGACATAAAGAGTAAAAATATATAAGGGAAAAAAAAACTTCGAGTTGCTACAACGTTATCACGAAACTAACAAGAACGAGCATTCCTAAAACTAAACAGAAAACTTTGAATAAAATAAGAAGGGTTAATTGTATTTATGGTCCTGAATACAATTATTGTAATAATGATCATTTTGTTATAAATTATTTATTTTTGGATTAATATTACATGGATCTCCAACCTTTCTCTGATGTATCACTTAGGTCCTCAAACATTATTTTGCAGCATTTAAATCTCCAAGTTATTAGATTTTGTCACACGTTAGTCCTTATGCCTCTTTCTGTTTACGAGCCGTAAAAAACGACATGTGCTAGTACTACACACGCGGTCATCTTCCCAAGTGATAAAGATAAACCAGAGAATAAAGCCTTGTTTCTTCCTTTTTTTTTCCTCTCTCCAATCGCCGACAATGCCGAGTCCAGCCGCTCCACGCCCATATCAGTGCACACTAGCCATAGCTTCGTCAAAGTTTATTCCCTCAATGATTAATGGTAATCGCCAACTTTTACTTCACAATGCGACTCATGAGCCAAAATTTTCTATTAAGTATCCTATCTCATCCTGAATTTGTTGTCAGATTCGAACTCATGCATTATAATTTTTGTATCGAGTTCAATTACTTCATCCTGTTTGGCCATAATGAATCTAAAATTCTCCTGTAAATCAGAATTTTTTTTTTCACAATTTCCAAACTTTAAGATTGAATTATGACTCATTAAAGGAAACCAATTCTTATAAATTCTTCAATTTTGTTGGGGAAGGTGTTGGGTTTATGTTTACCCTCTCTTTCATGTGCTTCTTTTCACTCTGTAGACCTGGGGTAAAAGGGTTGTGTATGATTAACATAATTAAGATACCAATTGACCAACAAAATTAATCTTTCGATATATAAATATAAAGACATATATATATATATGTGTGTATGTCTATATATAGTAAAAAGATTTTGGGAAATTTATATATAACATTTTATGATATAAGTTCTTTTTTTTTTCTTTCTTTTGCCTTTTTATTTCAAAATGTACTACACATTTGACAGTTGAAGCAATTAAGCCATTCATGGAATCTAAGGAAGGGGTTCAAGAATACTAAGTGTTTTCTTTTAGAAGAAAAAATCTTAATAATTTTTTATGTTATCTCTCCTTATCTTTTCCTTTACAGAAAATAGGTGCTAGTTAATTAAGTGTTCTTAGTGTTATTTAGGTTTTTCTCTTTGTTGAAGTTGTCCTTGAATATGCAATTTTGTGGGGTTAATATTGAGATAACAACATGGTACAATGGACAAGAAACGGAGGGTGTGGAAGAAAGGGAGTTGGATTTTTATTATTATCTTGTCGTTTCTTCCTCAAATCCGCCTAATGCCTCTTTTTTTTTTAAAAAAAAATGCCTAATACCCCTGTTGGATAAAACATGTGCATAAAACACGATATTTCACCCGAGCAAAAAAAAAATGACAATTCACGGTTTTTTTGACAGAAAAAGTTATCAAAGACCTAATGTGTGATAAAAACCAATAGTCTGGGGATTCAAATGCTACAAAATAAAGTTTGGGGACTTAAAGTGATACATCAGGGAAAGGTTGGAGACCTCAAGTGATATTAACCCCTTATTTTTTTTTAATGGAAGACAGTCATTTACAAAGCATATGATTGGACATTGTTTAGTTCTAGAAGCCAGAGTCTCGTTCTCGGTATAGTTACCAAACTATGTGCTTTTTATACGGTTTATTTTTCTGTTAAAAATTTAACAATTTGTAATAAAATGATTATTAGTGAAATAATTACATAATTCTTAGTAGTTTATTATATGGTTAAAAATTCGAAGTCTCACTCTCAGGCATAGTTACTATAGTGTGTATTTTGTAAATGACTAATTTTCATTAAAAATTCATCCGTTTTTGACAAAAAGGCTATTACTGCAACAATTTCACTGTGTAGGGTGGTCCATTATATAATTGAAAATTCAAAAACCAAAATGACACAATATATATAATTCAGGGGCTATTAATATAATTTAACTAAATGAGAATTATCAATGATATTTGACTATCGGGATATTATCAATTTTATACTCTGTATTTTGACACTTTGTTCAAATTATACCTTGTATTTTTAGTTATTATCAATATTGATTTTAGATTTGAAATCTGTTACAAAATTGTACCTTGGCACCAATTTAGAGCAGTTAATTTACCAAGTTGCCGTTTAAAAAATTGAAATAAATTATATAAAAGCTAATCCGAGAATAAGTTTATTAAATCATATGCATGGTAAATTAACTACTCTAAATTAGTATCAAGTATAAATTTGTAACAAATATTAGCGAACATGGTATAAAAATGCCCTGTTTGGTTCGCTTATTTGAATGTGTGTATTTGAATGGAAATTGTAGAATGTGTTATAATTGGAATGAGAGACATTTGAATGGAAAAAATAGTGGAATGGGTTGTAATTAGAATGGGAGCATTGGAATGGACCATTTAAAAACACCTCTCCCCCTCTATTCTCATTCAAGACACAAAAAAACCATTCCAATGGTTAATTTTTCTGATGGACCATTTAAATGGAAAAACTAAATTACTGAAATAAACACACATTTTAAAAGATCATCTGAATGGAAAAATTGGAGTTGTTGAAATAAAAACGCATTCAAATAGATTTTCTATTCCAATAGAATGGAATGGAATGGTTGAAACAAACGGACCGTTATTATCCCATTGAACTATTTGTACATTGAAAGCGAAGCAGGGGTACAAATGAAAGGATCTTTTTTCGGAGGGGACAAAAGAAAAGATTCTTGATAACGCAGGGATCAAAAAAATTTCCATCTTCCAGAATTCTTAGATGAAAAGTTTTCATTGAAAACAAGGGGCTACTGGTCTCTCTAGTCTCTCTCCATTGCCGTCTTCTCTGGTCCATTCCCAATTTCCCTGCAAACCCGAAACAGAGTTTTCCATTCCCACTTTCTCGGCAACCAAACAAACCCCTAAACCAAGAAAACGAAAGAAAGAAAAATCCAATACCCTTTACGAATTTGGAAACCTAGCCAAGAAAATCTACCATCAAAACCGACCACTGTCTCCGAAGATCCAAATTTGAATTTCTCCCCAATTCGATTTGTGTTTTCCACATGAAGAAGGAACCCTTCGATTTTGATTTTGACCCGGACCCAGTTTACCTCAAATCCCATCAAAGAAATCCCAAATTTTTGCTATTCGAACCCTAACTTTTTGATCGACCGCCATGGATCCTCATCAGCTGCCTTTGGCCGTGTCCCCTTTCGCTTCCGTGAACGAAACCCTCTCTCCTCCGCCGTCTTCCGAAGATGGGGGCTTCGACGATTATGGGGCCTGGTACGGTAACATCCAGTACCTGCTTAACATTTCGGCGATTGGCGCGTTCTTCTGCGTCTTCATCTTCGTCTTCGTGAAGCTTCGCAGTGACCACAACCGCATGCCGGGTCCTTCCGCTCTCCTCACCAAGCTCCTAGCCGTATGGCACGCCACCGGGCGCGAGATTGCTCGCCACTGCGGCGCGGACGCTGCCCAATTCTTGTTGATCGAGGGCGGTAGCTGCGGATTGCTTCTGTCCATTGCGGTCTTGTCGATATTCGTAATGCTTCCGCTTAATCTTTATGCTGGGAAAGCTGTTTTGGCCGATGAATTTTCGAAGACGACGATTAATCACATTGAGAAAGGTTCGGCTTTGCTTTGGGTGCATTTTCTTTTTGTGGTTGTGGTTGTTTGTTTGGTTCATTTTGGTATTTCTGCTATTGAAGAACGGTTAAAGATCACTAGGTTTAGGGATGGGAATGGGAATTTAAGTGACCCGACTGCGAATTCTACTGCAATTTTCACTATAATGGTTCAGGGGATACCGAAAACTCTAGGTTCTGATAGGACATTGTTGCAAGAGTATTTTCAGCATAAGTATCCTGGCAAAGTGTTCAGGGTTATTTTACCTATGGATTTGTGTGCGTTGGATGATTTAGCTTCGGAATTGGTTAAGGTTAGGGATGAAATTACATGGTTAGTAGCTAGAATTGACTCTCAGCTCTTGCCGGAAGATAGCGAAGACGACTATTCTAATGGTTTGTGGGGTCGAGTGCATTATCTATGGAAGAAAGTGAAAGATTTATGGGGTCAGTTAATGGCTGGCTTAGGTTACTCAGATGAAGAGAAGCTAAGACGGTTGCAGGAGTTGCGAGCTGAACTGGAAACTCAATTGGCTGCTTACAAAGAAGGTCGCGCACTGGGTGCTGGAGTTGCATTTGTGGTGTTTAAGGATGTTTACACGGCCAATAAAGCGGTTCAAGACTTTCGGAATGAGAAGAAGAGGCGGATAGGAAAATTCTTCTCCCTCATGGAATTGCGTATACAGAGGAACCAATGGAAAGTTGAGAGGGCGCCTTTGGCAACAGACATTTACTGGAATCACTTGGGATCGTCGAAGCTCTCTTTGAGATTGCGGAGAGTGATCGTCAACACTTGCCTTTTGTTGATGCTTCTGTTCTTTAGCTCTCCTCTTGCCGTTATCAGTGCTGTGAAGAGTGCTGGTCGGATTATAAATGCTGAAGCTATGGATAATGCCCAGTCATGGTTAGCTTGGGTGCAAAGCTCAAGTTGGCTTGGAAGCCTTATCTTTCAGTTCTTGCCCAATGTCATTGTGTTTGTGAGTATGTATATAGTGATCCCTTCAGCTCTTTCCTATCTCTCCAAGTTTGAACGGCATCTTACGGTGTCTGGGGAGCAAAGAGCTGCACTTTTGAAGATGGTTTGCTTTTTCCTGGTGAATCTTATCCTCCTTAAGGCCTTAGTCGAATCATCATTAGAGAGCACCATCCTACGGATGGGGCGGTGTTATCTGGATGGAGAAGATTGCAAGAGGATTGAACAATACATGAGTGCGTCATTCTTGTCAAGGTCGTGCCTCTCCTCTCTTGCATTTCTGATCACAAGTACTTTCTTGGGAATATCTTATGATCTTTTGGCTCCAATACCTTGGATAAAGAGGAAGATTCAGAAATTTCGGAAGAATGACATGCTGCTACTCGTACCAGAACAAACGGAAGAATATCCACTTGAGAATCAAGAAACAGATAGTCTGAGGAGACCCTTGGTGGCTAATGGCACTTATGATTCTCCGAGGCTGAACGAGATTGGTTATCAGGGACAAGATCTTTCTGAATATCCAATCAACAGAACCTCAACTGCCCCGAAGCAGGCATTTGATTTTGCTCAATACTATGCATTTAATTTGACTATCTTTGCCTTGACCATGATATATGCATCTTTTGCTCCGCTTGTTGTTCCCGTTGGTGCGGTTTATTTTGGGTATAGGTATGTGGTTGACAAGTACAACTTCCTCTTTGTCTATAGAGTCAGAGGCTTTCCTGCTGGGAATGATGGGAAGTTGATGGACACAGTACTGTGTATCATGCGGTTCTGTGTTGATCTGTTCCTGGTTTCGATGCTCTTGTTCTTTTCGGTTCAAGGAGATTCAACGAAGCTGCAAGCTATACTCACACTTGGGTTGTTAGTAATGTATAAACTGTTGCCTTCTCAAGGTGATGGTTTTCAACCAGCTCTTCTGGAAGGCATACAAACTGTCGACGGCATCGTCGATGGGCCCATTGATTATGAGATCTTTTCACAGCCTAAGTTTGACTGGGATGTATATTATTCATGATTTTGTATGGTTCCTAATTGCTATATTTGACCCAAAAAAAAAAAAAAAAAAAGACAAATGATTAAATGAAAATTCTTCCACTCATGTCCATTTTTACTTGCATCTATGCCCTCTTCCTTTTTTCCTTTTCTCCTTTATTTGGTTCTTGTGATTGCATACCTAGCTGTGTGAAATTAATTAGTTGCACATGGATGAAGAAATTACTTATGTGGGCTTATCATTAGGTCTGTGTACCATATTATTTAAGCACAGGGTTGTTTGCCAAGGCCTAAAACTATCGTTGTAGGTAATGTCTTTACTGACTGACTGATTCATCCATGTACTTCAATCCGAGTTTGCCATTACACCTACTAAGCTATAATATTTGCCTAAGACATCCACCGCTGATATTTCAGTCATGCACATAAAATCCACACCTACTAAGCTTTATGCGTATAACATCCATCCCTGTTATCACCAATTAATATTTTAATAATAATAATAACAGTAATGATGATGCAAGTGACCCCCTTCTATGAGATTGAAATGCCTGTGATATGGTTCAAATGTGAGGTTGAAGTGTTGTGGTTGCAAATATACTTGGACCAAAGTCCCAAACGAATTGTGGTTAATGTTAAGAGTAATAGAGAAACGCGAGAATTAAACCCAATTAAGTTAAATAATTTCTTTCCCTATAATCACTCTTAGCCATCCAAAAAGCTCTCTTCTCTGTCACTTGAACAGGGTCTTCAATCCAAGTTGGTTCCACTTGTTACTGATTTTTCACACTCTCTCTCTCTCTCTCTCTCTCTCTCTCTCTCTATATGCCTTAAATATGTGGCTTATCTTAAAAATAAACCGATTAATAACTGAAATAAATAAGATAGGCAGAGTTGATAATCGGTATTCAAAAAATTAAAAAATTAAAAAAATGCATCATTTAGTTGTGAAAAGCAATATTTTCGAATCAGATTCAGAGTTAGAAGCGAACAAGCTTAATAAGCTTGGCTATGGCGGCACCAGTAATGATCGTCATCCGCCACTTTGTCCGAAGCCTCGTCGACTTGTTGGACCTGCCATTCCTGATTTCCTCAAGCCTCTTAGATGCTCCAATACTGATACAGCAAGAAGCGGAATCTTGAATATGATTCCCGATAAGGTAAGACTTCAGCCAAATTCAAGCTTTGTATATATATATATATATGTATGTATGTATGTATAGATATACATGTTTGATTTGATTTGATGATTCGAATTTTTTGTGAAGGGTGTTGAGAAAAGGGAATGTCAATGCAGTGGTTGCTCGGCGTCACCGGCATGTTACGCGGGTTCTCCTCCGGGTCGAACTGATAACCCGGTCGTTCACGACGTGCAATTCGCGGCGCAATACCAGGTGGTGGAACTTGTTTCGCCATTGACAAGGCGAACCAAGCTCTCTGATAATTTTGGTTTCACGGGCTCAGCCTCTGCCTCCGCCTCTCCACTTTGAAAGATTTTTTTACTTTTGAGATTGTACCTCAAAACAAAATATTTTGAGGGATATTTTTGTAGCAATTAATTTACAGGTATACTATAAGTGCTTCTTTTTTTCTTTTTTTTATTTATTGCATACAAAGCCGAGGCAAGAGATTGTGGAAAAATGTTGGGTATCTCCCACTATACAAAAAGACAACTAGATCTTTATTGCGAAAGAGTCTTGGCATTTTTTTTTTAACCAATCTTTTTCAGTTCTATTATTGCAAAAAATCTCTTTTAAGTTATGAACTTTATTTTAATGACTAGAATATCATCTCTCGAGTACAATTCGACCTTTTTGTCAACCATATCTCGATACTTTTGGACGATATTATTGAGTAAAGATTTTGTCACTTGACAATACTCAACACTATTGTCGGCTGTAACTTGACATTGCTCAATAATAACAAGATAATATTGTCGAGCCGCTCTGACATGTTAGGCAAAAAGAGTACTCGGATAATTGCTCAATGTTCTTACATCAAATGGGAGTTATTGTCAATAATAATTAATTTTTATTTATAATAAAAAAAAATTAGAGGGTGACCTATCCTTATAATTTTAGACAGTAGATTTATCTTGGTCGATTAATGAAAAGTTCTCGAAATGAATTATCTATAAACCTCCGATCACCACTAACCACTATAGTGGTAGCAACTCGAATCCAAAACTTATTTGTCGAGAGAATGAATACCTAATTACTTGCCTATTAGCACGATGGTGACATCACTTAGAGACATAGATTTATCATACTACAAATATCTATGAAGAACAATCCCATGAAAGACCTTATGTAAGTAGCTAGTAATTTTCTTCACATGTAAATAAAATGTGGTTCCACATGTAAATTTTATTTGGATCACATTATTTCGTTAGAGCACCTTTAATGCAAAGCTAAATTATCGTGTTAATGTTATTTTTTTTTTAAAGTGGGGCTTAACTAATGACCACCACTTACTACAAATTAAAGGAAAATGACACACACACACATTACCAAGGTTTGAACCCCTGACCCCTCCAAACACACACACACAACCTTCAAACTTTGGACCAACTGAGCTAGCCCCAGTTGGCTATTATCGTGTTAATGTTATAATTCATCATATAGCACAAAAATATTCCTCCAATGTAATAATATTCTTTGTGCAAAATTTGGCATTTACTATATTTGATACTGGATGTGGCAAATTGGCACTAAACTCCAACATATGTCAAATTTGACTTTATTATCATACTTAAGATTAAAAAAATTGACATTTTTCAACGCTCAATGTATTAGTGATAAATTTTTTAGTGCTCAATTAATATATTTTTTTATTACTTAACCACTTACAAATTTACTTACAAATTTACATCATTATGACAAAACAAAAAAAAAATTAATAACATTTTTTTTTGGCAGCTTAATTTCTTTTAAATGTTTTTTTTTTTTAAAAAAAAAAAACCGCGAATCTAACTTCTTAACGAAATGGGACCCACTCGAGGAGCCAAACCGTATGGTATAGGGCCCCAAAATCCAAATAGCCAGAGTGAGTTTCTGAGTGAAAAAGGTGAAAGCGCGCGCGCGCGCACCACACACTCTAGTACTACTCAAAGCTCTCCAGTCTCCAAGATCAAAGGGGTTTCGATGCCAAGATCTTCTTCTTAGGAAGTTTAAAAGAAAAAAATGATTCCCTTTGGGGCCAAAAACGTCGTCGTCTTCTTCTTCTTCTTCTTGGTTTTCATCTGGAGCTTCCGGAGCTCCCATGGCCGCATCTTCACCTTCAAGATGCACCATCGATTCTCCGACCCCGTCAAGAAGTGGTCACACCTCGCCGGAAAGCTCTCTCCGCCGCCGGAGAAGGGGACCCTCGACTACTACGCCGAATTGGCCGACCGCGATCGCCTCCTCCGTGGCCGCAAGCTCTCCCAAATCGATCCCCCTCTCGCCTTCTCCGAAGGAAACTCAACCTTTCGGATCAACTCATTGGGCTTGTATGTTTATACCTTTCTTTTGGTTCCAAAATTAGGGTTTCTTTTATTATCTTTGAATTCTAAATTTATGTTTTTGACTTTTTTTTTTTAAATTTTCTTGATTTTTTTTTTTTTTTTGGGGGAGATTTAATGTAGTCTGCATTACACGACGGTGAAGTTGGGTACTCCGGGAATGAAGTTCATGGTGGCGCTGGATACTGGAAGTGACCTCTTTTGGGTGCCCTGTGACTGCACCCGATGTGCTCCTACTGATGCCACTCCTTTTCCCTCTGTATGTTCTGTCCTCTCTGCTTATTTTCTCACTCTCTTATCTGTTTTGGAAATTGGGTTTTCGATACTCTTTATGGAAATGCAAATATAAACGGGTATTTTGGCAAATGAGGGTTCATAACAAGTAGGACTCCATAATACAAAGGTGCCGTTTTTGCACAAAAATGTGTTACAGTTAAAAGTGGCGCTTTAGGAATGTTATACATGATTTGATAGTTCTACATGTAAATGTTTTTTGTGGCCACTCCATTAACTATCAGTAGATGGTTTATTGGGTCAGGATTTTCAGCTTAATATTTATGACCCTAGAGGGTCATCCACAAGCAAAAAGGTCCGTTGCAACAACACTATGTGTGCACATCGTCATCGATGCCTTGGAAAATTCAGCAGTTGCCCTTACAGGGTCTCTTATGTCTCAGCTGAAACTTCTACTTCTGGAATATTGATAGAGGATGTCCTGCACTTGAAAAGGGAAGATAACTATCAGGAACTTGTCGAGGCATACGTCACTTTTGGGTGAGTTCTGTTATCATCTTGTTTAATTGGTATAGACATAAGTCTCTTAGTTAAATTTCTTGAATGTGTGCATATATATATATATATATATATATATATATATATATATGTGAATGTGTTTTGTCAATTTTGATGAGTGTAGATGATTATGTAAAACGAATTATGCAGCTGTGGACAGGTTCAAAGTGGTTCATTCCTTGATGTTGCCGCTCCCAATGGTTTATTTGGTCTTGGAATGGAGAAGATATCAGTACCTAGCATTTTGTCGAGGGAAGGCTTTATAGCAGATTCTTTCTCCATGTGTTTTGGACAAGATGGGATTGGAAGAATCAGTTTTGGTGACAAGGGCAGTCCTGATCAGGAAGAGACCCCATTTAATTTACATCCTTCACAGTAAGTGGTAACTTTTCTCTCTTGTACTTGATGCTAATAATTATTGAAGTTGGAATAATAAACTTGCATACTTATTATTAACGTTACGCTTGCTTATGTTTTGCAGTCCAACATACGACATCAGTGCCACTCAAATTCGAGTTGGAACAACTCTATTTGATGTAGACTTGGCAGCTCTTTTTGATTCAGGGACCTCTTTCACATATTTGGTTGACCCAACCTATACAAGGGTTTCAGAAAGTGTAAGAACAATGACATATACACCAACCCCAGATATGGATTTATAATTTTGTGCTCACACTTTCACATTCGTGTTATTTTTTAGTTTCATTCACAGGTTCAAGATAGACGACGTCCACCTGGCTCAAAGATCCCGTTTGAATATTGTTATGATATGAGGTTGTTATTATTTTAAAAACACACACACAGACATTATATATATATATATATGGTTGCCAATCCAGTAGGTATTTTTTTTTTTTTACCTATGTGTAGGTATTTTTTTTTAGCCGTTGGATCATCATCTAATGGTGATCCAACGGCTATAATCAAGTACATAAAAAGACGTGCATTATTAATGCTATTTCTCTCTCCTACTTTTTATAATAAAAAAATGTGCAAAAAGATTTTTCATTAGCCCAATTGATACTTATGCATAGGTAAAAAAAAAAATACCTACTGGATTGGTGCCCTATATATATATATATAAGTATGTGCATCTCCTACTTTCTACCTCCAAATCTAACTCTTTCTTGACAATGGGCAGTCCTGACGTGAACTCTAGTTTGATTCCTAGCTTGAGTTTAACTATGAAAGGTGGAAGCCAATTTGCTGTCTCTGATCCCGTCATCGTCATCTCCGCTCAGGTAAGTTTTTGTCCTGTCTTCTTCATTTTTGTTGTTGTTATTAAATTTATCTGCCACATTCTCTTAGTAATAGTACTAATGATTTGCAGAATGAAATTCTATATTGCCTGGCCATTGTCAAGAGTGCGGAACTGAATATAATTGGACGTAAGTCTTTAGTATTGTAATTGAATGGATTTTCAATTGAGTGACTGCATATGCTCTTAGTCTTGTTATATGTCATCAGTGACGTTAATTTCTAGCAACTCTTAGTCTTGTTATTTTTCAGATTTCCCCGTTAATAAAATTGTGGTACACCAATTACCTTAACAAGCATGAAGTGACTTTCCCTTTCCTAATACCTATCTCACAACAGAAGAATATACACTTCTTTTTTTCTTTTTTTGAAACAATGATCAATATCAGTGTTTTATGCGATCAGTTGCTTAGTTATATTACTTAGGCTTCCATAATTAACCTCCCTACAGAAAACTTTATGACTGGCTACCGCGTGGTGTTTGACAGAGAGAAACTCATCTTGGGGTGGAAGAAATCTGATTGTAGGTTTCTCTTTCATTTATGCACAGGCCATTTCTTCACGTCTTTCTACATAACCCTCAAACTGTATGATCAAAATTCTGGGTGCTCTATTGCAGGTTATGACATTGACGATTATAGTAATCTCGCAGAAAAACCCAATTCTAGCACTGTGCCTCCTGCTGTTGTTGCTGGAATAGGTAACTATTCTATGCCAAAATCAACAAAAGGAATCAGGAACAATCACACTTCAAGTGTTTCCCCATCTTATCATCGCCAAACAACTCCTATGAGTTGCTTTAGATATCTCATCATATGCTCTCTTTTACTCTTGACAGTCATGACTTTTCAAGCCAGTTTTTGTCCTTCAGGTCTTAACGTCTTAGCTCATCTCTTTCTACCATTATGTCTCCATTTTAAACCATACAACACACGAGAAGATAATAGTGCCAGTTCTGCTCACTCCCTCTAGTTTCCGGCCTTTTTTTCCCCTCCTCAATCTTCTTAAGCGTTTCTTCATCTTCCATGGGGGCTTATTCGTAATTATTGTATGTTATACTCCCACAGATACAGAGCTGCTGTTTTTTAAAGCAGAAAGAAATGATATATATGTTGATAGCCTTTTACTTAGTTTCGAAAGAACTGTTCCCTCGCTTGACATTGTCTTAGTTCATGTGTTAAGAGAATTCAACCTTTTTTTGTTTGGCCATAACTTTCAGAGAATCCTATGGGGACCTCAGTCATTAGTAACATTCGCTAGTAAAGTGTGGAACTCACGTGTAAATGTCTGGCGCTTGTGCTTAGCATCACATACAGGTTCCTCGAGTATTTTCTTTAAATCTGAAGTTTCAACATCTGTCTCTCTGAAATTGTCAGCAACTTGTTTTAAACTTCGAAGAAGGAAATGGCAGTTTTTAATTAATTAAGAAAAGAGAAAAAGAACTTGAACAAGTCCTCGCATTCCCCTTTCTAAACTCTGCAAAATTAATAAAAGAGAGCCAATTTCGGAATCTCATTTTTCTTGCATGAATTATAATTTCAATTTGGCATCATAAATACCACCTACTAAATGGACATCGTTTTATACTTATTTGATTTTGACCTGGACACCAGTTTCTTTTGTTATTGTTTTTGTTTTTGTTTTTTCTTGGAACTTTGGTATTTATCTCGCCAAAGTTGTTTTGCTCTGATGTCTTAACTCCTTCCTTACTCTCTTTCTTACTGTCTTTGTCCCAGTCTGCTACCGAACATTCTTGGTTAACACACACAATTTTAATAGTATAATTTGTAAATCTCTCCCGCTTTAATTTTTTTTCCTTTTTTTTTTTTTTTTTGAAGCAATCTTACCCGTCTTTAATAATTTAGCTACAAAAAGTGGTATTAATTCGGCTACTTAAGCCGGAGCAACCCCCCATAGCATAATTGATAAGTGATATATTAACAGTATTAACGCCACAAACGTAATGCCTCTACTACAAGTTATACAGACAGAACTTCGTTTTTGCCAGGATTTTTTTTTTTTTTTTTTTTTTTTAATAATTCACGGAAACCGCCAAATCTAACTTCCTTAACTGTCGTGGACACAACAAAGTGGGACCCACCGGAGAAGCCAAAAAGGGCAAGTCCTCCAAAATTCAAAGAATATTATCAGTCTATCAGATCAGTAAAGGCACGCTACTAGTACTAGTACTAGTACCAGAGCTCTCCAAGATCTAAGGGCTTCGATGCCAAGAAGAAAATGCCTCCTTTTTGGACCAAAAACGTCGTCTTCTTCTTCTTCTTCTTGTTTTTGATCTGTGGGAGCTCCCATGGCCGCATCTTCAGCTTCAAAATGCACCATCGATTCTCCGACCCCGTCAAGAAGTGGTCGGAGGTCGCCGGAAAGCTCTCTCCGCCGCCGGAGAGGGGAACCTTCGAGTACTACGCTGAATTGGCCGACCGCGATCGCCTCCTCCGTGGCCGCAAGCTCTCCGGGACCGATGGCCCTCTCGCATTCTCCGAAGGAAACTCAACCTTTCGGATCAACTCATTGGGCTTGTACGTTTATCTATTTTTGTTCCTAAATCAGGGTTTGGTTTCTTTTATTATTATTTTTTTTATTTTTTAAATTTGTTGTTTTTGACTTTTTTTAATTTTCTTGAAATAATTTTTGGAGATTAATGTAGTCTGCATTACACGACGGTGAAGTTGGGTACTCCGGGAATGATGTTCATGGTGGCTCTGGACACTGGAAGTGACCTCTTTTGGGTGCCCTGTGATTGCACTCGATGTGCTCCTACTGATGGCCCAGCCTTTTCCTCTGTATGTTCTCTGCTTTTTTTTTTTTTTTTTTTCACTTTCTTATCTTGAAATTGGGTTTTCAATACTCTTATCCAAAAACTAAAGGGTATTTTGGAAAATGGGTTTTTATTACAAGTAGGATTTCAATAAATTTGTTTATGTACTTTTCTAGTTTCTATTCAGTTTATATTAGTGGCTGTCGATTGGAGATTTGGAGTAATGACGCAAGTTGTGTTTCTGCTCCTTAGTTCTACGGTGGTTGATATTGAATGTTTTTGTAGTTATCACCATTGTATGAATGAAATGTCTTTTGTCTTTGGATTATAAAATCAAACCTTGTGTTTTTTATTAGGAGATGTTGGACCCTCGAAGTGCCAACAATTATCTTTTGGAGTAGTTTTATTTAGGTACGCATTTTTGTCACAGTATTTGGGGTATACTTGTTCCTTCTATAGAGGAGAGGTAAAATGATCCTACAATTAGATAGAAGTTTGAGAGTAAGTGCAATTATGTTTTATATACTTTCATATAATACAAGATGCCATTTCTGCAGTAAAAGGTGTTACACTGTCAAAAGTGGCACTTTAGGAATCTTAGTACGTTGGTTTTAAGGGAACGAGTGATGTTCACATTTCAAGGCACATAACTGTCATATACATATGTGTGTGTGCATGATTTTGTACAAATAACCATGATTTGATAGTTCTATATTCAAATGTTTTCTGTGGCCACTCTGTTAATTATCAATAGATACGATTTACTGTATCAGGATTTTCAGCTTAATATGTATGACCCTAAAGGGTCGTCAACAAGCAAAACGGTCCCTTGCAATAACACTATGTGTGCACATCGTAATCGATGCCTTGGAACATTCAGCAGTTGCCCTTACATGGTATCTTATGTCTCAGCTGAAACTTCTACTTCTGGGATATTGATAGAGGACGTCCTGCACTTGAAAAGGGAAGATAACTATCAGGAACTTGTGGAGGCATACATCACTTTTGGGTGAGTTCTGTTATCATCTCGTGTAATTGGCATAAACATAACTCTCTCATTTAAATTCCCTTCGGGTTTTTTTTTTTTTTTTGTTGTTTCCTATTGTTGTTGTTGTTGTCAAGTTTAATGTCCGTAGATGATTATGTAATATGAATCATGCAGTTGTGGACAGGTTCAAAGTGGTTCATTCCTCGATGTTGCAGCTCCAAATGGTTTGTTTGGGCTTGGAATGGAGAAGATATCAGTACCTAGCATTTTATCGAGGGAAGGCTTTATAGCAGATTCATTCTCCATGTGTTTTGGACAAGATGGGATTGGAAGAATAAGTTTTGGTGACAAGGGCAGTCCTGATCAGGAAGAGACCCCATTTAATTTGAATCCATCACGGTAAGTGGTAATTTCTCTTGTACTTGAGGCTGATAATTATTGAAGTTGGAGTAATAAATTTGGATACAGTAGAAGATTGTAATCACATTATGATCAATCTTATGCTTGCTTATGTCTCACAGTCCAACATACAACATCAGTGTTACTCAAATTCAAGTTGGAACAACTCTATTTGAAGTGAATTTTGCAGCTCTCTTTGATTCTGGGACCTCGTTCACTTATTTGGTTGACCCAACCTATAGTAGGCTTTCAGAAAGTGTAAGAACAATGAAATGTATGCCAACCCCAGGTAGAGGTTCATAATTTCATGTTCACGCCTTCACACATTGTATGTTCTCTTGCAGTTTCATTCACAGGTTCAAGATAGACGACGTCCATCTGACTCGAGGATCCCTTTTGAATATTGTTATGATATGAGGTTGGTTATCATTTCAATATAAGTACGTATTTCCTTCTAGATTCTACCTCCAAATCTAACTATTTTTCGACAATGGGCAGTCCTGACATCAATTCTAGTTTGATTCCTAGCTTGAGTTTAACCATGAAAGGTGGAAGCCAATTTTCTGTCTATGAACCCATCATTGTCATCTCTACTAAGGTAACCTTGTTTCTGTCTTCCTTTTTTTTCTTCTTCTTCGTGTTATTGGGTTTGTTTTTATCTGCAACATCTTTTTAAGTATCCATAATAATGACTTGCAGAGTGAAATTCTATATTGCCTGTCGGTAGTCAAGAGTGCAGAACTGAATATAATTGGACGTAAGTTTTTAACAATGTAATTGATGTGGATTTTTTTACAAACATATATGTCAGTGATCTTAATTTCTGGGAACTCTTAAGAATCTTACTATTTCCTAGAACTCCCTGTTAATAAAATTGTGGTACACCAACCAGGCCTTAACAATCATGATTCATGAAGTGACTTTGCCCTTCCTATCTCACAACAGATGAATGTACACTTCTTCTTGAAACAATGATTAACATCAGTGCCTTATGGGATCAGTTGCTTAGTTAAATTACTTACGCTTCCATAATTTACCTTTCTACAGAAAACTTTATGACTGGCTACCAGGTGGTGTTTGACCGAGAGAAACTCATCCTGGGGTGGAAAAAGTTTGATTGTAGGTGTCACTTTCATTCATGCATATGCCATTTCTGCGTGTCTTTCTATTTGAACTTCTTGCTGTATGATCAAAATTTTTGGGGCCCTAATGCAGGTTATGACATTGATGATTACAGTAATCTCTCAGAAAAACCCAATTCTACCACTGTGCCTCCTGCTGTTGCTGCAGGACTAAATAACTCTTCAATGCCAAAATCGACAAAAGACATCAGGAATAATCGGACTTCAAGTGTGTCCCCATCTTATCATCGCCATACAATTCCTATGACTTGCTTCAGATTTTTCATCATATTCTCTCTTTTACTCTTTACATAGTCATGACTTTTCAGGTCAGTTTTAGTCCTTAAGGTCTCAAAGTTTTAGGCTTTCTCTTTTACCATTATATGTCTCCAATTTATACCATATACCACACGAGAAGAAAATAGTTGCCAGTCTGCTCACTCTCTGGTTCCCGGCCTTTTTCTCTCATTCCATCTTCTTAAGCTTTTTTTCATCTACCATAGGCTATACATTATTACTGTATGTTATATTCGCAGAGATGATAGAGCTTATGTTTTTTCAGCAGAAAGGAATGATATATATGTTGATTTTGTTAATGTCAGAAGAACTGTTCCCTCACTTGATATTATCTTGGTTAAGTTGTTAAGAGAATTCAACCTTTTCTTTGCCACAAATTTTGGAGAATGCTACAAGGCACATATAGTGCTTAATACCATACTCATACTCTGAATAAAAATGTAGAACCCATGTGAAAACCTTGTACACAGAAATTGTCAGCAACTTGTTTTCAACTAAAAAGAAAAAAGTGGCAAAGTTTTAAATTAAAAAGAAAAAACTTGGAAGAAGTCCTCGCGTTCCCTTGTATCTACGGATTAATTAAAAGATAATGTAGCTGATTTTGGAATCTCATTGTACGTGTATGATTGCATGCATTAATAATTGTTTCAATTAGACACAACAAACACCACCTACTAAATGGACTTGGGTTTATATTCATTGACTTTGACTTGGTCACTAGTAAGTCTATCGTATATATCTTTCCCAAAGTCGTTTTGCTCTGCTGTCCTATATATATACAATATAGGTTGCCAATCCAGTAGGTTTTTCTTTTTTTTTTTTTTAACCTATGTGTAAGTATTTTTTTTTTAACTGTTAAATTATCATTTAATGGTGATCCAACGGTTATAATCAAGTACATAAAAAGACTTGCATTATTAATGATATTTTTCTCTCCTACTTTTTATAATAAAAAAATATATAAAAAAATTTTTCATTGGCCCAATTGATACCTATACATAGCTAAAAAAAAAAAATTATTTATATTATTATAATGTATAGACGTTTAAAAAAAAGGAAAAAGAAAAAAAAAAGTCAAAATTAGAACTACGGTTGTTAATTGGGGCTTATTATTGACGTGTAACAGTACACATCATTAGTTTAAGATGCGACCATCACTCAAGCCTCAAGGTTTGGTTTGTTAAGAAATTGCCAAGAGGAAGATTTCAGTTAGTTCCTTATCTTTTCGTTTTCTTTTGTTTCTTCTATAGTTCTACATTCTTTTTGTCTTAAGCGCTTTGAATTATCCTTATGTTTTGGTTTTGACGTACAGAGCATGAAATGAAGTTGAAATTTTGTTTTCATTTGGAAAGTTCGCTCATTTTATTTTTATATTAAAAAAATAAAATAAATAAAATTTCCCCATTAAAGCCTACATAAGACGCTCCGCCCGTATTTAACATAAAACTTAATCCAGTATTATAAACGCATTAGTTCAATTACATTTACTACTATATGATAGTAAGTTTAAGCACATTAGTTCAATTACACTTATTATCAGATAGTAAGTCATACTCTGGAGTTACTCGTCCCAAGCATATTCCTTAGAAAACATACGCATTTCAGATTTCATAATTTATAAAATTCTTCTTCTTTTTTCTTTCACCATACAAATAACAAAATTCTTCCCCTTGAAATCTCATAAAAAACATAACAAAACAAAACAAAGAATAAGAAGATAAAATGAATAGAAAATATGAAGTTATGGGTGTGAAGTCTTAATCAAAAAAACTTGTAAGGCAATCTCAATTAGGCATGGAAAATGGGTTAATTCATCTGTCCTCCTATTTTCTTGTTGACCATCTATTGCGGTCCAATTTAATACAAAAGCAACCTTCATTTTTTTTTTTTTTAGGGGGCAAAAACAACCTATTGGGTATTGCATTGCCGACTAGTTGAATATTCAAACCGCTTTTTCCGGCCACATTTGCTTCCCTATATGCTATTTCCAAATTACTACTATATCCCCGTTTTACGCGTTATAAAACTTGGTACGTCTTCTTTTTTTTAATTAAAAAAAAAAAAGAAAGAAAGAAAAACATGGTACGTTTTAATAGACAGTGGACTAATACCATTTTTTTGTTTTTCTAAGGAGTGAGTAATGCTAGGGTGACACGTCAAATAAACGTAAAAAGCATAAATAATAACTAATCAAAGGTATCCAAATGTCAATGTTATATAAAATTTTCCGTTAAAACTCCACTCCCAATCGATATATATTTTTATTTTATTATTATAAATTGTCTAAAATTTCCTTCGAAAGAATGTCTCCAAAATTTTAACCATTCTTGTAGGGGGAAAAAATGACAAAATTAACTTTACCAGTCAAAGTCAAATGAATCTAGATTTATAGTACATGCAACTATACGATTGACCTAAACTGATCTCTGTGGTGTGATATCAAGCTCAACACGTTGATGACTGGAAAAGTAGAACGCGGAAAGACTTTTAAAGTCTTCCTACCTCATTCTATTGGTGATTCAAGACTCGAGTTTTGCATGTAGACCTTACTTCCTCTACTATCATAAAATAAAAATGCTACCCTTTAAAAAGTATCTCTTTATCTAATTACCAAATGCCTAAAAGGGCCACTCCAAAATTATGAAAGGGAATTTTTATAAAAACCATACTGAAAATAGAGATACATCTTGTATTTCTATTATTTATTTTTTCGAAAACAAGGCGTAGAATTTAAGCTAAATACGTAGGATATTTCTAGAATTTTTCATGTAAAACAATTAATAAAGAAAAAGACTATAAATAGAGAGAGAGAGAGAGAGAGAGAGAGAGAGTGAAAGAAAGCGATGATGATGTGGATGAGGATGACCATGTCTTGTAATTGAATGAAGTAGGAGCAAAGTAAACAAGGTAAGGTCTTAATGACGTTTTCTAAGTAATTAATTAAATATTTAATATTTATCAACTTTGTTTAGAATGAGTTATCAGCGCCCGTAATGTCTGACAAGTGGCTTAATCAAACGACAATAATCCAAGTTTCGGAGTCAATCATGGGCTGTGGCCTCTGATTTCAACGGCTTTACCTACCCATCTCCTACTATCCCTCTATTTTCCCCAATACTTTATTCTCCTGCGACATTCCAGCCCATGTTTTTTCATTTCATTGCAAATACGCCCCTATACTTTTATATTTTTCGTTCCTTGAAATAATTGATTGATTTAGATTTTGGGCTTAAAGTTTCGTTTCTATTTCTAATGAATTTAAAAATGAAAATGGCAAGTACACTGTACATGTACTTGTTTCTCTCTTTCTTTCTTCTAACTATTTTTTTTTTTATTTTGAAAGGGTATTTACTCAATTATTTAATTATTATGTATTCGTTAAAGAGTTGGCAATAATGTTACGTCAAATACTACGTACGTACATACCTAAAATAATACATTTGAAACCGAAAAAAAAAAAAAAAAAGCCAATTTAAAATTCAGTTGGCTTTTTTTGGAAAAAAGAAATATTAGAAAGTATAACTTTTAAATTTATTTTTCTTTATTGTTAATAATAATATTTGAGCGCGGTCGTACCGTACAAGTTACAACCGTGGTTTTCGTCTTCACTAGAAGAAAGAGGATGACAGAGAAATATTTGACTTTTGCTCAAACCAGTCGACCAGACCAGACTATCCATACATACATACCTCTTTCTCTCTCTACGACTTGGGTGGGAACTGGGTGTGCCTCAATTCCCACGGACCCTTTAAAGCCCAACTTTGAATACCATTTTCATTTCGTCATTTTCCCACTTCCATGCCTCAACTTTCCGGGAAAATTCTGATATTTTCTCGGGAAAATTTCTCTCTGGTCAGTTATGGGAGCAAAATCTAGCTACGATGGTTTAGTTCCGGTTTCAGTTCATAACTTAGTTTCTTTATTGTTTGTGGTGTTGGGTTTGGGTTGTCGGAGCTGTTACGGGTTCGGGACTTTCGGGTTCGATATCCACCACCGATTCTCGGATCCCGTTAAGGGGATTCTCGGTTTTGATGAGGTCCCAGAAAAGGGTAGCGTAGATTATTACAGGGTTTTGGTCCATGGAGACCATCTAATCAGGGGTCGCCACCTCGCCTCTGATGATCAGACCACACCGCTCACGTTCTCCTATGGCAACGACACGGATCAGCTTGGTGGCCCTTTCGGATAGTACGGCTTCTCTCTCTCTTTGATTTGAGAGTTCTTGAATTGGGTTTTGTTTGGTTGGTGAGAAAGTGAAGGAAAATAAGTAGCTTTTTTTATTTTTAAAAAAAAATGTTTTTACTGTTTGAATTGCAGTTTGCATTATGCCAATATCTCAGTTGGGACACCCAGTTCATCATACCTTGTGGCCTTAGATACAGGAAGCGATTTGTTCTGGATACCATGTGATTGTACCAGTTGCGTACGTGGCATCAAGTTTCCAAGTGGAGATGTAAGTGATTTGATCTACTGGTTTTTTTTATTCTTCTTCTCCTTATTTCTTTTTTTTTTTTTTTAATTATCCAAGAAAGTAAAGGATGAATTTGATAATGAAACATCCATTAATTTGATCTGCTCTGTTTCATGACTTAATATTTTAATACCATCTTGCTTGGCTATGTTGAATCTGACTAGTGTTATGCAATCAAAATTTTGTAAATGGGTTAAACATGCAATCAACGAGAAAGAAAACAGTGAAAGTGACCGCCTAAACACATATTATTGCACGAAGCGTCTCAACCCTTTCTCTGGATTCTAATTTTGGTCAATGATATAGTTTAAAGAGTTTTAGTCATTGACCTGCGAATTGGTACTCAAAAAGCATTTTTCCGTAAGGGTTTTCGTGGTGTTATCTTCACCATTGACCTAGAATCAGTCAACGGAATCTAACAGCATAATGGAAATCTTGATAGGGTCCTAAGATTTGTATTCGAACAGCATAGATTAGGAGGTCTGGTGATCGATTGATCGATTTGCAAATTAGTAGTGAAATAGCTTTGTTAGTATCTTATTTCTTTGTCCTCTCGAACAGGTACTAGAGTTTAGTATCTACAGCCCTAATACATCATCAACAAGTAAAAAGGTATCTTGCAACAGCACCTTGTGTGAACGACAACGACGATGTGCTTCTGAAACAAGTAGTTGTCCTTATCAAGTTGTGTATCTTTCTAATGGCACATCGTCCACTGGGTTCTTGGTGGAGGATGTAATACACTTGATTACTGATGATGCTCAATCAAAAGTTGTTGATGCTCCAATTACTTTTGGGTGAGTGCTTTTTAAGATCGATTTGTTATCAATAACTATAGGGTACTTGTGCGAAATTTCTCATGCCAATCTCATGTGGCTTCTAGCAACTTTAGTCATTTCCACTGTTTTGGGTAGTTGACATGAATTGTGTTCTCGTCAGTATCGTTATTTCAATGACATTCTGCCTTTCCCATTCCTTGTTAGCAACCAGATCATAGACTCATAATATGTTACTCTATTGCAGTTGTGGTACGGTTCAGACTGGTACATTTTTGGAAGGTGCAGCACCCAACGGTTTAATTGGGCTTGGTATAGAGGATATATCTGTTCCTAGCATCTTAGCAAGAGAAGGGTATACTTCAAATTCTTTTTCCATGTGTTTTGGACCTGATGGTTTAGGCAGAATCAGATTTGGAGACAATGGAAGCTTGGACCAAGGAGAGACGCCATTTAACCTTAGACAAACACAGTGAGTGGTCACTACTTAGTTGTACACATATAATTTGTGAGATAGGTTGCAGGCTCTTTGTACTAATTTTCCTTTGGAATCATTACCAGTCCAACTTACAACGTCACTGTCACTCAACTAACCGTGGGAGGGACTACTGCCAATCTTGAATTCGGTGCAATTTTTGACTCTGGTACCTCATTTACATATCTAAATGATCCAGCTTATACACAGATCTCTGAGAGTGTAAGTAGTTTAGTTAAGTGCGCTTCGGTCTATCGTGTTACTTTGCAAAAGCTTAATTGGTGTAATTTGGCTGTCTTGCAGTTTAATTCGCTTGCAAAAGAAGATCGGCATTCAAATAGTTCTGATATCCCTTTTGAGTATTGTTATGACTTAAGGTCAGTTATTGCTAAAAATAAAGTTTCTCTATTATTTTTTCTCTTGGTTAATGTTTGTGAGCACACCCTGCCAAACCTACAAGTATTGACTTGGCTTTACCCACAGGCCAAACCAAACGAGCTTTGAATATCCCTCTGTGAATCTTACAATGAAAGGTGGAAATGAATACGCTGTGAAGGATCCAGTTGTGGTGGTTTCTGTTAAGGTAGGGTCTCGTACTTAGAATAGTGATATCCTCATCGTGCATTTTATAATCTAAATTGAATTCATGCAATCTCCAGGGTGGAGTTGCCTACTGTCTGGGTGTTGTCAAAAGCGGAGATGTGAATATCATTGGACGTGAGTATCTCTTTGAATTGTTCTTTGCTTTCTTTTGCACACTCTTTTGTGTGGTGAAATTTACTTTGAAGTGGTCTAATGAAGACACTCAAAACCAATTTACACTAGAAACACCACAATATCTCCATTATGATGTCGTCTAACTGTTCAAATCAGTCTCTCTGCTAGATTGTTCGACTTATATTGTGCATCTGTCTAATTGTCAACCGTTGCTTACAATATGAAATTATGGAAATCCATGCAGAAAACTTCATGACTGGTTATCGTATAACTTTTGATCGTGAGAAATTGGTCCTGGGTTGGAAGGATTCTAACTGTAAGTAAAATTTCGACATTTCAGATTCGTGTTTGATAATATTTGTTTGTGCTGTTTTCTAATGTGGCAATGAGAATCTCTATCCACAGGTTATGATGACGAAGAAACCACAACACTTCCAATCAAGCCACCAAACTCCCCTGCCATTGCCCCTGCAGGCAACGTTAGCCCAGAAGCCACAGCAGGGGGTGGCAACACGACTATTAAACCAGAAGCTGCGCCACCTAGAAACCATTCGCCTAAGCTGAACTCTCTCTCTTATATGTTCATACTGATGATTATTTTTCCATTCTTTGTCATTGTTTGATCATTCTTATTCTGTAGTGAGGTTTTCTCAGCCCCATGTATCATATGTATTAGTAGGCTTTTTATTGAGGCGATACTACCGATGACTAGAAGCTTCCTATTCTTGGGTATTTGTAGCGTTGGTATAAAGATGGGGTTGTATATATCTAATTGATTATGAGCAAAGACAGTAACATCTTTATCTAAATCTCAAGCCAAGGCATTGTCCTAGGCTAGTTTTTGAATTCCTATTCTCTCTTTCTGTGTAAGTTTTGTCAGGACCATGTTTGCATATTTCAGTTCGATCCTTATTTTTGCTTGAATGATAAAGAGTCAAATTTTACGACTCAAAATGGAAGAAAACATTGTCTAAGCTGGTCCAGGAACTATTCTGTAAGAATACAGAATGAATATCTGAAGGACATGCTGCCATAGTTTGAATGAATCAGATTAATTATACCATTGCCTTAAGAAATTCATTTTCTACAGTTCAAGCGAAACTTTTTCGAAGAATAGAAAATACACACGTGACAACTATATGAAAGAGAAGTCAAAGTATCCTTTTATCAACTGGCATAGAATGGGAATCAATTTTTCTTTTTTTTTTTNTCTGTAATATGCCAATATGTCGTTGTGACCTTGGACAATAATGATAGCTAAGGTATAAGCAGAGGAAAATAATTAAAAAACAAAAAAGAAAGTCATGCATGTAAATCTTGGATCTCACAATGATAAATCCAGAACCTGAACTAATCATGTACCAATCATAAATAGAGTTCCCGAAAATACCGCCGAACTCTAGAACAAAATTTTCTTGTTTCACGAGTATACAAAGAAACCTCATTATTATCCCGATCTGACTTGATCCCAAAATCGCTTTCTTTGAATGAAAATTAGGAGGACATGGGATGTTCTTCCAATAGCTTCCTTTCACTTTTATCTCTTTAGAACTTTCGTCTTCCCCTTGACTGATTGAACCAGCATTGACAACTCGTGCTTCTCTTTCTTTTCCTTCTTTTTCTTCATTTCACCCATCCCACTAGACTGCAAACTTTTTTCTTTCTTTGATGCCTTCTCGTTCAAGGGTAATTTAACTTGCTTCGATTTAGTCTTGACCATTTTAACTAACAATGATAACTCGTCCTTCTGTTTGTTTGAGGGCTGAGCATCAGACTTTTCTCGCTCATCTGTGTTAGCCTGCGGTTCTACAGGTGCCAGATGCTCCCTTTCAGAAAACTCTTCCCGAGTCTTCTGCTTTTGCTGTGAGACTAGCCGAGCATAAGTCGCGCTGCTCCTGCAACACCAAACTCAAAATATTAGGCCACTTTAAATGTCAATACCAAACCGACCAGCAGATATGAGAGGAACTGTTGTAGCATAGATTTGGAAGATAGAAAACAAGTGAACTAGTGATAGGGTACAAACATGTGGTATCTTTAACATATAATGCCTGCAACACTTTGTGAGATACAACCAAGTACCTTTTCTGTTAGAAAACAAAAAGTACTAAATAGTAAGACTTACAAGTATTTATCTTATGAATGAGAGATACCTTTCAAACCGTGGGTCTGTGGGATCTAGAGCAAAAGCAGGTGAAGTGAAGAGGGAGGAAAACCGTGGGTCATCAATGATAGGTGGCATTTTGTCCTCTTCTAGAGTTTGTTTAACCTTTTTCCCATCTTTGCCCTTGACCTTCATCCGTTTCAAGTTATAGCCCTTGAGACCTGTATCCCCTATGGTATCATCAGCAAGTAGTAACTCAAGCTCGTCTCTGCTTGCTTCAGCTTGCCCATTAGTATCTTCCTGCTGTTTTTTCCGTTTTTTACTTTTACCTTCTGACTCCTTGTGTTTTTTGTCTGAAGGCTCTTCAACAAAAAAGTCGCCTGGTTCTTCTATTGCCTCTTGATCAGTATCGCTACTTTCATCCTCTGATGAATACTTTGATCTCTTCTTCCTAAGCTTCTTTTTCTCACGTTGTTCTCTGACCTTGGCCTCCCAAACGGTTTCTTGTTTCTTATCCTTCTTTTCTAGGATGCGCTTGCTTATATCCTCCAGGCCAGTATTAAAAGTGACCTCCATGTCCTGCGCATCATCATCTTCACCATCTCCATCCGAACCATTACCAGACTGGAGTAAAGCACGGTACATATCTCGCTTTTTCTGCTTTTTCTCAGCCTTATCCTCACCTTCATCATCCTCACTATCATCACTTTCACTCTCGTCAGAAGCAAGAAACTCCTTTAACTCCAATTCTGCCAGCTACATGCAAAAATAGATTGTATCAGCACATAAGCAAAAACATGATAATAAACTAAAATTTGAATTTCGTGTCTTTATCAATTTTTAGGTCCTCAAAGTCGTATGATGGAAAAAGCTTAATGTGTAATGCCTTCAACAACATCAAGAAAAGGTACAATTCTGTGCAAACATATACTACCTTGCACTGTTGCATATTTTGTACAAGGCCTGAATGCCTAAAAATATGTTTAGTGTTATAAATGTAACTTGAACAGTTGCTGTGTAGCAAGATCAGTGCAAATTTCATATTAATATTCCTAAGCAAATGGTTTCTTCATACTTAACTGGCGGCCATGATTCACACAGGGAACTCCAATATGCAGTAAGGTAATGATCAAATAGAAATGAAGAGTCCTAATTTGTCAAAAAATATTTTCTCTTAGCATGGTTAATGCATGAATGAGACAATCACTCTGAAACATCAGTGAAATAAACCAACATGCATGTTCAGCTGACAATTCATAGCGTGGCACAGTAAGAAAACACCGAAATAAAAAGGGGAAGAAGAAGGCAGCTAGTAAAAATTGAACAAAGGGCACCTCATCACACCCAATAAATCAACTGACTCTTAAACAGATTTGTAACCAGAAGGAAACTTAAAAGAAACAGTTATTCAGATCATACATCGAGGAATGGAAGAGAATGTGCAGTGAAAGACCTAAAGCCCATAACATAATTGACCTAAATTTAATTGAAGTTGCATATGGTGTTAACAGCTTCGGAAGCACCAACCTGATCAGCATCAAATTTTCTTTTCAAGGTCTTTACACGATCTGGTTCATCCTCATCCCAAGAAATGTTAATTTTACTGAGTTGCAAAGCTTTAGTTTGGAAATTCAAACCCTCGTAGTTTGCTGGTGCCTGAGCAAAATGAAGAATTTCTTAACAAATCCATGCTAAGCTTACAAGAAAAATTAATTACTTCTTTTTCATTTCAGGAAAAGTATTTTTTACTTATGAAAGAAGTATCATCAGCACATACTCATATGAAAACATTATGCATATACATATAATTGCTACCAACTTTCAAAGAAAATTTTAAAAACATTACATAGAACCCTTATTTTCAATTATAACTAAAATATACCTCTGTTGCAATGTCACGAGGTGGGTGTTTAAATTCCATCGAATCAGGAATAAACCTTAAATCAAGCACATTCGATGATCTTTCAAACTCAACCCCATCACAAGCTTTGTAAAGGTAATCTGCTGTGGCAATTGAATCACATTCCACCACACCATGGTAATACCTGAAGAATTAGATATCCAAAACAAAGAGAAAATTTAGAAACATAATGTCATGCAATGAGCAATACAGAAGCCCAAAGGAAAAAGAAAATGTAGTCTTTTCTGGCCAAAAAAAGAAACACACGAGACAATGAAACATGCATAGGACAATTTAATAAATAAAAATTAAAAAAAAAAAAAAAACCAAAAACCAAAAACCTCGCAGGAAAAAATAATGAGACAAAGACGGGACCAAACACCTCAGCCTGCTTGTCTCATAAGCACGCAGTTTTTCATCGTCTATCTCATCATCGTGATCGTCGTCGTCACCACTATTTTTCTCATTCTCATCATCAAATAAACCAACAGGGCCATGAATTTCTTCCTCTTTCATACGCTGAAGCCCAAACTCCGATGGATAGACAGCTACGGACAAAATATGTCCATCTTTGGGTAGAAATGAGCTCAACATCATATACAAGTCAACGGCCTATACAACACAAAACAAAGTTTCAGCTAAAAATGGATTGATTGGTCCAAATGGCACTAAGTTGTAAAGAGAATCATATCTCAACTATCGAATACAAGCATCAGAAGCTACAATTTTGTTTTTTGTTTTCTGGGATTTTGTTAGAACATATCAAATTTTGTCCAAACCAGGAGTAGAAATCTCCGACAAATATATATTGCAATCTATAAAACCCATACAAACCTTGACATATCTCCAATCCATGTTAACCACAGCAAGCCTGCGGGTCTCTTTCTCAATTTCTGGTACTTGTTCCTCCTGTCCCAATGGCAACCCAGTAAACAAAATACGCAATTTTATTTGATAATCTACAATAACTACGAATGCAATCCCCAAATTCATTTTCCCCATAATGTGATTATCGGAATACTAATGTTGATCAAAACTAAGCTAAGGTTAATACCGGTTCGTCAGGCTCATATTCCACATGAAACTCCTCGTCTTCATCTTCATCTGTGTCCCCGATAGAACCCGATTCCCAGCTCTCCACCTCGTCGTCGTCCGAATCACCGCTCGGCTCCGTATCGGATTCCTCTCCGCCGCGTTTCGCCAATTCCTCGCCCTTCCTCTCTTCTTCTTCTTCTTCTTCTTCATCCTCCGTCTCCCCTTCTCCTTCTTCTTCTTCTTCATTTTCGCCCTTATTTTCCTCAATTCGATAGTAATGCCTCAGAAAATTCTCCGAATTCTGCTTCTTCGGCTTGCCTCGCTTGTCGACCGGAGCAGAGGACGAGCTCAAGCTCCGGTCCGTGAAGATACGGCTGAACCGCGAGTCGATCTCCACCTTCGACTTCCGCTTTGGAACCTTCTGGAACCGAGGGTCCGAGTGTACGGACGCGAACCGGGAGTCGGTGATGATCTTATCATGGCTGTTGCTGTTGCTATCTTGCGCCGGGGTTGGCGAGGGACCGGTCGAGTCTTTGCTGGGCCTGTTCTTCTTCTTAGTCGCCTTCTTGGAAGACCCCATGGTTGATCAAAGGTCTAAGCTTAAGGAATCAATAATGGAGGTCACTAAATATTATGAGTCTTTGTTATGTTAGGGTTTAACAGATTGTTATGTGTGTGTGTAAAGCCAGTAGCCGTAGGGCGGTTCGAGATGGCGCCAGGGCGTTTGGTTATGCGGATAACTCAATTCTCGTTCTGGTTTCGATACCCTCCCAATGTTGGGCCTTCACGACTTAAAATGGAGGGCTTCTTGGCCAAATGGTCGAAGTTTGGATCAAAGTCTGCAAAATAGTCTTTTTTCAAACACTCTTAAAAAATGACTGAAGTTTGAAAATTATTTAAAAAAATAACCGTTTTTCATATTTAGTAAATCAAAATATATTGATTCATTTTTTTAAAATTGATTTATTTTTAAAAAAATCGATTTACTATATTAAAAATTGATCAACTAAAAAAAAGGTTGTGTATCAAAATAAAATTATAAAACAATCATTTATTAAATAGGTGTAAAAAACCAGTTATTTTTTTTAAATTGATTTGAAAAAAAAAAAATCATTTCTTATACATTCTCCAAAAGAAGAAAGGTGGGTCGGTGCCCCATGGCCAAGAAAAGGACATGGATAGGACTATTTGGGGTCATTTATCTTGTTTTAGGACTATATTCATATACTAACTTTTTTAGGACTAAGACCTAGGACTAGGTAGAGAGAGAAAAAAAAAAACAGGTTTCCTAATCTGCCCTTGGCCAAAAGTGAGGACTTGGTAGGTGGCAACGTTAAATTGATGTCATTTCATTTTGCCACATTTTCTCCTCATTTCTCTTCTATTTTCATTTTCTCTCTCTTTCTCTCACTTCTTCTTCTCAGTTCTCTCTTTAAAACCAAAACTTGGTTTTCATCTCATGAAGAATATGTAACCACTTTTTCCTCTCTTGCTTGATTAATCTCTCCATCTCATGAGGAACATGAAAGCTTGGGTATTCTCGTTCTCTCTCTCTCTCTCTCTTCTTATTGATAGTTTCTCTCTCTCGTCCTCCCTCTCTCTCTCTCTCTATCTTTTTCTCTCTCTTTTTATTGATAGTTTCTCTCTCTCTTCCTCCCTCTCTCTCTCTCTCTCTCTCTTTTTCTTAACAACCCTTTTACTATTTATTAAAAACCTCAGCTGGAAAGAAGTTTGGCATTGATAGGTGGGGAGTTTTTAGGATTTTAATGGTAAATAAATAAGTTTTTTTCAAGAATAGTTTTTTATGGTTGATAATGGGCAAGTGATGTTTGAAGGAGAATCATAATATTGATCTGGATAAGAATGAGCTAAAAGTTCCATGTTTGGGTGTATTTATCTTCTTATTAATATCTTATAGATCTCGTTGTCACGTCGTAGGTCAAATTGATCTTGACGTATGGTCAAGACTAACTTCACTTTAGGCTAAAATTCTCTTGACTTTTGGTCTATGTGATACTGACCTTTTAGGTCAATTTAATCTTGACTTGTATTCAAAATATTTTGACCAGTACCTTATCATTTTGAAGTCATTTCTCTTTCATTCATTAAATGTATCAATTTATGTATCATAAAAGACATTATTCTCTCTTAATATAGTTTTTGAGTTATTTTGTGGACATGAAAAATGCGCTTCTCACTAATAAGACCTCTTGTGCGGAGTTCATTTAATTCAGACTCAGTTGGAATAAATTCTGAAATTACAGTTGAAAAAAATCTCAACAACTAGATCAGTGCTAATACTAAAATACTAAAATTTTAGTTGTTTTTTACCTGTGATCAGGATGTTCTTGACCTTGAGTTAGGAAATTCTTGACTTTGAGTCAGGAAGTTATTGACTTAGGATCAAGAACTTCCTAACCACAAGTGATGAATTTTTTTGACTTAGTTCTTGATTTAGAGTCAAGAAGTTATTGGCTTAGAGTCAAGTTTTTCTTGACTTCGGGTTAAGAAATAATTGATTTGGGGTTAAGATATTCTTAACTCGAGATCAAAAGATAACTAACTTAAGGTAAACAAGTGATTGACTTGGAATCAACAATATTTTCAATAGGTGTTATGGCGTTAGTACTTAAGTGTAGTTTGATATGAAATTTGATCAAGATGTTATATATAATGTGTTCTTAAATTTATATATTTTCTCAGAAATAATTTGGCATGAAGTTAAGAATAATTTGAGAGAAAATGCAAAATAATTTGACCTTCAGTCAAAAACAATCTGACTTAAGATAACTCTAACAAACTATTATCTTAAAGCCCAAAAAAGTTGTTCTTGACCCTTGGTAAAGTTTTATTTATCCTAGGGTCAAGTTGTTTTTGACCTAGGGTAGTTAACAAATTATTTATTAAATGAACTGAACTTCATTGAAAAGTATGCTAAATAGATAATTATAAACAAGATGATAGTTATACTAATACAATAAAATAAAAGTAAAAACTAGATATAAATAACGAAAAAAAAACTGCCTAAAACATATATACAAAATTAATTATTGTCTTTCTCCCAGAAATTGGGTCACTCCTCTTGGTCAGTTTTGGCTCCTTTTTTCTATAATGTATGATAATACAACTCGCATGTAAACTTATGACGAAAGTATTATATCCTCTCTGTAGTGACCTTGGCAACAAGCTTATCAAACATCAGGAACTCGGCGTACTTTATAACAAGCATCCCACAATCTCTGCTGAAAAATAACAAAACATTAAGTTAAATTAAACAAGTGAAGGTCAAGTAAGATCTGAACCAAGGTCAAGTGAGACTCTCATTTGACCCCAGGTCAAGTGTGACTTGACTCAAGGAAGATCAAGAAGAACTTGACTTGGGTTCAAGAAGAACTTGACCTCATGTCAATAAGAACTTGACTTCACGTCAAGAAATCCCATAAAGGGTCTTACCCAAAAAATTTTCTACAACAAATGAGAAAATGACACGGACATAGACAAACCTGTTAAAATTTTTACCAAAAAATCCCATTCCATGACACAAAGAGAAATAGATATAAACAAACTCAAAAAAATAAAGATTTTTGCACAAATACTAAAAAAAAAATCAAACATTTCTATCATCTTCTATAGACCTCTTTCCTCTCTAATCGGCCAATTTACTAGGATTTTCTTATCTTATATAGCCTTCTTCTTTTTGCTGAAGTTCTCGATCTCGATGTAAAGTTTTGACATAACAGATCTTAGCCATTTTTTGGGACTTTTTTTGGTTCGTTGAAACGAGAATAATGGGTTAAAGATCTTAAAAACCAACTTCGGTAAACTGTTTTTCAGTTCCACAATGATTTTTGATGAATTTTAATTTTTTTTGTGAGTTTTTTGTTTCAATTTTGAGAGAAAATAGAGAATGGAGAGAGAGAGAGAGAAATGAGAGAAGAGGAGGAAGAAATAGGGATTTATAGGGAAGTGTGAGGTCGTATCATTCAATGATGGGTGGGGTCATGTCACTAGAGTTGGCTGAGGATTTTGAGAAGTAGTTGGTCATTCGCTTTGTGTGGGCCCTAATTTTTAGTCCTAAAAAAACTTATTAATGAATCTGGCCACAAAAAGTCAAAATGACCCAAATTGGTCCTATCCATATCGTTTTCTTCCCATGGCCCAAGAATTAAATGAGCCTGTGATAAGATTAGCTGAATAGGCCTATTACAGTATTAGACTAGAGGGAGACCAAGTTGGCCCAAATTCGTAAATGGATTATGCTTTTTAGTTTCCCCGGTCCTAGATTAATAACCATTAATTAGTTCTAAAATAGTCATAATTTTAGAGTTTCTAATACTTTTACCTATAAAAGAATTGCAAAAATACAGAGGTTAGTTTATTTTTCCAATTTTTATACAGCTTTTATGAGAAAAATATCACTTTTAAAAAAAAATTTACAAAAATATCATTTTTAAAATAGTTACTTGTTATTAATTTCTGAAAACTGGTTACTGGTTACGGATTACCAGTTACCAATTATATACTAGTTATAAATACCTTTGGTTACTAGTTACCAGTACTGGTTATTAGTTACTATTTTAAAAATGGCATTGTTTTCTAAATATTTTTTAGAAAAATAGCATTTTTTCTAACAATACCATATTGGATCTACAAAAAAACGCAGCTTATCGTATGTTTCAACTTTTTTTTCCCTAAAAATATCATACAAGACCTAATTTTCACATAATTTTATTGTCACAAATTGTATAACGGGCTTTCTACAGAAATCCGGGCTCATAGACTGCAAAATTGAAAAATCCCAGATGAGCTGAAATTTTTTAGAAATCCTGGATTTATTTATAAAAATAACATTTTATAATGATATTTTAAAAAAAATTATTTTTCAAATTGGTATTTTTTTAAAAGTACTTGAGGTAACCAATCAAGTTACTTGGAATAATCAAGAGTTACTTGATATAACTAATCTAATTACCCTCAAATAACTTAACCAAATAAGTCAAGTATCTAATCAATTAGTGAAAAATGATATCTTAATAAATATTTTTAAAAATAATATTTTCCTAAATAATTCGGGGATTTTTAAAACAATTTAAAAATCAGCTTTTTTTTAAACTTTACCATAAAAAATCTAATTCTCTCTTGTGTAACCCTATTACAAAACTGTGCAATATTACAAGAAAAGTCAATTTTTAAAATACTCGGTAAAAAAATTATTTTAGTTCAAATTACTGGTAGTCAGGTCCATTTCCCCTTAAACTAACCGGCTTCTTTCGTTGGTTTATTAGCTTCTCCAAGACTGGCCGAAAGCTTTTTTTTTTTTTTTTTCCTTTTATGTTCATATTTAATTTTCTAATCGGTTTTTCGGTTCACAGTTGAGGGTAACTCAATCTAAGAGAAAACTTTATGAAGTTTTTTCTTTTTATTTATATCACAAATATTTTTATAAGAATATACTATATTTATATATTTTATGGTTTTTTAGCCCTTTTAATTTTTTTTTTCCGATTTATTTGTCAATTTATACCCAAATCAACGAAATTTAGTTCTTTGATTTTTTTTTTCTGTAACGTTTTGCGATCATAGGTTGGTTGGATTATTCAATTTTTCAGTTCATCGTTTTTTTTTAAAATAAAAACGAGCTCCTCAATGAATAATATTAATAAAAGCTAAAAGCTTCAATTACAGTACAAAGTATAGAGAATTACAATTTTAAAATCCCTAAAAAAAAAGATGAAAAGTGAACCACAAACACAACAACTAAAATTGTAGTCTATCATAATTCTTCAAAAGAAAAAAATAACAAGGACCACCACCAAACAATTGCCTTCATCTGCTACTCGACTGCATTCTTGGCTGGTAGACTATGATTCTAACACCAAATGAGATCTAGTAAACGGAATTTATACCCACTCAGATCAAGGATCATATGGAACAAAAATCTTCACAAACGTGGTACTACAACCAGATCTAAATCTGAACTTATTAGAAAATTAAAAGGAAAAAAAAAACCTTTTATCCTGAAAGAGATCAGAGAGGATAGGAGAGGAGGAAGAAAGGCCGGAGAGAGAGTGTTTTATTATCCCTCTCCTGCCTATCATAATAGCGGAAACGGAGTGTTTTTGAGAGAAAAAGAGAATAAAGAGCTAGGATTTTTTGAGAGAGAAAAAAATACTAGGAAATATTATTTCGCCGCTTTTTGCTATCCCATTTTCCCTTATTTTTTGAAAAAGTTCCATTGACAAGCCCTCAGTATTTTAATGATAAACCATGTATATTTAAACTAATAACGAGTCAATTACAAATATATTCCCGGTAGTTTTTATATAAAAACTACATTTTTCATTTTGTAATATTTAATTTTAAGAAAAAAGTTTTAATTGATGAAAGAACACTCTTTCTTAAGTATATCGAAGCAGATTTTATTTTCTATGTCTTTTTAATTTCGTATAAGTTGATAACAATTTTCTATTAATTTATAAATTATTTTGAAATAAATTCTGTTTTAGACACTGGTTGAGAGTGAAATTTTCGTCAATTAAGAATTTTTCCCTTTAAATGTTACAATGGTAAAAATTAGAAGATTCATGTTTAAGTCTCAATAGATAAAATGTAGTTTCCAAGAATATAGGTTTAAATTTTAAAAAATGAAAAATTACAGAGGGCATACTTGTATTTAAATAAACTTTAAAACTTATCATCCAATGAAGAAGTATTAATCGTTTAAATAAAAAGAATAATGTAATGATGGTGAAAAGATCATTGATATTTGATTCTCATTTTTTGAGTAAACAAAGTTTGTTATACCTTAACCCTTGCAATGAATGCAAACAGAAAAAAGTAGGGAACATGATGGTTGGGCTAGGATTAAAGTTGACTATGGTTCTCCCCGCTAAGACCTTCTCTCCTCCCTAACCAACAAAAGGTGACACTTAGAAAATAAGCTTTTTTTTTTTCATTACCAAAAAAAAAAAAAAGAAAAAGAAAATAAGCTTTTGACAACACTAATAACAAACTTTGATAGCTCAATTCTAACAAACTTTTCAGGTATACTTTTTTTAGAAGCTCTAGGTATGGTATTCACTTTGTCTTTCACGAAGTGTATGAGAAGTTTCCTGTTAGCTGCGCTGAAGATTTATATCACTCTTTTGGTACGAGAAAAGAAGAGGTAAATTTGCATTTACCATACCGTTAGGTTAAAGAACAATAAGTTATTGATGGCTTGTACTGACCATGGATTGCATGAAAATGGGTTTTGAAGCTGTTATGAGGTTAGAATGACGGTGCATGCAAATATTTCATTCAAAAAGTTCTCTGTTTTTTCTATCTAATGATAAAAGTAAGCACTCTATGTAAATTTTTACTCACCAGTTAGAAATTTGCAGAACCTATTTTTTAATTCAAGTACTTTTATCATGATGTCTAGGAGCATGAGCCATTTAATAATTAGTACCTTGAACATCAAGAAAATACTCCAACGAGAATTATGGATGTCACTTTTTAGTTTGTTCCCTTACAAAAATGAATAGGCTCTTATATTGCTTAATTCATATAACTACACAAATTAGTACGTATCGCAATTTAGTATGATAACATAAAAGTTTGATACATTGTTAGAGAAAGTATAACCAAACAATTTAGGATACCCTTATGGGAGAATTTGAGGTGCATGGAGTGATGTGACACAGATTTGTCTTGTAGTCCTGATTATCAGGATGTTTGCTTCATTGTTACTCCATTATTAACCATATCAGTGTAAAAGTAATTCATCGTTTGGGGTCACCTTCACTGTTTCAGTCACTGGTAATGATCTCTTTTTCTGTGTATAAATAACCATTTGCTCTTGATTGATTTCCCATACGCAAAGTTAAAAAGAGAGAATAATAATAGAGTTCAAGTATGGCTTTTGGTGTGGCATTATTCTCTTCAATTCTCATCTTTCTAGTGTTTTCCTCAGGTGTTAATGCACTGAGCTTGAATTACTACGCTAAAACATGCCCAGATGTTGAGTTAATTGTCACAAACGCTGTCAAGGCTGCAGTTTCCAGAGACAAAACTATCCCTGCTACGCTCCTCCGGATGCATTTCCACGACTGTTTCATAAGGGTAATGTTATGGAATTTTGCAGTGAAATGTTGTTATCACCCTTTATATACATGCATTTTGATTGATCTAACTTTGAGTCTCCTGCTCCTGAAATTCTTCTAAATTCCTCCAGGGTTGTGATGGTTCTGTGCTGTTAAACTCGAAAGGAAACAACAAAGCGGAGAAAGATGCGACACCAAATCTTTCACTGCATGGATTTTTTGTCATTGACAATGCAAAGAAGGCAGTGGAAAAGGCCTGCCCTGGCATGGTCTCTTGCGCTGATATTTTGGCTTTAGCAGCAAGGGATGCTATTGTGCTGGTGAGCTTACACACGGGTGTCAAATAAGATAATAGTCCTAGCAAAGGAAAACAAAAGCTATGATCTTACATTTTTACCTCATCTTGCAGTCTGGGGGTCCAAGTTGGTATGTGCCAAAAGGGCGGAAAGATGGAAGAATATCAAGGGCTAGTGAAGTCTCAACATTGCCATCTCCAACCTTCAATTTATCTCAACTGCAGAAGACCTTCTCTCAAAGAGGTCTTTCCTTGGATGACCTAGTGGCTCTTTCAGGTAAACCAAGCGTCCAGTTTATCTGTCTGATTCTCCTTAAGAAAAAATGAATGTAATCTTTTAAGGCTTTTGACACAACTGCAGGAGGGCACACTCTAGGATTTGCCCACTGTGCCTCATTTCAAAATAGGATCCACAACTTCAGTGCCACTGATGATGTTGACCCCAATTTACATCCAACCTTTGCATCAAAGTTAAAGGGCAAGTGTCCACTTCACAACAAGGTAAAGACTGCCGGCGCCCCCATGGATCCATCTTCAGCAACTTTTGACAACACCTACTACCAGTTGATCTTGCAGAGGAAAACCCTTTTCTCTTCAGACCACTCTTTGCTTGAACTTCCAAAGACTAAAGAGTTGGTTTACAGGTTCGCCAGGTCAAAGCATGCTTTCTGGCAAGCTTTTGTAAAGTCTATTACTAAGATGAGCAACATCAATGGTGGACAGGAAATTAGGAAGGATTGCAGGGTAGTAAATTAAGGTTATTTTGTTCAGTTATGGTGAATTTCAGAGGGCAGGGTAATCCATAAAATGGATCTTTCTAAAATAACAGGTTATCTGGACAGGAATAATGCCCTGTTGGACGATGAGAATGAATCTATGCTGTTAGTGATAAAGGTACTGGTTTTTAATATTCCAGTGTTTGGAATTAAAACCTAAAAACCAGTACTGTAAACGGATTGTGAAAAGTGAGGTTATAAATTATTTTTTCTCTTTTCCTATATATTATCTATAACTGAATGACAATCTCTTTTTATTTCCTCTTAATCTCTTGAACCAGAAAAACAATTCAACTGGCAAAACATATTTCAAATTCCCACTCAAAGCAAGAATAAAAAGGATAAACAGGCATGTATTGAGCTTTCTTTCTGTAACTAATTTCATTTGCAGAAGCAATGCTGTTAACATGCTAAATGAGCGGCAGATGTCCACATGATTATCCGCATATTCACGAACTAACTACATTCTTATCTTCCTTTGGAGCACAAGTTTATTGAACCATTGAGAACCATCCATGTGAAATATGAGAATCAAAAGAAGTTCCCAAAAACCAAACTTTTAGCTACTTACTTCAGTGTTCAGAATAATCTCAGCCAATTGAAGGTTGCCACTAAGCCCAGATGCCTTTTGAGATGGCATGAATGAAAAGCAGTCAATTAGCTTCACACACTTCAATCCCCATTTTACCATCAAGAACTCAATAAGATGATGCCCACTGCATAAAATATGAGAAGCATTGAATAAACTTGTTTTTTTTCAAATATATATATATATATGCATAGAAAAGAAAGTGAAACAACAATCAGAAGTTGAGAGCAAACTGAAAATACCTTCGATTGTGATATGTTGTTATGAATATTGACCCTGGAGAACTTTGGAGCAGGAAGGTGACAGTGGCAAAGAGATCATCGAAAGCTTACAACCACAAATTGATCCTCATTTCAGTTCATAGTAAATGATAGACAAATACAGTGGCAAAGCAGCAAATCATCCTACCACTGGTGTCATATAATACATCAGCGCCAAGGAGAATTGTGGGGGACAAGGTGAATACAGATGCGTCCCAAACTCCCCATGTCAATCCCAATATCTGCAAAACAAAACAAAACAAAACAAAACTTCTCATTACTAGTAGATGATATATTAACTCAACCACCAATGAGGATTAGGCTGCCAATCCATTCAAATACGGAATAATGAAAGAAAAAACAGAGAGTATTCTTTTGTTTTCTCAAAAAGAAAAAACCTCTAAAGAACATAAAAAATTCCACCCTATTGCGTACATATTTTCATATGAAGAAGATAGTTTACATTGCAGTTAAGCTCATTTAGATGACACACTCTTCTCATGTTATCCAGCACCTGCAATCCAAAGCAACTAGACAATAAAAACACTAACTTAAACAGACATCAACGACGACATTGGCATGAAAATAACTTGCACAACTGTCAAATCCTAGTCATATAACGCAGACTGCAAAGTGGAAGTGGACCTGACTAGGAGTATTTTCGACTAAAATGACTTTTCCATTTGTTATGAAAAATGACTTCTTCTAGCCTTAGGAGTGTATAATAACAGACTGTGTGAGTCAGTGTGAGACTCCTAGAAAAGTTATCTTTCAAAAGACTCCTTAAAAACATTTTAGTCCAAATTACTACTATTTATATCAATTTCCCGATGGTAAAAAGGAAACATAAATAAAATAAAATAAAAATAAAAAAAAGAAGAGCTTCTTCATCAATCTTAAGCATCAACTTGCTCTTTTCCATTAACTGTAAGCACATAATATACAGTCCATTATGTACCAAATGCATTTAAATTGCTTTAAAGGGAAAACAAAAACAGACACAGAGAATAGAATAGAAGTACCTCTAATCTATTGGCATCATCAGTAAGAGTGACATTTGCACCTAGTTTGGCTGCAACCAAGCCTGGCAAGGAAGTCCCAGCTCCCAGCTGCAAAGCTAAGATTTTTTTTCACAAAAAAATAACTTAAAACAAATAAATACACAAAAAAAAAAAGGGAATTAAAAGTAGCTACCTCAACTACAGAAGCTCCAGAAAAACGGAGTCTTTGTTGCCAAACATACTCGGCTAAGACTACGCTACAGGGCCACACGAATAGGCCATACTCTTCCTTCATGTTCTGACCCACAATTCCAGAAACATTATACAAACACAGTAAACTCTATGCTTTTCAAACACAAATATATACATCAATATATATATATATATATATTTATAATATAGAACCTCAATGATGGAGATAGATAAGGCCGGTTCGTCAGGATCATCGTCCCCGAAATAATGATTAGATATGGTGGTCATTTGGAGATTGGCCGATTCCACCGCCTCTTCCATATTTGGTCGCCCCCCACGTCCCTAACTTTTTCTGTTATCACTGCCCAATTTCCCAGTTTTCACTTCTCTGAATCTGACTCTCTCTCTCTTTCACTCGCGTCTTTTCATTCTTGAAACCTCAACTATAGTGCTATCTTAATTTGGCCCCTCAACTTTGAAAATGTGACAAACTGCTGCCTGAAGCTAAAGGGTGAAAGCCCTATTCCCGAATTATGTTTTTGCCTCTTTTCATTTTTATTTTTTATTTTTGAATGGGTTTTTTGCCTCAATTTTAGTTCCTCAATTTTATTTTATTTTTTAATTGTCCGATTTTGCTACCTGAAATATGTCTTTCGTCTTTGACTTTGTTGTCTCGTAGGTGGGTTCTTTTTTTCCACACTTCGGTACTGAAAGGAATTGAGATGAAAATAATGACTCAAAATAACAGAATAAGACACTTAAAAATGTAGAGTAAAGAATTAACACGCTACGCTTTAAAATTCTTTTGAACCAAATTTGGGATGTGAAAAAAAGAAAGGAAAAAAAAAAAAAAAAAAGATGATAGAAACTAAAAAACTAACCCAATCAACCGTGGACTGAATAAACTGAAATAAAAAACTGTTCTTAGAAAAACATTTATGATATTGATTAATTATTCAGATTCTTGGTTGCTGGCCTGCAAAAAGTAACTGAGTAGGATGACAAGATTTATAGCAGTTTTTGGTTGTCTTTTCTAGGAGTGAGGGATCTAACGATCTGTCAGCTTAGGCGGGTTATATTATCGACCAAACAATCAACCAAATGAAATTTGGCTTTAGAAAATGCAACTCGTCATCCATCTAAAATGAAGAAAATGCCTTTCACAACCCACTTAAACTAACAATTTGGTCCGGATAAACCTGAGTATCTTCTTCTTCTTCTCCTTATTTTTAACAAGAGGAAAACACAATTTTTATGTCAATATTGCTTCAAATTTATGTATATATGTATATATTTCTGACATATAATTGGATTTTAGGGTACTACTACTACTATACAATTTTTATGTCAGTATTGCTTCAAATTTATGTATATATGTATATATTTCTAACACATAATTGGATTTTAGGGTACTACTACTCCTCCTCCTCTACAAAATATGAAATACGACTACTACTACTACTATTACTCTACAAAATATGAAATACGTCTATAAAATATTTAAAAACCATATACTAAAGAAAATAAACCTTGTACAAACTTACATTAAAAAAAAAAAAAAAAAACCGCTATGCGTTGCAATGAAAAATACTTAGGCCACGTTTGGAATGCAGGATAAAGACATGATTGGATTAGATTAAATTAATCCTATGTTTGGTGCATGCATATGAGATGGATTGGATTAAAATAATCCACTCAAAAAATAATCCCTTTAGAAGGGCATAATCTTATCCTCTTGAGAATTTAGGATTGGGAGGGATTATAAATTTGATTAAAAAAATAGAATGTTTTTGAAGTAGTAATAAATGATACTTTCGAAATTAACTTTTAAAAGAGGTAAAACCATATATGGTATTTTTCAAAAAAAAATTTATAAATGGTATTTTTGCAAATAATTTAAAAAACAAAGTCACTTTCCAAAAATAAGTTTTAAAAGTAGTATTTTTCGAAATATTTTTTTGAAAGTAGTATTTTCAGAATATTTTTTTTAAAATGGTATTTTTGTAAATAAGTTTTTTAAAATGATATTTTTACAAAATTGATTTCTAAAAATGATATTTTTCTAAATTAATTTTCAAAGGTGGTATTTTTCTAAATAATCAAACCTCAAAATTTGTAATTTACCTAAAACTATGAAATACACATATCCTAACAAAAAATAGCACACCAAACATGGGATAGGATTAGACTATAATTCCATCTTATCCTATCCTATCCAATCCAATCCAATTCTTTCAAATAGTCCAATCCTATCCTGCATACCAAACGAAGCCTTATGGTATGTTTGATTTGGTGGAATCACCTTTGGAATGAAATAATCATTCCTATTCTATTGTTTACTTTTGCATTTAAACAAAAAAATAGTGATTCCTTTGTAATCATGGTTCCATCATTTGGTAGAATTGTTATTCCATCTAAAAAAGTGTGCAATCATGATTTCACCATTTTGTTACTTAAAAAAAAAAAAAAAAAAACCTATCCAAATTAAAAAGTAGAAAAACCAGACTAATAACTAAAACAATTACTTATGTTGCCCTCTTACATTTTTTTTGTATGAATTTGTCCACTCCACTTTTGATTTTGTACTCAATTGCCCCTTAAGTGGCAAAATAGTTCCTCTTTTACCTCCCTATTTTTGACTTTATACTCAACTACCCACTAAATGGCAAAATATTTTGCTCTCCCTATATGACAAAATAGTTTATCTTTCGTCTCCTCAATATTGACTTTATATATTCAATTGCCCTGGCAAAATATTTAGTCTTCTAAGACTAACACCGTTAGCAGGAGCGGAGCCATGAGTTTAATTTAGGGTGGCAAAAGTCAAATGTGAGCCATGAGTTTAATCTAGAGTGAAAAAAGTCAAATATGCTTCAATTGTAGAAATAATCTAACTCAAAACTTTGTAGGCATATTTAAAATTTAACAAGCTCAGCAAAGGCTAATTTTAAAGAAAACAATGATTAATTTCAAAACTTAATAGGCATGTTTAAAATTTGACAAGTTTAAGAGTCGCAAAGGCTAAATTTAGAGAAAATAATGATTAATTTTGGAATTTTTCCCGTTCTCGCCTTATTTGGTAAGTAATATCTTTGAGCTTTATTTTTTAAGACCTCACTAATAAGAAAATATTTTGAGATGATTTAAATCGATTACAATAGGCTTTATTTATAGTTTATTCTATACCTAAAATAATCATACACAAGTAATATGGGACAAAGTACAAAAGTCAAAAAATAATAAAAAAGCTAAACAAACCAAAATTCTAGCAAGCAAGTTAGTTAGTCCCACGCAAATTTCTTCGTTCCTGTATTTTTTATCCATTTAGCAGTACCTTAATATATGCCTAACAGCACCATAAAACTTACAGGATGTTGATCAAGTCTAAACTATGAATGAATTTGACCACTATCACCACCTTGATGATTATATCTGCAGGATTCTAAGCAGTTCTAATCTTCTGAAGCGATACTTTTTCTTCATCAATAATCTCTAACACAGAGTAATGTCAGGCATCAATATATCTCGTATATATATGGTATACGAGATTCTTCTTAAGTAAGCGGCACTCTGACTATCTAAACAACTTGAGCTCTTCCAGTAATCATTATAACCAAATAGCTTCATTCACAGCCTTCGTAACTACCATGTACTCTACCTCTATAGTAGACAAACTAACTGTAGATTGCAAAGTAGACTTCAAACTATTTGGTGCTCTCACAAATGTAAATACATACTAGTAGTTGATCAACGCTCTCGCAAATGTAAATACATACTAATAGTTGATCGATGCTTATCCAAATCACTAGCGGAATCAAAATCAATATAACTAACCATATATCGACCAAGTTTATCATAGTGCTCAAAAGTAGCTACCTCAACCACAGAAGCTCCAGATTGCGGAGTCTTTGTCGCAAAACGTATTTGGCGAAGACCATGCTACATGGCCAAATGAATAGGCCATACTTTTCCTTAATGTTCTGATCATGTGCTGACCCATAATTCTAATGACATTGTAAAAACATAGTAAACTTTAAGCTTTTCAAACACACACATGTATATGCATCAATATATATATATATAGGTTGCCAATCCAATAGGTATTTTTTTTATCTATATGTAGTTATTTTTTTTAGCCATTAGATCATCATCTAATGGTGATGATGATCCAACGGCTATAATGAGGTGCATGAAAAGACGTGCATCATTAATGCTATTTCTCTCTTACTTTTTACTATAAAAAAATGTACATGATAAATTTTCATTGGCCAAACTGATACCTATGCATAGATTAAAAAAAAAATACCCACTGGATTGGTGCCCAATACAAACTACATTTGTTCATTTTAACGAAAAAAATAGGCAAAAAAAATATTCAAAATATGGTATATATATTAGTAATAACTTATTTTGTTCTTAGAAAAAAAATGTGAGTTACTTCATAAAATATGAAATATATATATAAAATATTTCAAAACTACATATTAAAGAAAAATTATATAAGTAAAGTTTAGTTGGTTGAGTTAACTTCGGTGGGTTAGAACCGGGACCGAAATTAGAAAGTTCGTGTTAGCTTTGAACCGAGTATATATTTCAGGTTGCATTTTTTCAGATTGGTCTGATTTTAAATACTCAGTGAGTTTGGTTATTGAATTTTTTGCACATGTCTATTAGAAAATAAACCTGGTACAAAATTAACACTTTTTAGTAAAAATGCTATGTGTTATCGTGAAGAACACTTATGGTATGTTTGGTTTAGTAGAATCACCTTTAAAATGAAATGATCATTCTCATTCCATTGTTTGTTTTAGCACCTTTAAAATGAAATGATCATTCCCATTCCATTGTTTATTTTAGCATATAAATTAAAAAAAGATAATATAAAAAAAAACCCATGAAATTTAGCTTTTTATAAAAAAAAAAAATGGCACATTTTCATTAATATTAAATAAAATATTCTAGATGTGTTTTCTATCAAATCTCACCGATTTCACATATATAATCAAAACTAGAGTTTAAAACTGATGAAGAAATACTTTTATTCTTTAAAATTGTCAGTTGGCATCCACAGAAATAGCTGAAGAGACAACCATTTAGACCAATAAATGATCTGTAACCTCTTAGAAGTCCAATTGTAGAAGCTTTCAAATACTCAAAAATTATTTTTTGAATTTTGGTATCCGATTTTAAAAGTTAAAAACATTCACATTCAACAATTTTAACTATATGTATGGATTTGATGAAATTTGATATAAAAACATAAAGAGAAGGATTTATTTGATATTAGTAAAAAAGTGTGTGGTATTTTTTTTTCTTTTTTTTTTTTTTTGCTAAAAGGCTAAAAATTGTGATTTTTTTTTTATATTACCCCAACAAAAATACAGCAATTCCTTTAGATTTTAGAATCATAATTCTATCATTTGGTAGAATTATTATTCAACCTAAAAGAGTGTGCAATTATAATTTCATCATTTTGTCATTATTTTAGAAACTAAAAACCCAAAAACTCAAATAGATAGATGGAGAAGCTCGGAGAAAAAAAAGGGGGAGGGGGGGAAGGGGAAGGATGGGGAGGAATCTAGAATAAAAAGCAAAAATACCATAATACTAGAAAAACCAGAATAATAGATAGAACAATTAGTATTTTGTCCCTCAACTTTTGATTTTGTACTCAATTGTTTCATAAGTGGCAAAGTACTCCCTCTTTTACCTCACTATTTTTGACTTTATACTCAACTACTTCCTAAATAATAAAATATTTCGTATTTCGTGCCCCTCCTCTCCCCCCGCAAAACTTTAATACCATTAGAAAACTATCAATGAGTAAGAAACAAATGACATTTTTTTTTATCTTTTAAATAGTTAAATAGATGCTATTACTAGTTTTTTTTTAGCATTCATAAATTGTTTTTTGTCTGTAGTTAAATAAATAAAATAGAGGTAAACTAAGCATGTACATTATGTTTTGTGTTAAAAACTAACAAAAAAATATTTAAGCTTTTCAATCATTGATGGCTTTCTAACAATGAAAAGACCATCCAGGTCTTACATGTTGACAGTCTTCTAATGATGTTAGTGCTAGGGGGTAAAAGAAGAATGATTTTATCATTTAGAGCAATTCAATATAAAGTCAAAAATGAAGGGACAATAGAGTAATTATTTTGCCATTTAGAAAGTAACTGAGTATAAAGTCAGAAGTAAGGAACAAGAGAGAAATTATTTTTGCAAATTAAAAGACAACTGAGTACAAAATGAAGTCAAATTTATATCAAAAGTAGATACGGGGAAGCAAAATAACTAATTATTCTAATAATTTATGGGGAATTCTGGTGTAGGAGGGACAAAATTCCTCCTACTTGTAAGAGCATTTTTGTGGCGATTAGATTGAATTGTATGGTGGTAAATCTACATGGATCATTTCTGTTATTGTAGTAGAGTTTGCACTGGAAAATTATTTATATATTTTTATAATCTTTAACCTCCTTCTCCACTAACGTTTTGTAGCTGTGGCCTCTATTTGTTTTTTACTAACCCATAAACAACCTGCTAAGCTCTTCATGCTCTCGAAGAAGTTTATGAGAAAAATTTGAAGAAAATTCGCCTAATTCTTGTCCAAAATAATATCGAAATTCAAAAAATAAGATTTGTTCAAAGATTTGAAGAATGAAATCGGATCGGCATCCACTTACCTTCCATTTTCATATGTCATTCTTCTTCAGGTTAAAAATTTGGAATTTTTTCAAATTCCTATGGAGATTTTTATTCCATTAAATCCTCATTTGTCACTAATTTCTTTCTCTTTAATCATTCTAAAACCGAGTCCTGCATTTGGTATTTCGCGCATCTTTAATCATTCGTGATGTCTGAACTCTCTGATAATAAAATCAAATTATGTGTTCAATTATTTTTCTTGTAATTTTCATTTTTGGTTAAGTATTATTTAATTTTGGGTCAACCAATTATTATGGGATTTCACCGGGAAAAAACAACTACAATAATTATGGGAGATAATCGGAGAAAGTTAGATTTTTTTCAATAAAAACAAAAAATTACAACGAGGACAGCAAAAGTGGGAATTTTTTTTTTTTTAATATCCCTATCCTAACTTTGTTTTATCCGTCATTTGATAGCCGCCTCCTTTTTTTTTTTTTTTTTTTTTTCAAAAATGAAATTTTTCAAAACGAACAATTCCAAATGGAGCAAGGACTACCATAACTATTGTGCTCCTCATATTATATCCAAGAAGAATTGTTAAAAAAAAAAAAACAACCCTTACAGGTAAGTGGTAACTAGAATTCCCCTGATTCATAATCTAATACACGGCTATAGTGTAATACTACTAGGGTGGGCCCCGCACAGAAGCCATCCTTATTCCACGTAGCAAGCATCCGTGAAATTGTAATCCGGTACACTGCACACTCCACCCTGTTTATTCCCCAGTCCTTTCTCGATTCAACCCCAATCTTCTTCTTCTTCTTCTCAATCACACACAGTCACCGAGTTTACTCAGAGCTCGCAACTCAGTCCTCCCATGGCGTTCGCTCACTACTTGCCAGCCATTTCCGTTGAAACCTCAAGACACCCAAAAGCTTCATTTCCGGCATCGTCCTCTTCTTCTTTTTCTGAGTGTCTGTTTTCAGTACCTTTCTCCTCTGCTTCTCTTAGGTCCAGAGATCGTCAAGTCTCCCTCTTTACCAGGTTCAGTCGGATGGGGCATAAAGGTGATTCTGTTTAGCTCTTCCTACTACTCTCTATTTTTATCTTTGTCAGTTTCAGTTTTTTTTTTTTTTTTTTTTTAAAATATATATGTATAGTTTTTGCTACTGACTTGATGTGAGTATAAATTAATAAATCTTTAATCAGCAAAGGCGCAGCCCCAAGAAGCTGATTTGAGCTCAGCTGCGGATGCCTTTACTGGTTTCAAGCATCTGCTTCTGCCAATCACTGACCGGAATCCTTATCTCTCTGAGGGAACTAGACAGGTCCACCTCGAACTTTCCTAAGGCCCTTCTTAATTTTTTTTTTCTTTTAAATTTATTTAATTCATTTATTTGAAGTCTTTTTTTTTTTTTTTTGGGTGGGTATTGTGGGTTGCTATTAAATGTTAGAGCTTTGTTATTTTTTTAAAAAAAAAAAATGACATATTTTAAGTTTGGTCGAAAATTATGGATATGGAAAATTTAACACTATTTACAATCGTAACAGTATTTGGTGACTTTCCCTGTGGACTATCAACTATGGAAGTTCAAGTTTTGGTTCAGACACTTGATTCTTCCATTTGCATATGTGTTTCATCTATGTTATGTTACCCAAATTTCATTGAATCAATGTTGGAATTTGGAACTTTGCACTTGTTGAATCAGATTCTCGAGCAGCAGTGGTGAGGTGAAGGCTAAACTTTTTGCCTGAAAAAACCTTTATGGATTTATTGCTCGGTTGAAGATTCGCGGATCCCATAGATGAAACCGAAACCCTATAATTCGTTGGGAGCATTTTGAGCAAATCCTAATTTCATTGTAATATACTTGTTAAAAATTCGAGAGCAAAGTTCCATCAAGTTTGGTGAGAGGGTTTATAAGTAATGTTGTCTTCATTCCCATGAATTAGAAGCATTGTTTCCTTTGCACTTTTTTCCTACAGGCCGTAGCAACCACTGCTTCTCTGGCGAAGAAGTATGGGGCTGACATCACTGTTGTGGGTATGTGTGCTGACCTTTGTTCATGCTATTCTCTATTTGGTAATGTTGGAAACTAAGCTGTTGAGGCAACATTTTCATGAAGCTTTTTATGGAAGATTTCAAGGAACATAGAACTTAATGTTCTTTGCAGTTATTGACGAAAGGCAGAAAGAATCATTGCCAGAGCATGAAACCCAACTCTCTAGTGTCCGGTGGCATCTCTCTGAAGGTTGGTAAATTCTCTCACGATATTTTTTCAATTTGCTGAGGTTTTGTTTTACTAATGTTTATTTGAGGTTTTTGCTAGATTCAATATGAAAAAAAAACGTAACATAATGAATGCACAAGGAGGTGGTGTCTTATCCTTACAATTTTGTTTTCAAGACAATGACAATCCATCATACACCCGTCTCACTAGCTAATCAGATATGCCTAGAACATAATGTAATTTCTCATTAGTAAATTTGCATTGCCAATTGGGTATCGAGAACACGGTGGAGAACGAGGCTTTAAGCGAAATGATCTTCTTCTTTTTTTTTCCCTTCTTCTTCTTCTTCTCATTTCCTTTTTTTTTTTTTTTTTTAATTTATAAAAGAGCTCTTACTGCATATAACAATATACTTTTCAAATAAGGGTTACCATAATTTAGTCTTGGTCATAATTGGTATCTAGTGATGTTGTTATGTGTATGTATGTTTTGCTATAAGACTAGCACAAACATCTTCTTAGGAGTAGCAGTGCTCTAACCTTTCGGAAATATATCTATCTATCTATTTATATAGGTGGATTCCAGGAGTTCAGATTGTTAGAGAGACTCGGGGAGGGAAGCAAGCCAACGGCCATCATTGGTGAGGTTGCTGATGACTTAAATTTGGATTTAGTTGTCATAAGCATGGAAGCCATTCATTCCAAACATGTGGATGCAAACCTGCTTGCTGAGTTCATGCCTTGCCCCGTCATTCTTTTGCCGTTGTAAACTGTTAACCTTTCGAATATAAGGATTTTCTTTTCTAGCATGTTTTAATCTCCAGTTCTTTGTTCAGTGAGTCTCTGCGTGAGAGAGAGAGACCTCTTGCTATCTGTATCATTTGTCACGATTCCTCTGGTTGAGAATGGCTGTATGTTGAGCTAGGCTGTTAGCTGTGTATGGAGAGAGTTAAAAGACAACAATGGATCCAAGATACCCTTCTTGTTTGTTTGGGAGCTTGTGAATTTCTTGAAAAATATCTCTTATCAATATACCAATCAAGCACGAAGTGACACAAGTCTCACTCTTATTAAACTTGGCACTTCTTTTTACTTCTTGATTTCCTTAACGGCCTCTTTTATTTTGAGAACATCGGTCCTCTAAGACAGCTTTGTCACTGGTTATTTCACTACTGTTTCTTGCATCCTAGTCATCTTCGAATCCTTCTGTCAATATTATTTGAATTCCCTCCCCCCAAGGTCCTAAAAGCAAAAAATAAAACTAAAATCCTATTATTAACCGCTAGTTGTCGTTTTCCATGAATGTTGTCGTTTAAAGAGATCTGTCGTTTCTGAAGACATTGTCCTATTTAGAATTGTTGTTCTTGTATAAAACACATTTCTTGTTGTCGTTATTCAAATCTATTATCGTCGCTATATCCTTCAAGTTAAAGGCTGTTTCTTATAAAGAATGTTGTCGTTTTCTCCATTATTGTCGTTTTTAAGTACATTGTCGTTCTAACAGTATGGTGTCTCGAAAACGTGAAGTGCGAAGCGGTTGTCCATGGAAAACTTTTTCGTCTGTATATGTGTTGTGTTTCCATGATATTCTTTGGAATTAATCGTGAATTCTCAAAACAACTGACCTTTTTCAGAAACTCTGCATTTTCCCCATGAATTAAGAAATATGTCGTTTTTATAATTATCATCGTTTTAGAAAAGATTTTGTCGCTTCCTTTCTCATGTATCTTTTTGTCTCGTGTATGAAATATTTTTCAGCTCCGTTGTAGTTTATACAGGATTCGTTGTTTATACAAGCCTTATCTTGAAATATGTCGTATTTAGTTTAATGTTTGTTTGGAAGTGGTAGATGCTTTGTCTTCTACTATAAAGTTTGTCGTCTCTATGTGATGCCGTGATCTTTTATTTATTTTTATTTTTTTCCCGAATGTATGTGATGCTGTGATCTTGAACTGCTGTATAGTGTTGTCGTCTATAATTGAATGCCGTTTATTGGACTTGTCGTCGTTTGTTAAAAAGTGACGTGTTTTTAAGTCAACTGTCGTTTTATTGAACCTCATGTTATACCAAACCGTCCATGAAGATAACTCGAAACAAGTTAATACACGGAATTTGAGCCAGCCAACGTAACCCAAATGTGTCAGAAACTTGATCAATTCAGAACTGAAATATGTAACAACCATATAGCCAGCTTAAAGAGAAGAACAAAGAATTTAAACGACACATCAGTTACTGGGGTTACTGCGGAACGGACCCAATGCTTTAACCGTCGAAGCTCTCAACACAAACTGGTGATATGCCGCCGCGGCTAGAGCCCCAACAAATGGTCCAACCCAGAAGATCCACTGCTTGAACACACAAATATTAATGTACTTGTGTTATTTCAATCTTTTAATTGTTCATGGAACTTATTACTCGTATAAAATCTAGTTACTTTCATGTGTATACACATATAAATGTGACATATTTATACCTGGTCATTCCAAACTTTCTCATTGTTGAAAACCACTGCAGCGCCGAAGCTCCTAGCAGGGTTAATGCCAGTCCCAGTAATAGGGATAGTAGCCAAGTGAACCATAAACACGGCAAACCCAATTGGTAAGGGAGCCAAAACCTGAACCAAAACCATTAATTAAGATGGCTTAAAATTTAAGATTGGCAAGGCATTAAAGATGGCTCCTTTTTCTTTTTTACAAAGCAACAAAATATGAGATTTTGAGACTTTTTAGAGACTTACGGGCACGTGGGAATCACGTGCGCTTCTCTTGGGGTCAGTAGCTGAGAAAACGGTGTAAACAAGCACAAAAGTACCAATGATTTCAGCGCCCAGAGATGTGCCTTTGGAGTATCCAGAGACCACGAAGTTGGCCCCACCCCCAAGGGTGTTATAGTGGTGCCTCATGAAGGCCTTGACCAAACCTACGCCGCTTATAGCTCCCAAGCACTGCGCCACTATGTATGCTGCCGCTCGAACCAGTGATACCTTTCTCGCCAAGAACAACCCAAACGTCACCGCCGGGTTAATATGACCACCTGACGAGGAATTAAAATTATGATATCAAATTTAAGCTTTGATTACGAAACTAAACCTAACCCATTTCTCATTATGTTCACAACTACTTAAAGTGCTAGCTTAATTACAAAAAATTGAACCAGACCCGTTTCTAATCATGTTGGTCTTGAGATATTGCTAGCTTAATTACAAAGTCAGACCAAACCCATTTCTAATGTTGCAACTACTTGAAAGTGCTACCTTAATTACAGGACGAGACCAAATCTTTTTGTAATCATATCCACAGCTACTTAAAAAAGGTGCTCTCCTTTTTATTTTTGAATTGAGTGCGAGAGAATTCAGAATTACAAATCTTTAAAAAGAAGTGTAGTTACCATTAGACTTTAAGAGAAAGTATGGTTACTATTAGTTAATGGAGTTTGTGACTATTAAAAGTGCTAGCTAGCTGAGTTGATAACTATTTTTCGAATCCAATAATTAACTTAAAGAGTTAAATAATGTTATTGTGATATATATATATATATATATATATATATATTAATTGTGTACCAGAAATTCCAGCACTGCAGTAGACAAGGATGAAGATCATGCCCCCAAAAGCCCATGCAATACCAAGAAGGCCAACTCCATCACAGGCGTCAGACTGCTTCTTGTGACCAATGACAGTAGCTACTGTGACGTAAAGGAAAAGAAGGGTAGCTACGAACTCTGCTATCAGAGCTCTGTAAAACGACCAGCGTTTTAACTCTGCCAAGTCTAACAGAGGAGTTGGCGGTGGATCTACGTAGTCCCTCCTGATCTGCTGTTGCTCCTCAACTGCTTGCCCTTCTTCACTCACTTCAAGCTTTGACATTTTTGCCTAATAGTACTATCTCTCTCTCTCTCTCTCTCTCTCTCTCTCTCTCTCTCTCTCCTTTCTTATCTTTGTTTTCTCCTGTGCGCTGTTGTGGCTTGGAAATGCAGAGTTTACATAGACTAGATTAATGGATTATTATATGTTTTGTGAGATCATGCAAATAATTAATATATAGTTTTAGAGAATGAAATAAGTTATAAGAATAGTAAGGAATACTTACTATATATATATACAGTGAGACCGTTTGATATCTACGTTGTCATTGGTTGTGAGTTTGCTGTTCAATCAGACACCAACACTGCATTATACCCACCCACGTACCCCTTTTTTTTTAAAAAAAAAATTTTCTCCTTCCAATTTCATTTCATTTAGTTTTTATGATAATTTGAACACAAAAATGGCCAACTTATGCTTAATTTATTTATTTATTTATTAAGAGTTTCATTGTCACAATGCAACTAATTATTTTTCTCTTTTATTGTTAACCCTTCTCATTAACAACGTAGACTTGTTCCCTTGAAAAAAAAAAAAGACTTGTTCGCGATTGATTTATATTAAAGAAAAATATTAATATGAAATTATTTTGTAAAACAACCTTGTAAATTGAGAAACTCCATTATATATGCCTCATAATACCCAAAATTTGGTAAAACAAAAATATGCCTCTCTCAACTTTTCTCTAGAAAATGTACTTTTGTGGAGTTGAAAGACCAAAATACCCTAATGATTTCATGCATATTTTAGCTTTTTTTTTTCTTTGAACACACTAGTATTTTAGTCCAAAAGTATATTTCATGAGAAACATTAAGAAGAGACAAATTGACATATTTCTCAAATTTGAGGTAGTATGAAATACATTTAATAGTGTTTCTCGCTATATGTTTAGTTAGATTCCAGTTTGTCAAACTGTTAAATATATTATAAATTAGATGATGCCAATTATTCTAAATTTTTACCAAATTTTTAATACTAATACATATGGCATATGCGTTGTTACTATTCACACTACTATATAAAGGACATTTAACGACGGTTTATTCAGTCTTTGACGGTAGTTCATAACCGTTGTTAATACAAGTGCGTTAAATAATGGCACTTTTAACGGCGGTTATTAATTACTGTTAAAAATTATTCAATTACAGTAATTCCACCTGAACCACTGTAATTGATATAGTTTTAACGGCAATTTCCTTGAACTGTTAAAGTGTTTGGACAACCCTTTGATAGCAGTTCCACGGGAACTTAGTTAAAGTCCTTTCTCAGGGGAAATTTTTTTCCCTTCTCCTCAGCAAATTTCACTATACACACAATCAAAACCTGTGTAAACACATTCTCATTCGAGTTCACAAATATCTATGCCAAGATACAATCACAAATAAATATGTACAACTAAATTATTTATAATGCATAAACAAATACAACTCAACGTATTACTAACACTTGAGCATATCACTAATACTAAATAACCAAGTTCAAAAGCTTAGTCTAACCAACATCGAGACTAATCATAGATGATTGGTAATAGTCAAGGCTTATTCTTCATGCATTGCATTAATGTCATCTATTGAGTATATTTCTTGGCTGCGACACTATGAGTTTATAAACACATATCAAAATTAGTACCAATATTTAGTACATATGTGTAAACTTAATACTTTTAGACAAGTAAAGTGAAGCATGAAAATACATACATTTGATCTGATATAATCTACTGGACTATTATCCATTACCAAGTCTCGCATCATGCGTAAGATATAAAAATCGCACTAAATATATCATCTAGTCCATACCTTTTTTCTTAACAAATTTGTGAATGTCTTATGATATTCTACTTGTATCTATTTTTCTCTCATTGATAGATTTTCTTGTTTTACATACTGTAAATATTCACTGCATATATCACCATTTATTAAGAATCTTATTATAACCACTAAGATCATCAATAAATGCATGACTCAAGCAACTTAGTCGTACTTACTTGATATAAGACTGAACATCTGATGTGTTTTCTAGCACATTCCTATAAGCTAGCTCTAAATCTGTATGATTAATGAGAGTAGGATTGCCAACACGTACATCTTGTTTTGAAATTCCACTGACTGTCGAGGTTTTAAAATACCAATAATCTGAGCATGACCAATATACTCTGAATAAAATTCTATAGTTTCTTTGGCTATGTAACATTCAACTATACATGCCTCAGGGCGATTCTGATTCCTTACATATCCTTTATAAATTTTCATTAATCTTTCAAATAGATACATCTATCTAAAAAAAACTAGGCCACCGAACTGAATTTCCCTTACTAAATGCACAGTTAAATAATTTAACTATACATGCCTCAGGGCGATTCTGATTCCTTACATATCCTTTATAAATTTTTATCTTTCAAATAGATACATCCATCTAAAAAAAACTGGACCACCGAACTGAATTTCCCTTACTAAATGCACAGTTAAATGAACCATAATATCAAAGAATGATGGAGAAAAATATTGTTTGAATAGACACAATGTAATGATAATTTTTTTTTGCAATGATTCTAACTTGGTTACATTGACAACTTTAGCACAAATAGCATTGAAAAAAAAAAAAACATAATCTCGTGACCACAAATCTGACATGCTGTTGAGAAATTCCATAAATTACATCTGGAAATAATTGTTGTATCAACGCATGACAATCATGTGACTTCAACCTAATTAGTCTTAATCTTTCATAGAGATTAAGTTGTGAATGTTTGAGGAATAACTATCTGGAAATTTTGTATTACCTAAAGTCTCACATATTTGACGTTTCTCTTCTTTTGTCAAGTTAAAACAAGCTGCTGGTAAAAATGTTCGCTTCTCGCCTAATTGAGGAGTTGACTCTTTTCTTACTCCTATTTTCACAAGATGAAGGCGAGCGACAATACCATCTTTTATTTTTCCAGTTATGTTAAGCAAAGTCCTAATAATACTATCACAAATATTCTTCTCAATGTATACAACATCGAGATTGTGCCGCAAAATATTATGCTTCCAATACTCTAACTCAAAGAAAATAGATTTCTTTTTCTAACAGTCACTCTTTGTTTCTTCTTTTTCCGCGTCTCCTGTCATCTTCCACTTCCCTTTCTTTTTTTACTTTACTCTTATCTTTCACAACCTTTTCAAATTTGTTAACTATTCGACTAATTTTTTCAAAAAACTTCCTTATCGGTCAATGGCCTTGGCGCACTTTCCATCTCTTTTTCCCCATTGAAACGCTTTGTATATTTACGATAGGCGTAATCAAGAGGTAGGAATCATCGATGTCCCATATAAGTTTCTTTGTTACAATGCTTCAATCTTATTGTATGTGTTTGCTCACTACACATTGGACATGCTTTATAACCATTTACACAATATCCGAATAAATTACCATAAGCAGAGAAATCATTGATCATCTATAATAGTACCGCCCTTAAATTAAATGTCTCCTTTTTTCTTACATTATAACAATCAACTCCATCTCATAAACTTTCTAAATCATCTATCAAAGGTACCAAATAAACATCTATATCATTCCTAGGCTGTTTAGATTCTGAGATTAGCAGGGTGAGCATTGTAAATCTTCTCTTCATGCACTACTAGGGAGGAAGATTGTAATTATAAGTATAATTGGCCAACAACTATAATTACTACTCATTGAACTATGAGGATTTATGCCATCAGCCGAAAGCCCAAATCTGAGATTTCTAGGATCTTCTTTTATTATTGGCCACATGTCATCTATTTTTTTCCAAGCAAGAGAATATGCTAGATGACAAAGTTTTTCATCTTTGATTCTTTTTTTATCATGCCATATCAAACTTTTAGCATGTTCTTTATTTTTATCATGTCATCTATTGTTTGGACATGTATGTATCTTTTTATACTCCATGCACATTGAATGCAATGTTTTCTTCACCTTATACATAGAAATAGGTATATTGTTATTTTCTGGAAATGCCTCTCCTAATAATGAAAGCAATTTCGAAAATCTATTATCGCTCCACCCATTTTGAGCTTTCAAATTGTAAATCCTAACCAAAAATGACAATTTCGTGATTTTTGATCTGAGACAGAGAGCTTTCTCCACATCCTCGACCAATTTCACAAATTTATCCGGATGATTAGCAAAGTTTTCTTCAACATCATTAACTATATCTACCGGATGATTTTTGTATTTCTCGGAAATATATTCCTTTCTAGCTCTTTTGTTAGGCAAATTTTCTTCACGTGCAGGTTCTTTGTGCCATATCCTTCTCGTATAAGATGTGTCTATTCCATTAAAGAATAAATGTCCACTTACGTCGATATCTTTCATATAGTTAATGTTACCACACTTAACGCATGGACATGGAGTCATACTAGGATCAGCACTATTTTCTTCAGCAAATCTTAAAAAATAAGCAACCCCATCTTTATACTCTTTTGACAATTTACTCTTTGTTATTCAACTTTTATCCATCATTAATCACTAAAATTCTAACTTAAATTCGATAGAGATTCCTCTTAAAAATTGACTAACTCCCCTGCAAAAAAACAACGCACACCACCAATCTATACTTGAAACCCAACTCAATGTATCACATCATCTTTGTAAACCTTTAAATTAAATTAACTACATTACTAACTTAATAACTAACTAATTTTGTTAATGCTTGTCTTTTTTTAACTAAAGATTATGTAAATTCAAAATATTATCTAGATGCAAGAATTGATATGTCTGTTCAAATTGAAACCTAAATCAACAAAAAAATGAGCAACAAAACAATCACATATGACATTAAAAAAAATTTCAGATTAAATTAAAAAATTACCTCAAAGTGGCCTACAATGCAACAATACTCCAAATTTGATGCAAAAATTATTATACCCCTTCAAATTAGAATCTAAATCAACCAAAAAATGAGCCCAAAAAAAATCATATTTGACATTGATCGGAAATTGCAACGGTTAATCATAAAAATTCCTAAACTATTTCTAGATTAAATACAATTTTTATAATACAAAAAACTCTTAAAAATTTTAAGCATAGAGAGCTTACCCAGTTAGACTGAAGCACTTTGAGCTAAATAGGGGTGATTTTGGAGGGAAAAATGGTCGAAATAGGGCTGCCGTCTGCGAGGAAGACGAAGATGGAGATGTTGTGTCGTGACTAGAAATGGAGTGAAGAAGAGGAAATGAGGACCAAGGGTTGGATCGGGTCGGCCCTTTTTTAGATGCGCTTTAACGGTGGTTTCGTCAGAACCACCATTAAAGGCTTATAAACAACATTTTTCGACAGTTCTAGTTCAACCGTCGAGAAAGGCCTCGTCGTTCAAATTAATAGCAGTTCTGTATGAACCGCCGTTAAATCCATACTGTTTATTAGCTTTTTTTTTTGTTGTTGTGTCAATTGGTGTATTAGAATTTATTATAAATAAATTAATTATATTTACCAGGTATATGTTGCCAATTCACACGCTACATATATTGGTATTAAAAATTTGATATATTTTCATTATGAATTGGGATAATATCACTTTTATACCTTGTACTTTGACACTTTGTTCAGATTATACCTTGTATTTTGGTTATTATCAATATTGACCGTTAGATTTAATATTTGTTACAACTTTATACCCTAACACCAATTTAGATAAGTTAATTTACTAATGTGATTTAATAAACTTATTCTTAGATAAGTTTTTATATGATTATTTTCAATTTTTTAAATGACATCTTGGTAAATTAATTGCTCTAAATTGGTGTCAGGATATAAATTTGTAACAGATTTCAAATGCAAGAGTCAATGTTAATAATAACGGAAATAAAAGGTACAATTTGAATAAAGTGTCAAAATACAAGGTATAAAAGTGATATTGTCACTTATGAATTTGATTGCTTGTTCATAATATTGACAATAAAAGCAAAAAAGAAACTTGTAGTAGTCCAATTTTAATAATTTATATTTTAATTTTTCCGATTTAAAAAACAGAAGTTTTTTCTTAAATTGCAATTTGCAACTTTGTTTTTTTTTTTTTTTCTTTTTTTGGGTTATTATTATTATCATTTTGTAAAGTGAAAATTAGGCTTTATACAATATTTTTAGAAAAAAAAAATAAAAAAATACGGTAGCTTGTGTTTTTTTAGATTTGGTATGGTTTTTATTAGAAAAGTGTCATTTTAATTTTTTTTTAAGAAAAATACTATTTTTAAAATAGTAATTAGTAACCGGTAATCCATTTTTAAGTACCGGTAACTAGTAGTCAGTAACCAATTTTCAGAAATTGGTAACTAGTAACTATTTTAAAAATGGTATTTTTCTAAAAAAAATTTAAAAGTGATACTTTTCTAATAAAAACCTTACGGGAATTTAAAAAAAAAAAACTGACCTCTTTATTTTTGTAATTTTTTTGGTTTTTACAGGTAGAATATTCGAAACCCTTTTGTAAACTACCTGGTAAAAAAGGGAAAAGAAGCATTAAACTATGAGCGGGCTTCCGCCAGGTAATATTGAGGCCCAATGAATTACCGGACCAAAATTGAAGCCCGTTTATTAGATTCCATTAGAACAATCTTAGGATCACAGTATCTTTTGTTTTTTTGTTTGGGTTAAGTAGACAATTACTACTTTTTTCAAATGTTTAACTAAATTTATCACCACTATTAGATTCTACCACTTTTGGAAGGGAATTAATCAAGAATTTGTCAAGAATTCATCAAGAATCCGTCAATAATCTATCAAGAATCTGTCAAGATTACCATTGACGTCAAAAATCTGTCAAGAATCCGTCAAGATCGTCAAGAATTCGTCAAGAATTCATTTAAAAAAGTGGTATGGTGGTAGATTTAATTAATGAGAAAAAAAAGTGGTATTCACCTAATTTATTCTTTTTGTTTTTAGTGAAAGGAAATGATGTATTTTTTGGGGCCCAAATGATAATTTTAGTACCACTTTTAATGATGACTTTTTCAGCACTGTCATTAATTTTGGATAAATTTAGGTAGATGACCAAAATTTTAAATTTGATTAAGTAGATATCCATTTTTAAAATTTTATAGCTAAATGTCCAGGTATATATATTTTTACACTTGGTAGATACACATATCTACCAATTTTAATTACTGTACTGAAATGCACTGGGTATATAATTTTTTATACTTAGTATATACAATTTTACACTTGGTATATATGCAAAAATACCGGACATTTTGCTATAACATTTGACAAAGGGACATTTATTGAAATTTGGCCCAAAATTTGGTCATATTTCTATAAGCTCCTTAATTTTGTGTACGTTAGTCCACCTTTTTTTTTTTAACGATAATCACAATATTCGGCTCATTTCTCCTTGTGCTTCAAAGCCATAATAGCACAATCAAAGTTTTTATATTTATCCTATATTAGGCTATTGAACTTCAAAACGTCACTTAGACAGGCACATGATCGATTCAATCTATTCGATTGTTCAATAAAGGGTGAGTAGATTAATCGCATAAATCGCCCAAACGAAACAAATCCTCATGATGTGGTATAGTTGTTTTGCTTCCTGATTCGGTTTGAGGTTTAATTTTTCTTTACCTCTTTGGAGTAGTCTAGAATACAAAATGAAATTTCTATGGGAAAAAGACACCTAGTTCTATTGATAAATAATACCAATAATACTATGTCCAAATTTTTACTTATTTTTGTACTACATTTTTTTAGAAAAATAACAAATTCTTGCTAAGAAGGACCAAATAACGTATTAGAATTTCTATTTTTTCTTGTTTCTTTTTGTCACTAGTTTACTTGTAGCTGATCACTCTTAAAACTAATTACCAATTTATTATTAGAAATCATAAACTAATTGATTTTTGGAAACTAGAAACCAAATTGGTTACTAAAAACCAACAACTATATTAGTTTTCACCATAAATATCATGACTATTTAGTTAATAAAAATTGAAAACTAAATTAGTTTCTATCATAAACAGTAGAACTATTTGGTTAATTCAATTATTGATTACTTGAAACCAATTTGGTTATTGGAAACTAGTTGCCAGAATCTAAAAACTAATATATATTTATGTTGCTTTTACTTCAAAAATATAATTACTTAATTTGAGAACTTGATTATATTCTTCAGCGTCCTTGTTCAATGCCTTACCCAATTCTTGCTATAAGACATTCTTCAAAAAAGAAATCACAATAGCTTTCAGGAAACTTTCATTGTTTTCTGTAATTTGAAAAAGAAACCACAATAGTTTCTAGGAAATTTTTGTAGTTTTATATGATTTACTTAGCTACAGGGCAATCTGCTAAAAGAAAACTACGATGGTTTCCTATAATTTATTTAGCTATAGGACATTCTACAAAAAGAAAACTATAATAGTTTTCCGGAAAGGTTCATAGTTTAATATGATTTACTTACGTACAGGATATTCAGAAACCACGATGGTTTCTTGTGATTTATTTAGCTACAAGACATTCTGCAAAAAGGAAACCACAATGATTTTCTGGAAATGTTCATGGTTTCATGTGATTTACTTACGTATAGGATATTTGGCTAAAGGAAACCAAAATGGTTTCTAGGAAACCTTTGTGCTTTCATGTGATTTACTTACGTACAAGGCTTTCGGCTAAAGGAAACCAAACTGATTTCTAGGAAACCTTTGCGGGTTCCTGTGATTTACTTACTTACAGAACATTCCGCTAATAGGAAACCAAATTAAACAAAATTAGTTTTAAGGAAATCTTTGTGGTTTCTTGTAAAAAAAAGATGACTTATTTACTAAAATGCCACCGCGTTTTCTAACTTTCAAAGTATTTAGAAAAATGCCATAAAAAGGTCGTACAGATTTTTATGATTTTTGAAAGGTCCTAAATTTGGTATTATTTTTTGAAAAATAGGTATAAGTGTCCAAAACCCAATTTCTATTTCCGCAATTAACCAAACCAAATAATATTGCACATATATATAAACTAATTTTAAAAATACCACAGAAGAAACCCAAAAGTTAATTGAAGTTGATATATTTGAAATTAAAGATATGAGTTATGCCGTTTTCTATACCAATATATATTTAAGGAATGATAACAATAATATCTATTGAATTTTGATGAAATGCTCAATATATCCCATTACTTTTCATAAATAATAAAAATATCTCTATATATTAACAAATTAGTATGAATTTACCCCTTTATCTAATTTGGTCCAAATTAAGTAAGAATTGTTTTATAAAAGAGAAATTTAGGTGGATGACCAAAATTTTAAATTTGATTAAGTAGATGTCCACTTTTAAAATTTTATAGCTAAATGTCCAGGTAGATATATTTTTACACTTGGTAGATACACATATCTACCAATTTTAGTTACTGTTCTGAAATGCACTGGGTATATAATTTTTTATACTTGGTATATAAAATTTTACACTTGGTATATATGCATATATACCGGATATTTTGCTATAACTTTGACAAAGGAACATTTGCTGAAATTAGGCCCAAAATTTGATCATATTTCTATAAGCCCCTTTATAAAATACTAAGATATCATTACCTAAACACAATTAATTAGCTAAAAATAAAAAAAAAATTTAAAAATTTATATAAGAATTTTGATTTACTAGATCTTCTTATTTTTATTCATTTTTTTATTCTATCCACCGTTATTTGTTTTTTTTTTTTTAGTTATATATATTTGGTTACAGGTTTAAAAGAGGGCAATTTTGATTTTTTGTTTGTGAATTTTAACATAATGAAATAAAATAGTAAAATTTGTAGTAATTTGCCAATTCGAGGGGATGTCTTTATTATTAATCAAAATTTAAAAACCGAGAGGATTTATTAAGTATTTCATCAAAACTCATAGGATAATTTTGTTATTATCTTTATATTTAGTTAAATATAAAATTATATATAAGCATATAAGAAAAGGTTAGAAGCCCTAAACTCCTAATTTACTTGATAAAATATTCTTAAATATTATAGATGCGATCTCTTTTTAAATGATTTTATTTTACTAATTACGACTTTTTGAAGATGGTTTCTTCAATATATGTCACCTCTAAACATTGCATGCCTTGATTAATTTTACTCCAGAAAGAAATTATACAATTTGAAGAAATAAAATGAGGGTAAAGTTTTTCGATAGCGAATATCTTAATTTGCTACAACATTTGACAAAAAACAAGGAATTTTGTAACTTTTGGAACAATAATGGACAAAGATGAAATTGCTATAACATTCATATGGTAAAAACAATGTCTATTTGTTAGGATTTTGGGGTTTAACATAAATAATGTATGAGTAATGAGTGTTTACTCTCAAAAAACAATGAATTTGAAGAGCCTAAAGAAAGGTTTTTCGATAATTTTCCAAGCTAATATGTTAGGTATTTACCCTTCAAAGATGACCCATATTTAACGACATTTTATTAATCTAACCCACCACTTACGTGACCGCCACCGGTACATGATTTATGGGCCAAAATGAAAACGGTTTAAAATTTATGGGCTAAAATGAAATTCAGGTCATTTCTTTAATACTTGAATACAAATTATACAATATTTAAATCCCTTATTTCTATTTTGGAAAGGGACCCGTCAAAAAGGAAATTATCTTTCTTTTTTTTTTTTTCATGTACGATTGGAATTTGGACGGTTTCCAAATTCCATCCAAATACTACAAAAGTCTTTAAAAGGGATATTATACAATTCTTTAATTCATATATACAGAAGATAATCAATGTATATCCAAATATTCCTAAATTTATCTCATTTGCTAAAATGACTAATCCACATTAATAATTACAATGACGTGGCCCTCTCCTATTGGACCCTCCACATCGTACGGTGAAAATTCATCAACGACTGAATTTTTTATTTTCTCATCTTTTTAATTTTTTATTTTTCATTTAAATTTTTATCTTTTCTGTTAAGGTAAGTGATGCTCCATTAAAACCCTAGCTACGGTCCAATCAGATTACAGTCCAAGTCGGACTAAAATCCTAATGTGTCTATGGCGTTGATGACCTAAACAGCCTCTGAAACAGAAGGGCAGTTTCGTAATCTCACAGCATTACACAAATAACCCTGAGGGAGAGAAAGAAGAGAGAGAGAGAGAGAGAGAGAGAGAGAGGAACCAAATATTCCAAAGGCCAAAGCAAAAACAAACCAAAGAGAAAAAAAGGAAAGAGAGAAAGAAAGAAAAATCGGAAGAGAGCTCTCTCTCCTTCTCCTTCTCCTTCTCCTTCTAGCTCTCTCTCTCCCTCCTCACTTTCTCTCTCTACCCTTCCTTCTCTGCGATCTGATCGCCCTAATCTTTGGAAACCCTAATTTTCTCTCTCACATTCTCCGAAACCCTAATTAGGTTTTTCTTCTTTTTTTGGGGTAATTTTCTCTCTGTAACTCGCGAATTTTTTTTTGATCATCTTTATTCCGATTTTGCCCATCTGCGTCGATCAACTCGTCGTCGACTAACTCGCTCGCCCTAACCCTAACCCTAATTCGCGTTTTGGTGTTTCAATGGCTGCGATTAATACGGCTGCTGCTGCTGCTGCTAATAGCAATTCGTCTGTCGTGGCTGCTGCGGCGAAATCGCCTCGTCATGTCGCCGGCGACGGCGTTGGCAGCCCTCAATCGCGTCGGGCCACGAGGGCTGGAGCTTCGCCTTGGACCCAGATTGTCCGTGGAGAATCGGAGCCGATCGCGACCGTACCGTCGTCGCCTTCGGCTTTGGCCGCAACGGAGCAAGCCATCGCAGCCGCCGCTGGTGGTGGTAATCCTTCTTCTTCATCGTCTTCTTCTCCGCCGCCGTCTGCTTCTTCTTCGCCATCGCTTGTGGAGGAGACTGTGGGTGAGAGCTCTGAGAGTGGTACTGGTCCGAATGGCAATGCGGGTAAGCGGACCGCTTGGAACAAGCCGTCGAATGGGGCTGCGGAGGTTGGACCGGTCATGGGGGCTGATACTGATTCCTGGCCCGACTTACATGAGTCTACCAGGGCCTCGGCCAAATCGTCTTCGGAATCGCTGAAAGGTTTATCGGATGGATTGTCGTCTGGTTCCATATCGCAGGTTGGTTGGTTTCTTCTCTAACTAATGTATTTGGATTATGTGCTAATAACTTCAATGCGGGTTTTTGTATAAACAAAAACATGTGTTTCGAGTGCCTATCCTTTTGTTATAGCCTGGTTGAGATTAGGTCTCCTATTATCAGTTTATTTCTTAGCACTGTGCGATTAGAGGTTTTAGTTTGCTGGGACAATGTAGGAGGAATATTCTTTGAAAATGCTTGTTTGATAGAACTTTGAATGTTTTGTAATGCTTGAAGTGAGAGAGAAGATTATTTGTGTAGCATCTGAATGACCTTTGATATGAACTTTCTCAAATGTTAAATATGTTATCGAGATGTGTACTTACGAGCATTCATATAACCCAATGTCCAATGCTGCAGGGTTCTGGAACAACAGTTTCCACAACAACCCCATCTCAGAAACATGCACATCCTAATTCAACTCCTGCACATCCTGCAGCTACTCGCCAGAGATCATTTAAGCGTAATAACTCAAACGCATCTTCTAATGGTGGCCTCCCTCAGCAGCAAGCACCAGCCAGTCAAGCTGTTGAAATTGCTTCAAATAACCCTTCTCCTAGGGAACATTCACAAAGGACCGGATTTGGTTCTCACTCCGATGGCAGTGGTGATCATCCACAACAACGAAATTCATTCAGAAACAGGAATGGTGGTTCGCATCCACGTGGAGATGGTTCTCACCATCATAATTATGGGGGTAGGCGTGATCAAGATCGCGGAAATCATGAGTGGAATTCCCGTGGTAGAAGTTTCAATGGTAGAGACCCTCATATGCAGCAGCAAAGAGTTGATCCAAGAGTTTATCGAGGCCCAACACCACCGCCTAGTCCGGGCCCATTTATTCCTCCACATCCATTGCGCCCTTATGGCACTCCTCCCATGGGGTTCCCAGGTAAGCTGACCTTATATTGTATGTCTAGATATTGATTCGTTTATCTTTAAATTCCTAATACCTTTATCCATCCATTTAGGAGATCTGGGGCCTCCAGTAGTATATGTTGCTCATCCACCTCCGTTCGTAGCTCCAATGCCCCCTGTGTTTATACCTGCTCCAGATCCTCAGTTGCATTCTAAGATTGTTAATCAGATAGATTATTATTTCAGGTACTACTTTTACTGATTGCTCTTCATATTGCTTATTGTACCTGCCCTTTGTTCTTTCTTGTGGGAAGTTAAAGATGGGTAAGAGTTAACTGCAGTTGCACATCATATTCATTTGATGCAGTAATGAGAATTTAATCAAAGATACTTACTTGAGGAAGAATATGGATGACCAGGGGTGGGTTCCTATCAAATTAATTGCAGGCTTCAACAAAGTGAGTTATTGGAGATTATTTGTGTGGTTTTCATTTACTATCTTAGCAACCTGCACTGTTTATATCTTATTCTTGATTCTCTGTATTGATTTTTGTATGAAGTGCCTTGCCTTCTCTATTTTCATTGGATGATTCAGTTTTTTATTTGGCTGTTTTTACTTCTTTAGTGGTATGGAGATCCTAGGTTTGTTATTTAATCGAATTTCCTTACCGTGCTCTTATTTGTCCTTATAAAATGGTCAACATGATTTTCATTGAGCTGAGAACAACATCGTCTAGAAATTAGGTGTTTTGATGCATTAAATTGTATGTTTTATGTTGACCATTTCTTATTTACTCAACTGACCCCTGTTTGGCTGCTCTACTGCATGGTGTTGCTAATCGAATTCTTTCCCATCCTTCAGTTTTATCTGGAACTTTAGTTCCTAAATAAGCAATTTTCTTTTGAAGTAGGCATACATTAATAAACTAAATTCCTTTTGGCATTTATCTGGTATTTAGTTGTAAAAGCTATGTTTCTCAATCACACGTCCGACCTAGTTAGGGAGTCTTCTCATTATCTGCTCTCAATTGGTTTTGCGACCTTGTGAGCTTGTTCACACTATCTCAAGTTACTTCATCATTGGCCCCTGTGCCTGCAGCCTGCAATGGTATCCACCTCTCTTCTATCCACGATTTGCAGAGTCTGGAAGGATAACTTTTGATTTATTGTATCTTACACAATGTCAACAAGGTTGGCTGGTATATTAATCTCTTTTCCGATGACCATGAGATGATTGTTTGTAACCTGATTTTTCCTTGCATAAGAGGACGTTTCTTGCTGGAGAATGCTGCATTGTAGTAATTTCATTACTTGTTAATCCTAAATTTAAGTTCCTTGCTGATGATGGATTCCACTGAAGTAGGTGTTCTTGACATGTATTTTAAAACCTTATTTCTGTTTTGATGGCATTTAAGTAAATGGCATATTTTCTATGATAGTTAGTTCGTAAATTTAGCTATCAGGTCAATGGAGTTTTGTTGTATATGTCTTTGATTGTGTTTCATCCCACGCAACAACGAGATGATAAGTGGCTTACTTTACTTTATCTGGCTACTGCCTACTGAGTTGGCTTCTGACTGGGACAAAGGAAATGGAATTTTCCTAGACATGATGCGAAGCTTAATTTGGAAGAGAACCAATAGCAGCAGAGATGGTTTCTTAGGTTTCACTATTCTTCATTTTTGTACTCTCGTTTCCTTTATTATGTAATTTTTTGCTACTCAGTTGGAAACTCTTGCAATTTTTTCTTTTTCTTAGACCGAGAAATTAAGGGATGCTTGCAAATTGGATGGTAGGTCACTCTAATTCTATTTCCAGATCTTTTACTTTTTATGGCTACAGTTTCTTGCTATTGTCACTTTTCCAGGTTCTGCATTTGACGGACAATATCCAACTTATATTGGAGGCTGTACGAATGTCAAATGTTCTGGAAGTTCAGGTAATTGGGCAAATAACGCATTCATTTTTGATATAGTTTGAGATCTGATTGTTTCTTCTTCTTCTTCTTCTTCATGTTAAATTACACCCTGGCACAGGCATTTAGATTGGACTTTAAAGAGAGAACAGTTTTTAATACTTGGTCAGTAACATTCTACTGACGGGTAATATTTTGCTGCTCTAATTTTGTTCTTATTTGCCTTGTATATTAGGGTGACAAAGTGAGGAGACGCAATGAATGGGGGAGATGGTTAATACCTGCTGTTCAATTTCCTAATGTTTCGAGGCCTCAGACTCCTGGGACTTCCAGTCATGATATGCTTGCTGCTCATGTTCAAAGAATTGCACTGGAAGGGCAGAGTGCTAACATCAGCAGCAGTGGTCAAGGCAATTATCAGCCTCAGCTGTCCAATGGTGATGGAAGTGGTCCATTTGGTGTCCAAGCAGGAGCGGATCGCTCCATTTCTGGAAGAAATTAGAGTAAGAAATGTGCGTGAATGCGCACATATGCTTTGATGGAAGAAATGCAGGGAGTAATAGAGAGGCAATTGATGACCATGGTGAATGTGTTGGTTGGTTCTAACGAGTGTCCTACAATGAGATGATGAAACATGCTGTCTTGCCTTGGAAATGCCATGACAAATTAGAAAGGGTAAGGACAACCACTAATTAAGGAACAGAAGAACGACTTAAAAGGGGAAAAAAAAAAAACTTTTATGACTAAATCTAGTAAGCATGAGTTTTATGGGATTTTGTATGTTTTTTGATGGGGTGTTTCCTTTTTAACTCCTTTAAACTGTATGGTGGCATGCTTTTAGTGCTTGGTTGGGGGGAATTTTTGATATCTGTTCCCCTTACTGCCCCTCAGCTGGTTTTTAGAATCTTTGGGGCCAGACTTCCTCCAATTTAGGAGGGAATTATGTGATTGTGAGTGATGAAGAAAAGCGTTTTCTGGAGTTGTGTCTGCATACTGAAGGAGGTGGCTTTGGCTGGACGCTGGTGCTCGTGCTACTAGGTTGCTTTGTCGCTGATGACATATCATGTTCCTATCTTGGAATTTTTTTTTTTTTAATAACACATATACTTCAAAATTCCATTTATATGTATACCTTTTATCTTCAAACTTTTTGAAGATTTTACTGCATAAATGGTCCCTGAGGGAACATACCTTTGATTTGTCCAGATTACGACTGGACGTGGTTGACATTAATGTTGATTAAACTGCGGACCTTGTTGAACTTTGCTCCTTGGGTTTTAACTTTTGAGTCCTCAGTTTTAATCTGACATGAAATTATTTATTCTTTTATTGTAGTTTTTCTATTTTAAATGTCGTTTGTGCCACATCTTAGAGTTTTTATGTCCGTGGTTGTAGCCTGACATGCTATCATTTATTCATTCTATTGTAGTTTATCTTCTAAAATGTCGTTTGTACGAGATCCGAGAGTTTTTTAGAGGTCATAGATTTTCTCAGTACACGGGTATTTTCTTTAGGATCTCACTTTTGGAGTGACAGGTCGTACCAATTTGCATATAGGGGGCGACCATTATTTGTCTCCCGAATAGTTTGCTGCAACGTTGGTTCGTCCAAGTTTGTCATGTATGATTAATTGGTTGCTGGTTGTCAATACGTTGGGCTGATTATTGGTCAAGTACGGTTTGGATGGAGGGAGAAACAGACGTGAAGGATTGTCTTTCACCTGTCCCTGTATCAACAAATAGCTGTAGTCTCTCCTTGTTTAGGTTGTTATTCTACAAATTGCTAACGGTGATTGGTTTTTAACCGTTTGTTGTCAAATTAACATCATAATCTTGATGCTTTGAGCTAAGCTCTTCCATCGAATTTTGGCCATACTATGTCTCGAGTCTACTAGCTGAATTGGGGTTCTAGTAAGTGGTGAATTTATTCTTAGACTATATAGTTATCATTTCCGTTATCTATAGACAATTTAATTAACACCAAGGCGAATCTTGTCGAGAGATTATATTCGCTTAAGATGGCCTCAGGTCTAGCCAACGCTCACCATCATCGTCTTTGATACTTGTCTTCTCTTTCCTTTTTCAATATCAGATCGACTTTTCTTCTTTCGTTTTTCAATATCCTTCAGTTTAAATAAGCACCTCTGGTTTTCAGTCTTGATCTTTTTTTTAACCAAAAAATAGTCACTCAGTTTCCTAAAGTGACTAAAATTTAAAGCTTGTTTTTAAGCACAAAATAATCACCGAGTTTCCAGAAGTAACTAAATTTTAAAGCTTGTTTTGGTTCTAAAGTGGAGGAAAGACATGCGCAGAGACCTAAAGTGGCCTATAGACTAAAAGTCTATTCGAGTTAGGTTGGTTTCCATTTCTGCTGCCTATTAGAGCTCTACTATGTCGCACTTCTTAAGAGAAAATATAGCATTGTTTATCACATTCAGACATTCTCATTAAACTTAGCATATATGGCTATAAAATAATATAATGGATAAAACCCACATCCAAAAACCAAAACCCCAACCCCGATAAGCACAAGATAAGTGCAAAACAGTTATCGTGGTTTTGGATGATCGAACTGTAAGTGGCCAAAACCACATGAAAAAGGAGTTCATAGATTTGGCAAAACGTAAAAGTTGTTTTCTTTTCGAGAGGGGATAGTCCTACGCATTTGGTGCCCTCTTCTTTTCCTGGTCTCTACAGTTTAGGGAACTTAGTTTATTGCCTCGAAACATGTGTTGTTTGGTTTATAGAACAAGTATCCTACGGTTATAGATTAATTGCAGTGTTAGTACCAACGGGTCGAAGTTAAAATCGGATAAAAGCTACAACTACGTATTTTTGTATATTAATAAGACTAGAATCAGAATCTGAGTTCCTCTGGAAACGCATGGGAAAGCCGATTGGTCTCCATCAAGATTCAAGGCCGGCCAACCCCATTTCCTTCATAGATTCTACTAGCTAAGCAGTCCTTTGTAGCTTAGAAAACATAGTAAATTGGCATCTTTGATTTATTTCCTTCATTCAACCTATTCCCTATCAAAATTGTTCAATTGGGTCATGTAGATTAAAATCAAACAAAGTGTTTCAATTAAAGAAATGAAAAAGAAACACAAAAAAAATGGGGACCCCTGAACTTTGAAATAACTTAGAAGACATAAAATTAGAAAATGGAAAAAGTCAGAAGATAAAGGAATATGGATATATATATATACATGTATCTGTACATGTTTTTATTTTTGGGTGGTGAGGATAATAGGAAGAAGGAAAATGAGAACAATGGAGAAGAAACGGTATTATGGTGGCAAAGCACCAGTGATTGACTGAACAATTAAAGGAGAAGTTGGGCCCCACAGAGGAGAGAGCCTATTCTCAGGAGGTGGGGCCTGGTAGAGGACTAGAGGAGAGTACCATAACATGATGTGAAATCGTTTGGGACAGAGTAATACAGTGTGACAGCTGTCAATAGTTTAGAGACTAGACTCTGCACAAAAAACTGTGATCTCTCTCTCAATCTTTCCTCTCTTGACCAACTACGCACGCTCACTTTCAGTTTCAAGGATATTGTACTATTTTGCTGCTCTTTTTTAGATATTTTATTTCCTCAGATTTCAACTTTTTTTTTCTATTTTTTTTTGGTTTCCAAATGAGTGGTCAGTAGTGCCACAATCGTGACAATCCCACTCTAAATTGTCCTTTTTCTTCTTGTTATTAAACTTTTCCAAAATTTTAGTAACACTGGTTTGTTAGGTTCATTTATGGGAAATTTGTGAACTAAACAATCTCTAGCCTTACACCCCTCAAAACTTAGCTATTGCTCCTACTCATTTATGATTTATGGCTCTTGGGGTTTTATTTTATATCAGTCCAAAAAAACGTAATAGGCACGTAAACCCCCATACCCGGGGGTAAGTTTTACTTTTGGAATGAATAATGGTGTGAGACAGTCAAACAAAACACATGAGATATCAACTAAGATGAGTCACGATACACTTGTTCACTTTTTAGTACTATGTTCTTGTTCATCCTGTGCAACTTTTCTATGTGTTTTGTCGTTTTTACACGTACAATGTTACTTTCTGAATCAAATCCTGCAACTGACTAAAATATTAACAGATAAAATCCTTCCATAAATAAATACGAAGATAAAAGGGGATAAAGAGAGTGGGTGAAAAATATTGCATAGGAAAATCATTGCTAATGGGAACGATGGAGCAGTATTATCACTAATGGTGTCATACACTAATTAAGTTATAGAGTTTCCATGTAGCTGAGTCCTACAACTTTCTTAGTACACGGTGTTGGATAGTAAGGGTGCCCTTTAGTATTATCAAATTGATGGTTTTGAGGAAAAAGTAAGCAGGTTCCTAAGAAAAAACCAGAATCAGCAGCATATTATCCCACGTATTACACAGTTGTTTCAGTCTCGTAACTCTTTCCTATTATAATGTACAGTATCTAGTATCCATAATAAGTGAGATTTGGCTATTTGGAGAGAGAGAATCTTTGAAGCTTCAGAAACTGACGTATTCTTTAGTGGCGGCATACCCCTCCTCCATCAGCAGAAGATTTAAAAGTTATAACACACCACTCTCTCTCTCTCTCTGCATGACATGGGACATCATATGTTTGTGAAAATTAAAAATAATAGAATAAAAACGCAATTTCTTTCTCTCTCTCTGCATGACATGGGACATCATATGTTCGTGAAAATTAAAAATAATAGAATAAAAACGCAATTTCTTTATGGGTGCGGCAAATATTTGAGTTTGCTACAAGTGCGATCAGTGTCATTTCACTTCATTCTGATACAGTAGTAATATCTCTGGACATAGGACCAGCACAAAAATTCGCATTCACAAGGTAACAATAAATATGAGCCGTACGTAACACTGCAGTTTCTAAGTGGTATTTGGGTGTCTCCTCCCTCCCCTTGTCTTATATCCGCTAATACTAGTCTCTGCTTCCTTTACTCGGCTTTGTTCAATCTGTCAAAACAACTTTGCCTGAATCATGAGAAGAGAACCCTTCAATTCAATTCTCTTCTTTTTCAATCACAATCAAGAGAATACAAGCAAAAGTTGTGCCAATACTCCACGTGTAATGGTTTAGAACTCACTAAACCATAACTAGGGGCATAAAAGATTTAATCTTATATCTTAGAGAAAGTATGGTATGAATTATTGGTTCTATTTGTTAGATTTACATAATGGATTGTTGAACTAAATACAATCCTAGGATCTATCATGCCAAATTGTCAGGAAAAGATTTGTTGAGAAACTGAGACAAACCTGAGTCCATAGCCAGAGACGATGAACACCGTAAGCGGAAGCGATTGATTGTTTAGAGCCTGAGGGTAGAAGGTCTTCCACAGCCAGAATACTCTATGTATGCTCAATGGGTCTCTCTCTGTTGATGGAGGCAGAGGAGAAGAGTACACGTTCTATTTGGCTTGGGGACCAAAACCCTATAGTTATGTCCTTATATACTAGTCACCAATAGAGACCCCATCAATCCTTATTGGACTAGGATTAGGTAACCACACATTACAGAGTCCACACTAAATAGGTAACTTCAAGAGTCCTTAATTAGATCACTTAATGACCCCTTTTAATTAGAAAGTCCTAATATTATATAATTGTTATAAAATCCCATAGCCTACAATATTGGGTCAACGTATAAAACCCAACAATCTCCCACTTGGGTTACATGGATTTTTCCTGAGACAATTATATAATGAAAACTTGATTGCGCACTTTATTGCTGTCTGTTGAGAAATTACTGTTAGGAAATTGTATTTCCTATAGTGGGCCACATATATTTTGGACAATTGTATTGGGCCATATTGTTCTTAAGCAGACCCAATGAGTGATTTAATTAGGGTTGGGTCAGGATATCCAACTGGGTATGGATACCAATGTGGATACCCTGTTAGTCACCCAGTTAGGGTTTGATGGATACCCAACATGGGACTATATAAAGAACCTTTTAGGGTTATGGTCCCTGTAGCCAAAAGAACACGTATGCTCAATTCTCTGTAACCCACCATCAGTTACAGAGAATTCCATCTGAGTGATATTAGGCTTTCAGGCTACAGAAGATCAAACCCTCTAGCGATTACAGTCATTTTCTTACGCTTCCGCCTTCGGTTCATCGTCCATACTACGGTATTCAATCATGGACTCAGGTATACTCAATGAATCCCTTCCTATCAGTTTTACATGAATGTTCTAGGGTTTTGTGTTTGGTTTCGCAATCCCTTATATTCAAGTCTAACAAGTGGTATCAGAGCGGGATTTCATGTTAAAATTGATTAGGTTTTCATGCATGTCTGTAGTTTTCAAAATCTATGCCTATTTGGATTTCTAGGGTTTAGATTTTACATGCATGATTTGTGATTTTACATGATTTATTGAGTATTTGATGCTATGAGGGTTAGGTTTTGGCTTTTGGGTCGTTCATATTTCGGATTTGGGGCCAAAAACATCATTTTCGGGTTTATTTTGATGTTTGGAGCCATTTAAGCGGATTTGGAATTTTCCAGATCGCACTGTGAACAGTATTTTCGGTAGACCGGTTCAGGTTTTCGGTCTACCGGAAACACTATTCACAGGATTGATTTTTCGGCAAAATTTTGAGTTTTCGGTCGAATTTTGGGCTGATTTTGGTCATTTTTGACTTAAATCATGGAGTTTCAACCCATTTTTCGACCAACTAAGGACTAGAACGACCCTCACTTTGTCCGTTGAAAACCCTATTTGGTTCTAGGATTGATAAAGTGAAGAGCCAATTCAGAAAGATCGAATCTGATAATTTGGTCTCTGTCAGATTCGGTCGACCGAAAGTGGCTTTTCGGTCGACCGAAAGTAACATTTCGGTAGACCGAAAGTTGCCGAGAGCCATTTTCACTTTCTGTGGTTTTCGGTCGACCGATTCTGTCAACCGGTCGACCGATTCTGCCAGAAAAGAAAATTTTTCAGTTTTCGGCTATTTTAGTCGAATTTTTGGGCATTTCGGTTAATTTTTTTTGCACCATTTGTCTTGTATGTTAGATTAAACACGATAAAGTAGCATGTTGCCAAAGTAACCTCTGTTGTGTAGTTTTGTTTAGTCTAACGTATAAAGATGTTGTGGGTTTGTTGTTAATGCGGATAACTATCGGCCCAAAGGAAGATGGTTATTTGGCACGACAATAAACGCACCTGTGATAATGAGTATGTGACGGTTGTTTGGTTTCCATGTGAGCAATAAATCGGCCCAAAGGAAGGTTTGTTGTTTGACAGGATTTACCGTCAGTATTTGATTATTACACTTTAGAGTACCACTTGTAAGTTAATACGTCGGCCCAAAGGAAGGCCTATTAATGTTGCGCTAGGTATCTTGTGATGGTAGCCCACCTTATGTGATATATGTCATCTTTGCATATTTGTGATTATATTGTATGCTTATATGTGACGTTTAAGTTGTGAGCATGTTTAATTTATGGTATTATCTATACAGTTTCTGCTGCTAATTTTTCTGCCAACTTGAGTACTATTCCTGTGCTTACGGGCACAAACTTTAAGTCCTGGAAAGAGAATGTCATGATCGTACT
>JXTC01000011.1:1139301-1156943 GCA_002914845.1 Trema orientale
AAAGAACACGTATGCTCAATTCTCTGTAACCCACCATCAGTTACAGAGAATTCCATCTGAGTGACATTAGGCTTTCAGGCTACAGAAGATCAAACCCTCTAGCGATTACAGTCATTTTCTTACGCTTTCGCCTTCGGTTCATCGTCCATACTACGGTATTCAATCATGGACTCAGGTATACTTAATGAATCCCTTCCTATCAGTTTTACATGACTGTTCTAGGGTTTTGTGTTTGGTTTCGCAATCCCTTATATTCAAGTCTAACAATTACCCCTTAAGACAATCTGAATCATTTTGTATATTAACATGAAACCAAAGAGGTCTTCAGTGCACTTAGGTGGGCAACTAAACCCATCAATGATTACCAAATCAATACACGTAATGACACAGATCAAGTATGGATGTGTGGCATAGAAATTACACGAAAAGTGATCTTACATGCCTATTTCCATTTGGTCCTACTTTAAACTGAAATGAGATCAATCTTAGTCTTTCCTCTTAATGCATTACCGCAAACTTTATGCTTAAACCGCAATAGGAAAGATAATAATATGATAAATATCATATCTGAATTCAAAGTTTACAAAAAAACCATCGACCATATTCTGCAGAAATTAATCAAGGAATAAATGTCACTAATGAACATCTGTACCATATTACAAACTCCCACTGAAACTGCACATCTTTAAAATACAACACCATTATGAGCAATATGCTCATGAAAGCACCTTAGGTGATAAGCCTCTGGTGAGTGGCCACTATGATGGAGTTTGTACTTACATGTTCCTTAGACACTTGTCAACTCTGAATACTTTATTTTAATAACAGATAACTTAAAGTCTATGTGTCTTGACTTCAAGAATTTCTGCTGTTATCAGAATACAACAATGCAGCTTAATTATCACAATAATTCCTTAGTGGTCTTTTAAAAAATATCAACCATAGCTTGCAGCCTGGTGATAAAATTTCGCAGTTATATTCCATAAATCGATACCTTATAACAAGATATATATACTTTGCTCCGTAGTGAAAAAGCTGTGAGCATTTATTTAACACTCTTCCAAATAGCTCATCCATTTAGCAAATATATATATAACCAAAAGTGGATCTTTAATTATACAGGCATCCAACAAAATCAGAATCGGAATACCTAATGATCCCTGAAATTTTTCGATTTCTGATAAGTGAGCACATAAACTAATTTCTCTCTAAATTCTGCATAACCCATTTTGCTGCTACTTAATGATCCACATGAGAGTTATTAATATCTGCCTAACAATCCTGAATATACATAAGATTCTCCACTGCCAACGCATAAGAGAATTTCTGTACTTCCTTAATTTCAATATCATTATGGGCACTGATTGGGACTGTATTTATCACCCTTAGCCAGTGGGCGTATCTCTTGAAACATAATCCTTATTGATATAGATCTTTTGTGATATCCTAAAAGATACGACCAGAAGGATCTCAAGGTATCTATATTCCTTAGTACAAAAGAGACGTCCCTGAGATCTTTCACATCAATATCCTTCGATAGAAATTTCTTGGTTTCGTACAGCAAGCCTATATCATTGCTAGCCAAAAGTATGTCATTACATACAATATCAAGAAGATAAACTTGCTCCCACTGAACTTGTGATATATAAGACCATCAACTGAATTTTTCTCAAAACCAAATGAGAAAATAACTAGATGGAATCTTTAATATCTTAATGGGAATCTGGTAGTCTTTAAATTCTCCTAATGTAACTCCAGAATATGATGAGCTACTAGTGCCAAAATTATCCTGAAAGAGCCTTTCTTGTAAAACTGGAAAGAAAGACTATTTATATATAATGCCTTCCTTCGGAGTGAAACCATTGAAACTAGACAAACCTAAATGTCGACAAGATCTTAAATGTCATTGTCCTTCATGGATTTCATCTTATTCTTTATGGCATTAATCCACTTTGAAAGTTAGAACATTGTTTTAGCTTGAGTGAAAATAATTAGATCATTTTTTACTCCCATATCAAACACATATTCTAGTGGATTTCCTTCATGGCACTTTCTCTTGAGGTTGTTGAGTTTGCCCTTTTGGAAGCTGCTGAATATTGTCTTGATCCGAATTTGTATCTTGAATAATGTCAGGTATAGAAGCCTGAAACCTGAACATTTTCAATTGCAACTGAAGGAAGAGAAATGAATTTCTCCTCAAAGACAATATTCTTAACATTTTCTCCCCCCAAACTTAACATCCTCAAGGAATTTATATTTTCCCATTTTGAAAAGGATTTATAAGAGGTATCATAAAAAATGAATCCCCTTAACTTTTCAAAGTACCGAATGAAATAGTAGCTAAAATTCTTAAGTCCAATCACTTTCCATATGGCCTGTATGGCCTAACCTTAGTTGGACAACCCCAGACATGCAAGTACCTAATACTAGGCTTTTTGCCCGTCTATAGCGCATATGGGATTTTTAGCTACATCTTTAGTGGAAACTTTGTTTAGTATGTAAACTGCAGTTCTTAGGTTTCTTTCCTAGAGTGATTTTAGGTAAAGAAGAATGATTAATCACACTTCTTACCATGTCCTTAAGTTTGCTTTATTGTCACTGAGCAATACTATTTATACTAGGTTTCCCTGGTATTTCGTATTGTCAGACGATTCTGTATGTCTCTAGGAACTGAGTGAAGGATTCTGGACTTTGTTTACTTTATCCGTCTTACCTACCATAGTATGCACTATGATTAGATTTGACAGCTTTAATTTCATAGCTCAGTCGAATTTCAACTTAGGCACTGGAAAAACTTAGATACATCCAGAAATTGTGACTTCTCATGAACCAAAATAGGTACCCTTAACGAGAATAATTGTCTATAAACATAATATAATACTGTTGGCCATTCCAAATAACTGTATGGAATGGTCTGCATGTATCAGTATAAATTAGCTCTAAGACGTCAAAACTCTTGTTGATACCTTATTTCCTTATGTTTGTCTGTATTCCTTAATGTACTTAACACAGATTTTAAAGTCTGTCAAGTTAAGTAGGTTAAGAATTTCATCTGACACAAGGCTAGTATCATACCATAGAGAAATTCTTTTAATTGACTTGTACTTTTGTACCATATTTCTTAATATGCAAGATTAACTTGATGAGGCAATTATTTTAAATTTATAAAGATTATCAATCAAAGAACTAGTAGCACGAAATTTGAATCTTGAAAGAAACTAAATTTAACTAACTAAATTTAACTATTTCCTAATGAACAAGGATGACTTTATTTGTTCATGTCAGAAATAGAATACTTTAAAAGTCTCTTCCAAATCCAAAAATTAACCAGTCTCTAATTGTAATCTAAATAACCTTATATAGCCTCCACTGAAGTAGTGTTGCCATTGCCTAAACAGATAAATCTTTCATCATCAATTTGCAACTAGCTTCACAAATAATTTTGCATGAACACACTTATGTGAATAGTAGGTTCCGTATCTATTCACTAAGTGCATATGGGACAAAAGCTAAATTAACTTTATGACAAACAAAATTGAGAAGTATACCCTTCTTTATATACCAAAAGGCATGACTGGATAATTAACCTTATACATCCAGCCCTTTTGCAAAAGAAACAAACAAATTCCCTATGTTGTTTCCTTTTGCACTTTATGCTGTAAAGACATAACTGCAGCTTCCTTATCCTTATTCTTTTTCTTTATTTTATCTTATCTTGAGAAGTACATGCTAAGTGAGTACTTTCAATCTTTTCTCGCTTCAACCTATCTTCTTCTTGCACACTATAAGAAATGATATCAAAAGAGATCATTTGTACTTTAGGGTGTTGTAACTTTGCTTAACTGATTTGTGCAATAAAAGAGATAGTGACAAAATGCACGAGCAAGTCTTTCAACTACTCTTACTTAAGTGCCTTTATTTTGGAAGCGAGATTAGACATCTCCATAATGTACTCCCTTATGTTCCCTTAATCCTTATACTGAATTGAAACGAGGTTCCAAAAAATGGTACTTATTTCGACCTTTTCGTTTTTAATAAAACGATCCGTAATTACTTTAAGGAACAATTTAGCCTTTAACTCCTCAGGTATAGTGCCCCTTATGGTTTCTGTAATGGAGTGTTGCATGACCATGAGACTTATGTAATTAGAACGAATTTACTACTCAAAATTCTTCTTTACCAACTGAAGAACTTTAAACTGTAAGAGTAGTAAGATGTTCTGTCCGGAGCACAAGGTCAAGACTAATACAACTGAGCACATTGTGCTCATTCCATTTCTTAAGGTTTGTGTTATTAAACACAAATATTAGACTTAATATTGGCAGATATATACTAAACAGAAACTGAACAGAGAAAAAAAAGAAAAAGAAAATAACAGCTCACATTAAAAATATGTCATAAACTAAGCATATAAAATAATAAGATATACTAGTATGACATACATCAAATGAACATATAAGGTGGGCTTCCATCACAAGATACCCAGAACAATATCAATAAGCCTTCCTTTGGGCTGACTTATCAACTTGTAAATGGTACTTTTCATTGCAGTAATCAAATATTGACAGTAAATCCTGTCAGACAGCAAATCTTCCTTTGGGCCGATTTACTGTCCACATGGAAACTTGATAACCATCACATATCTATTACCACAGGTGTATTCATTATTCGGCCAAATAATCACCTTCCTTTGGGCCGGTAATTATTCGCATGAACAATAAATACACAATTATTTAAATATTCTAAAATAAATAAATTTACGCAATAGAGGTTATTTTGGCAATATGTTGTTTCAACTCATCTATTTCAAAATATTTAAATAAATAGTGCAAAGAAAATAATAACCAAAATGCCCAGAATATTAAACTGAAAATTTCAATGCACAAATCTTTATGGATGACCGACTGAGTCTAAGCACTTTTATCAACTCTTAAGCCAAATAGAGTTTTCAACGGATAAAATTTGGGTCGTACTGAAGCTAGGTTGAGAAAACATAACTGATTGGTTAAGTTTCAGGTTGGAACTCCTTGAATTGAGTCAAAAAACGACTCAATTCTACCCAAAACCGAGACCATATGCTTTAAGTAGGTCAAAAAACGACCTAAAAAAATTTCTGAACCCAGGCGGTGGCGCTACGGCGCCACCTTGATGAATAGTGGCGCTGCAGCGCCAGTTGCATGGCGCCGCGGCATCACCGTGATTACATGGTGGCGCTGCAGCGCCACTTGTGTGGCACCGTGGCACCACCTGATCTGTGGCTTGGCGCCGCAGCGCCGTGCTGTGGCCTGAGTATTGATTACCCGATTTTAAAATCGAGTAACTCAACCCTAATGCGATTTTTCACCTTTTCTGTAAACTTTATGACCCAAAACTCAGAATTCAACCCTCAAACACTGAATATCTCAACAAAATTATGAAAAATTCATCAATCATACATATTATATCTAAACCCTAGAAAGCCAAATAGGTAAAGATATTACAAAATAAAGACATGTATGATTATCCTAAGCAATTTAACATGATTTCTTGCTCTGATACCACTTGTTAGATTTACATAATGGATTGTTGAACTAAATACAATCCTAGGATCTATCATGCCAAATTGTCAGGAAAAGATTTATTGAGAAACTGAGACAAACCTGAGTCCATAGCCAAAGACGATGAACACCGTAAGCGGAAGCGATTGATTATTTAGAGCCTGAGGGTAGAAGGTTTTCCACAGCCAGAATACTCTATGTATGCTCAATGGGTCTCTCTCTGTTGATGGAGACAGAGGAGAAGAGCACACGTTCTATTTGGCTTGGGGACCAAAACCCTATAGTTATGTCCTTATATACTAGTCACCAATAGAGACCCCATCAATCCTTATTGGACTAGGATTAGGTAACCACACATTACAGAGTCCACACTAAATAGGTAACTTCAAGAGTGCTTAAATAGATCACTTAATAACCCCTTTTAATTAGACAGTCCTAATATTATATAATTGTTATAAAATCCCATAGCCCACAATATTAGGTCAACGTGTAAAACCCAACACTATTATGCTTTGATGAATTATTGGTTCTATTGGTATCTGATGAATGAACATTTTTCTTTTACTTTACAAAATATCATAATCTGACTCCTTAAAAAAAAAACCAGTGAAAAGTACAAACTAAAGTTGAGAGTGAAGACAGAAGAGTGTACTTCTACATAAACAAACTTGTTTAAAACCTTATTTATCAATCAACACTCTCCTAAGTCCTAACTTAGGAGCAAGGATTATGGTAAGTTGGTAACATGCTAGTGATACAGTACTAATTTAGACATCTTAGTACTGTTAAAAAGGAGTGGTGGTGGGGAAACTCATTTTAGATTCTCATAATGTCGTGGAACAGCAGTTGGACTGGACTGAAGCAAACAGGGCCTATAAGACTCCCTGGGAATCTGAATCCCCCCAATAATAACAGTACCACAGTTCCAGACTCCCGATTCCTCTCCTCGCGTGGCTCAAAAAAAAAAAAAAAAAAGAAAAACTTTCCTTAGTCATTGCCCCCTTGACACTAGCAAATCAAGTATCTTCATAGCTAGAAAAAAAAATCCCAGTTCTACTCCCTCTCCGTCTCTCTCTCTCTCTCTTTCTCTATATATATATATATATATGTATATTTTATATCTATTAAACTTCAAAACCCATCTCTCACTTCCAAATGTTGTCATCTTCAGACGGTGAAGAAATTGAAAACAGTAGCACTAGTACTACTACAAAGTCCAGAAGCTTACAAAGAGTTTCATCCTCTTCTTCAAAGAAATCATCCTCATCTTCGTCAAGAAGCGGTTCCACCACTCGTAACACTACCACCAGAACCATGGAAGAGGTGTGGAAAGACATTAATCTCTCTTCTCTCTCCGAGAGTACTACCACCACTGTTGCTACCCCTCAACCAATCAGAACCCGCCACACTCCCACCTCGGCCGCCAACTTCCGCAGCATGATCTTCCAGGACTTTCTCGGCAGACCCTTTTGCAATGACACCCCGCCGCCCACCACCATGGTCACAACTCCGGTCCCACGACCGGCTCCGGCGACTCTGTACGGCCCTTCTGCCACTGTGTCTCCCCTGCCTCACCCTGCTACTGCTCTGAGCTTAAACTCGGGCCCTGAGTTTCACTTCCTTGATACCAGCCCGGCTGACCCGCTTCGGCCAAACTCTCACCATTCACAGTCAACCAACCCCGTCTCGAACATTTCGTCTTTCGCTACCCCGTTTGAGAGTTTAGGCCCCACTTCGTGCTTGTTACCCTCTTTTGGGAAGAAAAGGTTCCCAAGCACAGGTGATAGTAGTGGCTCAGGAGATAGAAGACACAAGCGCATGATCAAGAACCGAGAGTCAGCAGCTCGATCAAGAGCCAGAAAGCAGGAAAGTATTATTTATTTATTTATTTATTTATTATTATTATTATTTTTTGTCAAGGGTCATTATAGTTAATGGTTTTTCTTATCAAAGTCTGCATTTTTATTACTAAAAAGTGATTTTTTCGTATTCATCTGTGATGGTTATGTATCTTATTTTTGCATTGGTTCGTACAGGCTTATACAAATGAGCTGGAGCTTGAAGTTACCCATTTGATGGAAGAGAATGCAAGACTCAGAAAAGAGCAAGAACAGGTAAAAGTTTTTGACTCTTTTAAGCTTATACAATAGAATAGAAGATAACTTAAGACTCAAATATTATTATATTTTTTTACTATTTCCACGATGATTGATATTTGATATCACCAAGGAGTTAACGTTTTGCTTTTGCTTTGCTGTTTTTTGGGTGATGACTCTCAGTTCCACCAAGCGGCCGCTACTACCAATCAACTACCCAAAAAGTACACTCTGCACCGAACGTCAACGGCTCCATTTTAAGAATAATAAATATCTCAATGCCTTTAACTTTTTAATTTTTACTTAACGCTAGAAATTATCATTATCACTTGAGTCTCTACCCGAGTGAGCGGTCTCTTTTGAGTTGGAAGGACTTATGGGGGTCCAACGTGTTATATGTCATTTTGTGGCAAGGTTTGTATCGAATCATGTTAGTGGTTTTAAGGTTAGAATAGTGACCACTAATGCTTGTAACAAACTAAAAAACAAAGTGTTGGTTTGTTATTTCCTAAGAGGCTGGAACTTAATTTGGTGGGCCTCTTTTTGTTTGTTTTTATGTGCTTGTTGACTTCTACTTTTTTTTATTATTGTTATTATTATTTTTGCACTCATGTTTGAAAACTCTCTCTCCAGTATAGCAAATCATTAAATTGTGGAGTATAACAAGTGGTGGTGGTGGTAAAAGGACCAGCTACATATTTTATGGCATATATCATATGGCTCCAATAGTCTTAGTAGTTGTTAAAAAAACAAATGATATAATAAGACACTTCACTTCAATACTACTGGCCATCGCTTTCAACATCTTCTTATCTCTTATCTTTTCCCCTGGTCAGGTCACACACAGATTCTTGATGTGCTTCCAACCTTTAGTGACAGCCATTGATGCTCTATTTTGTCTGGTATCTCAGGTTAAACATTTGACATTGGTTTCTTTTCACGCTTTGCCATGATTATAGAATGTTTAATTCTGGGAATTAAGACCCTTTTTCATTGAACCATGTGAGAATTGTATACTGTCCCAAAACATTCATAGGAGCTGTGGATACTTTTCGTCAAGTTTAGTTACTGTAAGTTATGATGATTGTGATTACTTACTTCCGACGTTAGATGTTCAAATACTATGTTTGGACAGAAGTAGATGCTTGTAGGGTCATGACATATGCGCAACCCATGTTGTGGATTCAATTACCATCATCGTTCCACTTACTTTCACTAGGCAATTCATGTCCGAGGTCACATCGTGTTCGAGTTTTCCTTATCTTCGGATTGGTAAATGTGGAACTTATGATGGTTTTCGTTTCCCCCTCTAATTGATGGCCTCCGAGTTAAGCTTAGTTTTTTAGCCTTTTTGGAAGATAAAATTTTATACCAATGGAGAAACAAGGAAAGAATATTGGAACGCTGATGTCGGTTCTAGTTGGAGGCTCACTTGGCATATGACTTTTTGCGGGGCACTTTAGAAGGTGCGGGGGGTCATTCCTGTGTAGCGAACTTCTTAACACGACATTTCTTTTTGAACTTTAAAGGAGCTTGTTCTTTATGAAATTGTTTTCGAGCTTTAGGAGAGTTTGGTTGTAGGTACAGATCCGTAGAGACCAAAGCGGTTCTATGAGAGCCGAATGGTTGCCACTCTACCTCTTAGGGGTCAAAAGAAACACATAATAGATGGTAGACATGAGGACAGTGGGGCTGATAAAATCACTCATTTGGTTCCAAATGGATTGGTGTCACCTTATATCGTCATAATGGTGCCAATGCTGCTTTTTGGTTCTCCATCCTCTTATCCTAATTCCCTCTACGAAAGTTTGGGTCACATGCACTCACTCTCTTTCGAATGAGTTTGTGCCCCTCCTATAAAGTCCATCTGATCCGAGGACCTGAGAACAGAGGCTCCTAGGAATTGGGGTATTTATTCGGCTTTTACATAGGAGACCTAGCTGTGTTACAACCTGCTTGATGTTTGATAATTATGTTTCCATTCATGATTCTTTTTCCCTAGTGGAAAGGTAACGAGTTTATGATAATAATGAGTGAAGGAAAGAATTCAGGTGATGAGTATAAAAATACATTGTAAGAATTGGGATAATTAGCATTAACAGATGAAACTCGTTAAATGGGAATTTTTTTTTTTGGATTGGTCAGAAGGCCGTCTTTGAGCTTAATCACACGGCACAAAACAAATTCCACTACCAGCACCAATATGAAAAATCGACCAAGAAGGGAGATTTTTCTCACTGGAAAAAACCAGATTTGAAACCTGGTGAATGATGGAACGAATTTCCATGAATGCATTTACACCATTAATAACAGGTTTGGTACAGGACATCCTGTACTATAGAAAAATACAAGAATTACTTGGAATCTAAGCTAAGCTAGATCCACCATCTGTGCTTGCTTGGCTTTCAATTTTTCAATTAGTGTAGAACTCAAAAGGCAATAGACCAAGTGCGCCCACCAAAAAAAAAAAAAAAAGTGAAAAAAATCAGAACTCAGAAGCCAGCTGCATGAAAAGAAGAAAAGTAGATCAGCATCTCTTCAGTAAAAAATTCTCCTGCATAATAGCACTTCTCTTCTTCCATGGAAAATCGGCAAATAGGACAAGTCTTCGTGCGTGCACTGAACCACCTTTCAATACATTCCTTGTGAAACTCATGCAAGCAAGGAAGGACGCTGGTCTCTTCTCCCTCCTCTAATCTTGATAAGCAAACACAACAGAACTCACCCTCGCCTGTGATGGAGTCTGTGGCAGACTCAGCAAGGCCCTCTTCAGCCTTCTGCTTAACATTGACTTCAATCACCTTACAAGAAGCTGGAGTTTCCTTAATTCTTGGTTGCCCTTTAAGGCTGATGAAGTAACAAATCATGGAGAGCAACTTGTTAAGGACCATTTGGTTTGAATGTGCATAGATGTTTCTAATTAGGTCTTTAATAAGAGATTTATGGTTGAAGTAACAGTGTGAATGTGAGAGCAATGGGTTATTTGTTGCTAAATGCTTTGGCTTGATTCGGAAGAGAAAGAACTCAAGTTTCCAACATTTAGTGGTTACACCTAAACGGAATGTTACGTGGGACCTTTTTTTTCTTATTTATTAATCATATGCAGAGGGCATAAAGCTACATATTAATCCCATCAAATAATTTCTGCATCCTTGCTTAGTCATGAGTCACACTCTAAACCCAACAATGATGGTAAAAGTCTACCCATTTAATCAATGAAACCTTTTCTGCAACAATGTGATTCCTAGCAGTCAACATTGGATATGACCAAGAATGTAACATGGTGCCTCAACATGAATCGGATGAACAAGGACACATTCACTTGGCAACAAGTATCAGTATGTAAACTTGCCAAGACTATTACAAGTCTGTCAAGAATCAGTACGTAAACTTGCTAAGACTTACAAGATCGTCAACGAGCTTCTCTTAACCAGTGGCAAGAGCATGCGTCTTTGTTGTCGAAATTCCTAGCCTATGACTTCGGACACAAAAAACTGTATGGGTTGAGATAAAGCACCAACCAGAAAATCTTCCGGATATTGGTGATAAACAACAAAATCTTAAGTATCCTACCTAGATATTTGTCACTCAACCACAAGATACCACATTCAACATCAAAACAAGAAGCTAGCAATAGCTCGCTTCCATTCAAAGCCATCCCCAGAAGTAACTTGCTTAAAACTACTAGGGAAACTCTATTTAAAGAGAAAAGAATCAGCTCAGGGGAATGAAAAGGAAACCATGCCTCCTTTTGTATAGATTCAGAACATGGATGTATTTAACAAATTAAACTAGTCAGCAAGTGTTACAAATATCACATCAGGTTTTGATAGAACAACTAACAACTTAATCATAATAAAAGTCAGAAAACAAATTTCGTAATACTCATAAATATAAGGAAGTGAACATCTCAATAATATTCTCCAAAGGGTAATAACGGTCTTCCAAAGGAAAGAGTTATCACCTCGGTCTTCCCATTTGCTTACATGAGCAATAAACAAAAACCCAAAGAGTGAGTAGCGCATTAGTCATGAGTCTACAATTTCACATAACTCAAGCTCAGGAACTTCCTCAATTGTATCCATTGTATGACTCGTTTAGGGTATCTTCAGATTCTAATATCTTTCCATCCTTTGGGACTAGACAAGGGATCCCATCTTTAATCTATCCAAACAAAAGTAACAGAAACAATAAGAGCTTAACTAGTTGAAAATTTAAAAAACCCCAAAACTAAGGAGATATAAGACTCATATTTGAACAGAACCAAATGATTTAGATGAGTTGTAACTTACGGGAAAGGAGACCCCAATTGCTTCGCTTATAAGAGAATTTGTTTTCTCACAGAACCTACCAACAAAAATGAGATAATATTAAGAAAAACACTGAATTAAAGAAAAAACAATGAATGTTGAGAAAGAACAAAATTTGAGCTTTTGTGGGTAAAAATCAAAAGAATTAACCTCAAGGGTTGTTTAGAGAGAGGGCAGACGAGTATCTCAGAGAGAGTCTTGTTCAGACCAGACCCTGCTTCCTTCAAAAGCTTTCTGGTTATCCTCACCATTTCGGTTTTGTTCAGCTCAGACCAATATTCTATTCGGTTAAGTCCAGGCTTCTTTTATTCCCTGGAACCGAAATTTGTTGGGGCTCGTTTAGAACTGGATTTTGGTGAGGATATAATATAATACTTACATTTAAAACTTTTGTTTTCATCATTTATCATTTTCTGGGTATATTTCTTAATTGTCAACTTCTGAATTTTTTTATAAAATTTTTTCTCCAATCTTTTAAATTTTGTAGGGGTGTTAAAACTTAAATCCAGAAAGAGTAATTTTCAGCAAAACAATTAATGATATTGCCAATTCAATTTTTCCTCCTCTTAGTATGAATTTACTCATTTATTTTTAAATTTTATTTTTTATTTTACTGAAAATGCTACATAAATGGTAAAATTATCTCTCTTTTACCAACCCCAACACCAATACTGTTACCAAAGTAGTGGAAAATAAGTTATTTTGCCCCTCGATTCTTGATTTTTTTTCTTCATTTGAATTTGTTCCTCCGCTTTTACTCGGTATGAATTTTTCCTCTCATCTTCTGGATAATCTCACCATTTCAGTTTTGTCCAGAATTATTATTATTATTATTATTATTTTTTAAGGGCCTGTGGTCCGCTTGGAACGAGATTTTGGTAAGGTAATTAAGGAATGAGGACAAATAAGTCCTTTTCTTTGGGACAAGAACAATAGCCTGCTTTTAAAACTTTGGTTTTCATCAATTTTTTGGGAATAATTCTGAATCCTCTTTAATTTTATTAATTTTTTTCCTCCCATTTTCTAAATTTCTTATTTGTTTGTTGTTTGTTTTTTTGAAGGGATTAAATCTAGAAAGAGTAAGTTTCTAGCAAAATAATAAGTCATTACCCCTTTCATTTTGCTCTAAATATATAATGGTTAATTATATTTTAATACATTACATTTTGACTATTTGTTCAATTCATACCTCGTATTTTGATTATTATTAACGTTGATGCTCATATTTAAAACTTGTAACAAATTTATATATTCTTTGAGTCAAACACTAATTTTGACTATTGAATTTATCAAAATACCATTTTAAACTTTAAAAATATATATTTTAATACTTAATTTAAATTTAAAACTAATTAAAATTACTTACTAAAAGAACAAATATTAAAAAAATAGTTTAAAAATGCAAAAACCTACAAAAATTAAGTATTATTTATAGAAAGCTTTATGAATGTTACATAAGTTTTAAATTTGATTTCTTTTAAAATATATAATTTAATTTTTAGAAGTATTTTAGTAAACATAATGGTCAAAATTTATATTTGACCTAGAGATGGTATAAATTTATTATAAATTCTAAATCTAAAGGTCAATGTTGATAATAACCAAAACACAAAGTATAAATTAAATAAACCGTCAAAATANCCCTATAAATATGCTCTCTATTTTTAACTTCTTACTTGACTGTTCTATGAATAGCAAAATAAAATAAAGTACTTTACCCCTAGATTTTGTTCTTTGTATGAATTTGTTCGGACGAATTTTTCTCCTGGTTAGGATTTGGCCCTCTTCCTATCCCTTTACCTTGACTTTTATTTAAGTGCCACCTAAATAAGAAAATTATTACTCTTTTATCTCCTTCAAGACAAGACTAACACCATTAGAAAAGTAAGGAAAAGTAAATGATTGTGCAAAATTGTTTAATGACTGATGAATTTCTAAATGCCCTTATTAAAAAAAAATAATTGGCTGGAGATATTTGAAGTGCTATAGTTTGAACATGATTAAATAAATGAAAATTTGAAAAAGAGGTAAAATGATATATTTTTTTTTTCATGTACATAGTTAATTTTAAAAAAAAAAACGAAAAGGCATGAAATATAAGGAGTTTTTTTTAATAATAATTTTTTTTTTTCATTTTAGAAGAGGAAATCTATATGTCTCACCCAAAAAGACTCAAGGTCGCTGGAAAAGATAATTGGTGTTTGCAAACTAAAAAGATTATTTTATAGGTAGAAACAATCACCAAGACAGTGCTACAAGTGATTTTTTCAGTTCAAGATTGGTCAGAAGTATACAATAACCAAGTTTGATAATTATGTATATTTTTGTAGGCTACAAGGTGGGTATTTTATTTATCTATTCTTATACGTTGATGATATACTGATAGCTTCAAAAAACCAAGATGAAATTTGAAAAGGAGAAGACCCAGTTGAGTAAAGAGTTTGAGATGAAGGATCTCGGTGAAGCCAAGAAGATTCTCAGTATGGAGATTAGCATAGGTAGAGGGAAAGGCAAGAGTTTGAGATGAAGAGTTAGCTGAATCAAGAGTTTGAGATGAAGGATCACAGTGAAACCAAGAAGATTCTCAATATGGAGATTAGTAGAAATAAAGGGGAATGCAAGGTTAATTTGACTTAGAAGCAATATCTGAAGAAGGTTTTACAATATTTTGGTATGACTAAATAATCAAAACTTGTTAGTACACCACTTGCTCTACATTTCAAGCTTAGTATATTTTTGTCTCGAAGTACAAATGCAAAGCAAGTATACACGTCACAAGTGTCGTATTCAAATGTAGTTAGTACCTTGATGTATGCGATTGTGTATATGAGACTAGACGTTTCACATGTAGTTGGAGTTCTGAGTAGGTATATACATGGTTCGAGTAAAGATCATTAGCAAGCTGTAAAATAGATTCTACGCTACGTATTGAATAGGTAGATGTTGTTTTAGTTTTTAAGCAAGATGATAAACTTGATCAGTGTAGTTAGTTACGTTGATTTCGATAACACTAATAATTTGGATAAGCGTCGATCAACTACAAGGAATGTATTTACAATTTCGAAAACACCAATTAGTTGGAAGTCTACAGTTACTTTGTCCACTATATAGACAGAGTACATGGGAGGTTGTGAAGGAAGTTATTTGGTCATAAGAATTACTGGAAGAGCTTAGATTTATTCAGAAGCATGTCAATATTTATTATGATACTCAGAATGCCATTTGCTAGGCGAAGAATTCAATATGCCATGTACACATACTGTATATTGATGTTCAATATCACTTTGTACGAGAGATTATTGATAAAAAAAAAATATTGCGTTAGAAGATTCGGACTACTGAAAGTCTTACAGATATAATGTCCAAGATGGTGACAACGATCAAGTTCAATCACTGTTCGAACTTGTTTAATATCCAGCGAGTTTGATGGCACCGTTAGATGCATATACTGACGTGCTAAAGTAGATAGAGGATATAGAAAATGAGAAAATTTGAGTAGACCCAGCTAACTCGCTAAGGTGAAGATTATTGAATTTTTTTATTTTTATTTTTTTGAATGAGATTGTTGGAATATTGGCTAGTTTAACTTTTGTATTATTTTTGTAATTTATCCCATATCGCTTATGTATAGTTATTTCAGGTATACAACAGGCTATAAATAAATCATAATAGAATTAGTTAAAATCATCCCAAAATATTTCTTTATTTGTAATTCTTCTTATTTGAAGTTAATGAAAAAATCCAGAAATTTCAGTAAATACAACAGAGGAAGAAGCTATATATTAAAATAAAACTGTAATTAAACGAGAAGAAGGAGGAAGAAGAAGGAAGAAATTAAATGAAGAAGAAGAAGAACCAAAACTATGTATGACCCCCTAGGTCAGAAGGAGAAGAACCAAAACTATGCGAAGCTACCAGAAGCCAAAACTAACGAAGACCCATAGACCTTTATAGAAGATGAACAAATTATTGTAGAAGACTTACAGGATAATGAAATTTCTTATAGAGAAAGTAGGGGGGAAAAAAAAAACACACATGATGGTCACGCTGATTGAATAGAATAAGATTTAGTCATTATTTGGGTTTTAGTATTCTTAACATAAAAATAAAAAAAAAAAAGAAATTAAATAATGAAGAAAAAGAAAAAGGGTTTTGACTATCCTATACAGAAAAAAAAAAAAAAAAATTAAACAAAGGTGAGTTTTGATGACTTACAAAGAGTTGCGACTCTGATACCAGAAAGGAATAGGACATCAATGGTATGAATTGAAGAAAAATGAGCCATTGTGACTCTCTCTAATGTCTAAGACGAAGAAGAAGAAGGAAAAAAAGAATACTACTAGCAAAGTTGTAAATTTGACATCAATGGAGCAAACTCAAGAAAAAGAAGTAGATTTAAGAAGACTGAGTGAAGTGTGTTATGAATCTAGCTGTTGGGACTTAATATAGCATATTTATACTTTTCTATTTTGACTTTTCGAAATTGATTTTTCCATAGAAGGCGTGCCTAGAGTATCACTTCCCTTCTTTTTGATTGGCCAGTAAAGGTGAAAATTCAGATTGTCTGGTCTGGCATGTATTTTTTGTATTAAAGTCCAACCCTAAACCATGGTGGATCGGGCAGGGCCTTAATATAAATTTAGCGTTTTCCTTTAGGAAAATTTGGGAAGTGATAAAATTTTTTATTCAGGAAAAAAGGTGGAGAAAAGAATCATGCCTGTGCAAAATAGATTATGATGGAATTTAATTTTTGCTCTTGATTAAGAAAATGATAAAATAAAAAATTTAAAACTTTCACTTAAAAACTCAAAACAAGATCTCGTGTATTTTCTTAGGACTTACAGAGAAGCTAGTGGATCCATAAGGTCTTTTTCTAAATTTCAAAAAGAAAAAAAAAATCTTATAAGAATTTATTCAAACAACTCTAAATAGCTCTGAGCTTAAAAGATATTTAAAAGCTATGCCTAGCACGCTCTTCATACACCTGATACCTTCCAAGAAAAAGAACAAACAAAAAATCAAGAGGAGATGAAAGCGCCCATTAGAAAATTGGCCTGAACTTAGAATTTTAGTCGAACCAAATTAACAACTGAAAACTACATATGTTACAAAAAACTTGGCACTTGTATACCACCCACAGTTATGGAATCGGCCGAACTACTAGCACATAATTGTGGTTCTAATCGTTCAGCAACACCTTTTTTTCATGAACTCAATGCACTGGATCACAACCTCATTGTATAGATGATGACCATTATTTGGAAGGAAGTATCGCCAGACGTAAAACTTCGGTGGATCTAGCATAGTCTGCACCCTTAAAGATGGCAAGAACATGATCAACTTAAAAACCGCCTCTCGAAAACGCTCCAGCAAGGTCATTGGGAAAAATAAAAATGCTTCATAAATGGCAAAGTAATACAGTTAGCCAAATAAAGGAAAGTACAATATTTTACCCCTAGATTTTGTTCTTGGTACGAATTTGTTCAATTGATTTTTGCTCTTAGTTAGAATTTGCCCATTTTCCTCTCCCCATCTTGACTTTTATTCAAGTACCACCTAAATAATAAAATCATTACTCTTTTGTCCCCTTCCACACAAGGCTAACGCCATTAGGAAAGTAAGGGAAAAAAGATGATTGTGCAAAACTGATTAAGAACTTATTAATTTCTAAATGCCCTTATCAAAAAAAAAAAAAAAAA
>JXTC01000011.1:1168736-1171236 GCA_002914845.1 Trema orientale
ATATCCCTTTATTTTAGGTAACGAAATAAACTTATTCCTAAAAAATCTGATTCTATAATCAGCCGGTTCACACTTTAAGAGCAATCAACAATTATTTATCTGTTCAAGGGAAATTGACATAGGTATTACTAATTTGGCACGAAATGACTTTTTTAGTAATCTTTTTCAAATTGACATCTCTACTAGTATCACAAATTATATGATGAAGGATCACATAATTTGTGATAGTAAAATTATGACTTTTTAACGACTAGTCAATAGTCACAAATTGTGTGACCCTCCATCACACAAGGTCACTGTTGGTGCAAAATTTCGTCTCGACACTATAAGAAAGTATGAGAGCATAAATTAGTCACAGGTTGTTACTAAAAGTCAAGTCCAAACTCTATCTCTTCGGGCTAGGTTCGAGTCTGAGAGTGTTAGATGGCCTCTCTCCTGGCCTCGAGGTCCCGAGGCAGTAATTGGAGGGAGGGTGCTAGGCACCAGTATGATATATACCAATGGACTCCAAAGCTTAAGTTATCAAATAGAGTTTTAGTAAGAGAAAGTCTCCTGATGAGAATAATTAATAAGAGAGTTAAATGGGGAGAGAGAAAGGCAGAGTTTCGATCTTCAGTTTCAACTTACTTATAATGTGGTGGTTGAGGGCCCTAAATAGGCAATTTGTGTTGTACTGGGGCCGTTAGATCGTTTTGGAAAGGAGTCAAGCCATTCTAGCCTTTGATCTTGGCTGAGGAAGGTACATTCAATGCGACGAGACCCCTGGTGCTATAGCAGTTTAGCTACAGGCTCATTTGTCAGCGTAGTACACCTTAGGCTGGAGAATATAGGCGATTATTAGGAGATTAGTGTAATTTTGGTCCGTAATTCACAAGATTGGAATGGCCTCGGGTTCTTATTCGGATAAACAAGAGATCTTGTCCAGACTTTGAGGTGTTCTCCAATACCCAGGAGTACCCCAAGGCTGAGATGGCTCGGCTCCTGAGGACGGTCCTTTAGGCTGCGAGGTTGAGTTAATGGGATTTACTCCTTTCGGGGCTCAACGATGACTCTTCTGGTCCCTGGCGGAGTTATCCCTCCCTTCGTGCTGTGCGACAAACTCTCGTGCCTCATACTCTGGCAATTTTGGGATTTACTCCCAGCAGTCACAAAATAATAAAATGCTACTAGAAATCTTATTTTTCAAAACACTCCTAAAAAAATTATTTTAATTAAAATTACTATTATTTTTGTCAATTTCCCTCTGTTCAAACACGAGTAACAGAAACAATAGAGCTTAACTAGTTGAACATTCAAAAGACTCATATTTGAAAAAAACTAATGAATTAAATTAGTTGCACCTTATAGGAAAGGAGATTTGAACCAAACCAATTTAATGAATTAATTAATACTCTCCTCTCCCTGCTTCACATTCTCTGTCTGTCCTAGGCTCTTCATCCTTCCTACTCGCTTACTTTCTACTAAACTCAGTGTAAGAGACTGGAACTTAAGTTGGCGGGCTTTTTTTCGGTTGTTTTTTTTTTTTTTTTTTTGTGCTTGTTGAATTCTTTTTGCTTTTTTCCTTTTCTCATGTTTCAAAACTCTCTCTCCAGTCTACCAATATTAAATTGATGAGGATAGCAAGTCGTGGTAATAGGACCAGTCATATATCTCATGGCAAAATATATCATATGCCTCCAAATAGTCTTTTTTAAAAGAAAGAGAAAAAAACAAAACCAAAGATATTAAAGGACACTTTTCTTACTAGCATCAATTTCAATATCTTTATATTTATTATCTTTTCCTCAAGTCAGGTGTGAATGTTCCTGGGTTTGATGGGAACATGCACACCATGAGAGTAGACCCTAAAAAATGTATATGGTGATGTATATGGTTCTTTGACTAATAGTGTTGACATGTCATGGTACGTATCAAAGAATGAGATGAAACGTAAGCAAGAATAGTCAAAAAGTCGATTAATAGGCACTGATCAAATAATGATGTGGAAAAGGTATTGATCACCTTTGATCAAATGATTAAACAAGTATATACATTACGATGTGTCGAGTAATAAACATATGAAGGGCAATATTTTGAATATACCTTAATTTAGTTAAATATATGTCATTTTGACATAATATATTGTTGAATGGTTGTTGTCGTGTGATATCGTTATTCAACTAATTGCATTGTATGCTTCATGTAAACAATGCATGATGTTCATATATAAGAAATAAAGAGTAATTGCTGAGTATTTAATGATTAAAACTAAAGAATTGTAAAATGGACAATAACATCAACAGATATATTTATACCTTCATCCTTAGTTGTGTTAGTTGTGTCTTAAAATATATAGATATTGTTAGATAGTTGGGTATGTAGGATAGGAACAAACCTATGATAATTGACACCAAGTATAATAATAATAATTTAGTTAAGCATATGGAAGCAGAAATAATATCAAAGGAGGACCGAGAAGAGCATAGCTCCCACTCTGTAACCCCCTAGGAATCCCTAGACT
>JXTC01000011.1:1176236-1245219 GCA_002914845.1 Trema orientale
CTCCACATCACCAAGCAGAGCTTCTTCCTGACCTTAAATATCTTTTTGTACAATTTTTGGAGGAGAAAAGACTTCGTCATGAGGAATGGGAGAGAAAGAAGACTATTTTTAACGTACAAATTGAGTCTCTATATGACTCCCTTGAAGTCATGAGAAGAACGGTGGCTATGATACATGCACAAATTACAAACATTGATGAAAGCCACCATGAGAAGCTAAGCATAAGTGGAAAGACTTTGAGTTTGTTTGATGATGTTGACTCAAGTGAGGAGAAGAATCAAGAGTAGATCGAGGAGGATAATCAAGAGTGGATCAAGGAGGAAGAATCAGAAGACAACACTTGTGAATAATTGACGTTGGGCCCAATAGCTAGTGGGCACACATGGGCCTGGCAGGCTTGTGAGCAAAAAAAAAAAAATCCAGGCTGGCCCAGCGGACTAAAGGTTATAGGCCCAATCCGGCCTTGAGAGTATGGTCAGGCTGGGCCCGGGCCTATCTTAAATAGGTCGGGCTATGTTAACTCCATAAAATTGGAGTTATCTAGTGCTAATGTGCCTTAAATTTTGCTATGTTCTCGTTTATTTTAAGTTTTTTCAATTGTTTTGATGTTTTGCTTATTTGTGTACATAGGAGAATAAAACAATGGTATTTTGATGTGAATTAAGGTGAATTTTTGTCTCGCAAATGGGTCTTTTAAACTATTAAAATTGAAGTTGAATCCGATACGGTCGTAATGTAATGAAAATGATGCAAATCGGAGCTCAAACAAAGAAATGGCGCATCCCAGAAGCCGCGGTGCTAAACCAGTAGAAAAGTAGAGTTGCAGCGCCAAAAGTGGCACTCCAATACCAACTCTCGGATATTTTTGGCACCGTAACGCCATAAATAGCACCGCGCGCCATCTTCTGCGTCCTGGGTCAATAATTGAAGGCCGAAATCAACTTTTTAATGATCCAAAGGTCCAGATTCGGCCTGCCTTAGGTTTGTACGAGCCACCTCTTTAAAATCTTATCTTTTGGGGTTGAAAGAAGCATGTTAGGATAAGGAGAAAGAGAGAGAGGTAGCTATGGAAGGAGAGGAAGAAAAAGAAGAAGAAGATGAAGACATGCTCCAACAAACTCCATTTCTTGATTTCCTCCACAATATCAACACCATAGTTTGTTCTTAACTTTTTTTCTATTTATTTTCTTGTGAGTTTTTCTTTGTATTTTCTATATTTAGAGAGTAGTATAGTTGAAAGCAAATCCTAAGGAGAGGATTCAAAGGAGCAAGAACCAAGCTTGAAAAAGGAGCTTGACAACTTCTATGAATACCTTTAAACTTTTCTAAGGGGAAATTCTTTAATTTTTCTCTCTTTAATTTTGTATTTCTTGAATTCATTGGATTATAATATTATTATTTTTAATTTATATTATGAACTAAATATTTCTTTGTCTAGTTTTACTATGTGAACTAACCTAGTATCTTTTGTTTGTTTATTTCTCTCATCTTTCATGAATCTAATCCATTATTGAATTACTTATTTTATCTTATGCTTATTCCTTCTATTTAACTGACCACTAAATAGATTATTAAGTGAAACCTTTATGAACTTGAGAAAGAGAATTTAGGTTTGGACATAGGTAGAATAACATAAGATCACCTAATGTGGGGTGAGTTTGCATAGAATAGGAATATACCTATGTGACTTGTGCAACCTTTGTGTGAGAATATTAATGAACTTAGTCAATTTATGTTAGGAGTAATATATTAGCTTGTCTAGGTATTTTCATTTATGTCTTGAAAAGGAATTTGTAAATACATTTGAATTTTCGGTTGACAACTCTAGTGGATTAATTAATGTAAGGGAGAAATTGAGAGATTGTGTGTTTAAACAAAAGTTGGAGAATTAGTAAACCTAGATATTTTTCTTATTACTTACTTTCATTTATTTTGCATGATAGTTTAGTTTCCTTGGTTTTATTTCTTCAAAATCTATATATTGTTTGTTTGGATAAAGTTAGGGTTGAGATAATTTTGATACTTAGTATTAAATTAGAAATCAATCTTCGTGGGTCCGACACTCTACTTCCATATCTATATTACTTGTGACCGTGTGCACTTGCATAGGAGTGTGTAATTTTATAGTTGCACATTCCAACCAATAAGCTGCAGGCCATAGTAATAGGCCATAGGCCGGGCAAAGGTGGGGTGTATATATATCCCCAAAATAAATCCTCTTAATTTGTCAAGTTGGATCAAAATTATCCCCATTACAAATTTTGACTTTTATCAATTTTTTTTTTCTTTAGTTAGGCCAAACTGCCCCTTATGAAATAATAAAATTCTTCCTTGCCTACAAAAATAAAATTTAAATACCAAATATTCAAATTTATTCTTAAAAGATTATATAAATTTTTTGTTAAAAAAAATGGGAGTTTGGTTGTAGAGTCAAAAGGGTAGTTAAATTATTTCATTATTCTGAATAAGGATATAAGTGTTATTTCATAGCATAATTCTGAACCAATATATTCCAATGGATAATTTTGTTAAGATAGCTCTATTGTCACTCCTCTATCAACTCTATCCACATTATTCTTAATTTTATTTTCCCAAGTAAAAATTAAAATATAATAATAATTCTTACCTTATTTAACCTTCAAGTTATTTGTGTGTTCTTTTCCCAACCCTCTATCCTTCTTCTTCATTTTACATTTCTTGCTCCTATTCAACCCAAGAAATCAATAAGTTCTTTAATCTCCCATATAAAAATCATGATAATTTTAATAACTTCATTTTAATTAGAAATAACTTCATTTAAATTAGAAATTGTAACTTATCTTCATATATAAATATATTTTCAGATCAAATCTTTCAACGATAACTTTGCGATATATGACATATAAATCAATATAAGAAAACGGAATTCCTCTGATCGAGGAGATAACTGGACTTACAACTTATCATTAAACAAGAGAAAAAAAGAGAAAAAAATGAAAATATAATCTATATAGAATTTTAAACTTGGAAGTATCATGTGTATATATATATATATTACTAAATAGATATATGTATAGGTTCCCAATCTAATAGGTAATTTTTTTTACTTATAAATAGGTATCTTTTTTAGCCGTTGGATTATGATCTAACAGCTACTATAATTTGAGTAGTTGAAAAAAAATAATAAAAATAAATATCCATTATTTATTTTTTTTCTCTCTATTTTTTACCATAAAAAGACGTGCATGACTAACTTTAATTGGGCAAAAAATATCTATAGATAGGTAAAAAAAATACCTACTAGATTGGTGCCCGTATACATGTGTATATATATATATATTCAAACTACTCTATTCGTAGGGAGGAAGAACTCTTTCATCTATAAGGTTGAAATTGGGATGAGGATCATAAAAGAAGAGGAAAAGAATACAAAAGTGAGTGAGGTTGGGTATACGAAAGAATAGAAGAAATAAAAATGGGTGAGAAAAGTATAGGTGTAAGTGCGAGTGGGAAAAGAAAATCTACGTTAGTTTGAGGGTTAGTTTAGTAAAAATCTAAGTTACAATAAGATATAACCAATTTTTAAGTTCTTATTGAAATTATAATTTTAAAAATAGTGTTGGAAGAGCAAATAGAGGATAGTTATAGATCCACCCTTTTGTTAAATAAAATCAGGGGTATCTTTTTGCATTGAGCAAATTGATTGTTGATTTTGGCTTTTTTTATTGGATTTGAAAAGAGGGAAATCAAAGGGTAAATTAAGAGTGGAGGTGTGTCTCATGCTGTGCCGGCACAACCCATTTAAGTTAGGCACAAACATACTTTTGTGTCGTATCGTACCATGTCACTTTTTAGTTGTGTCGTACTGTACTAGCCTATAGTATAAATTCATTGGCCCGACACGCCCCACTAGCTCATGCTCTAATGTGTCGTGCTATGTTGTACTTTCATGTCGTGCCGTGCTAGTTTTTTTGGGCCGAATCGACCCATCTAGTTAATAAATTTTGTTAGTTTTAGTGTCCCTTTTATCAATTTTTTTCCAAATAATTCGAATTATATAAAAAATGAAGGTAAATTTAATATAAAATTTTATCTTAACTAAGTTTGCATTGTACCTACTTAATCGTAAATTCAAATTTTCTTCGTCATTGTTTGATTCTAAGTTTGCAAAATCTTCTTTCCATATTATGTGATATGCTCTTTGCATTCATTTTTTTTCTCATTTTTCCTTATCCTAGATTTATCATTTTTCCAATCTTTAATAACCTACCTAATAATTCCATTTGAGGAGGTGCTAATTAAAGTAGGAAAAAAAATAAAAAGACATGTATAAGGAAAAAAAAATGATAATAATACATATGTTTAAAGTGCTAACGTCTTGTGCCTATCGTGCCAGCGTGTTGTGCCGTGTTTGTATTAATTTTCAAAAATTCTTAATCTCAGGGTATTATTTTATAAAGTTCAAATTTCAGGATTTAAATTGTAAAACAACCAAATCTTAAGGTATTTTTTTGCAGTTTATACTATGATATTTATGTTGTTTAAGACATTGTAAAGATAAATTAAGTGTTTTACCAAATATGAGATATTTTTGTTATTATTCCTCACATTACTTTTTAAACTTTTTAAGTGCCTATTTCCAACAATAACAATAAATATAGTAATAATAAGAGTTAATATCACCTAGGGTCCCCAACCTTTCCCTCGTGTATTGATTAAGTCCCCCTTTTTTTTCATAATTTTTGAGTCCTGAACCTTATGATTTTGTATCACTTAAGTCCTTTATACCATTTTCTATCAACTTTGCCGTTAAATGTGCATGTGCCCCTCATGCGAGCATTTTTTAAGGGGTTTCGGGGAATTTTAATTGCAAAAAGAAGCATGTAGTTTTTTTTTGTCTTTTTCATGCTTTTTCTTTTTTTAAAAGTTCATAATTAAAAGGAAACATAGATAGAAAAAGTAAATAGCAAATAATTAAAATTATTTTTTTAAAAAGAAAATAATAATTATATCTCAAAAATATTTTTTTTGAGATATATTTCCATTATATTCTATTTATAATGATTTTTTATTTAAAAAAAAAAAAGAAAGAGAAAAAAATAATTTTTAAAAAAAAAAAAATTATTTTCACTATAAATAGCAAATAATGAAAATATATCTCAAAAAATTATTTTTGAGATATAGTTGTTTTTTTTTCTTTATTTGTTTTTAGATATATTTTCATTATATGCTATTTATAATGATTTTTTTATTAAAAAGAAAGAAAAAAATAATATTTTTAAAAAGAAAAAAATTATTTTCACTATAAATAGCAAATAATGAAAATATATCACAAAAAATTATTTTTGAAATATAGTTGTTTTTTTTCTTTTTTATACAAAAAATAATAATTTTAATTATTTGCTATTTATTTTTTCTATCCACGTTTCCTTTAAAATTTAAACTTTTAAGGACAAAAGAAAAGATATGATTCTTTTTTTTTGAGTAAGCAATAATCACAACTATAGTTAAAAAGAAAAAAAATAATAATATTAGGTCTTCTTATAGTAATTAAAATTCCCCAAATTTCTTAAAAAATACTCACATGAGGGGCACACGCGCAAAATAATATAAAAGACTTAAGTAATACAAAATCATAAAGTTCAAGACTCAAAAATTACGAAAAAAAGGTAAAGAGACTTAATCAATACACGAGAGAAAAAAGTAGAATATACGAGAGAAAGATAGGAGACCATGGGTGATATTAATCCTAATAATAATAATAATAACGCTTTTGGCCCCTTCTTTAAATGTTTTTTGGATTTCAAGGGCTGCCAACCGATCGGCCCATGAATTAGCATCATGAACTTTTAGATCGGAACGCTCTGACTCTTTCTCTATTCAGGAGGTAGCCCCAGTTGTGGCTACCACTTTGAATTACTTTCAATAAATTTTTTCTTTCAGAGAGCAAAAAAATAATAATAATAATAATGGGTCATAACCTAGTTATTTTTCTCATTTGCAGATATGGGATCTAAATCCAATGATCCATGTTCCAATACTAGGTTCCCGTTTTGGAACATCAAGCGCTCCGTTTTGCCATTTTTCCTTTTCTTTTTTCACACGCAGAAGCTCGCCGCCTCCATTGAAGTGCCAGGGGGACGAAGATGAATCTGTATGTCTTTTTTGAATGAGCAGAGCCTGAAATCTGAGTCAGTGAAGTAAAGAAGCAAGAGAGTAATAATATGTGGTAATGGAAGCAACCGAGTCCAAGAGGAGCCCAAAACGATCGGATCAAGAGCATATTCCAAATGAATGGCAAGAGTTTCCATGCGAGACCTCATCCGCTTCAGGAGCTCCATTCTTACATGCCCCTCTAGACCCTTAATTCATTCTCACCCACTTTCTTCTTCTACTGCCTCAGAAGTTTCCATTGAGACCCCAAAGCCATCTCACCGCCGCCAATGCTTTGCGCTTCTGGACCAATCTCAGAGCTTGATTCAGGTATCCCAAATCCATGCACGGTTGATTAGTTCAGGTCGATTTGACTCCTTTTGGGCTAGGAAGGTTCTCAAGTTTTACTGGGATTTTGGCCATGTTGATTATACTATATTGATTTTTAGATATATAGATTTTCCGGGTACTTACTGTATTAACACAGTTTTAAAGGCTTACTCTTTGAGTGCCAGTCCGAACCAGGCTGTGATATTCTATTTTGAATGGTTGAGGGAAGGGTTTTATCCCAATTGCCACACTTTTGTGCCGCTTGTTGGGTCTTGTGCGAAGATGGGTTGTGTTGAATCTGGACGGAAGTGTCACGCGCAGGCGGTTAAGAATGGGGTTGACACTGTGCTGCAAGTTCAGAACTCGTTGGTTCATATGTATGCGTGCTGTGGGAGAGTTGAGCTTGCTTATGAGGTGTTTGATGAAATGTCAATAAGGGATTTGGTGTCTTGGAATTCGCTTGTTGATGGCTATGCAAGACTTGGTTATATGGATTCTGCTCATAGAATATTCGACCTTATGCCAGAGAGAAATGTGATCTCTTGGAATATAATCACTGGTGGGTATTTGAAAGGTGGGATTCCGGGGTGTGTGTTTAAGCTATTTAGACGGATGGTGAAAACTGGAATGAGAGGAGACAATACCACCATGGTGAATGTGCTTACTGCTTGTGGTCGATCGGCTAGACTAAAAGAAGGAAGATCTGTTCATGGATTTGTGATCAGGGCAACCCTGAAATCAAGTCTTTTCATCGACGCAGCTTTAATTGATATGTATAGCAAATGTCAGAGAGTGAAAGTGGCTAGTAGAGTGTTTGATAACATGGCAGAGAAGAATTTGGTTGGCTGGAATGCAATGATCTTGGGGCACTGCATTCATGGAAATCCTGAAGATGGTATAAATATGTACGAGAAAATGGTGGGTAAAAGAAGATTAAGAGTTGGAGAAAGCAATTCTTGTAAGAGTCTCAGGCTAGACCAAGGTCAAGGAGAAATGCTACCTGATGCAATTACTTTCATCGGTGTTCTTTGTGCCTGTGCTCGTGCTAGACTGTTAGAAGAAGGCAGAGGTTACTTCCATGATTTAATTAACATATTTAGGATAAAACCCAATTTTGCTCATTATTGGTGTATGGCTAATATTTTTGTAAGTGTGGGGCTTATTCAAGCAGCAGAGGAGATCATTAGGAACATTCCACAAGATATTGTGGATGAGTCATCGGATTCATTGATTTGGGCCAATTTGCTCAGTTTGTGTCGCTTCGAAGGAGATGTTTCTTTGGGGGAACAAATAGCAAAATCTCTTATTGACAGGGAACCTCAGAATCTTTCATACTATAAATTGATGTTGAATGTATATGCCGTCGCAGGTAGATGGAAAGATGTGGCCAGGGTGAAAGAGACGGTGAAGGGAAAAATAGCGGGTAGAATGCCAGGGTGCAATCTTGTAGACTTGAGAGAAATAGTTCACGATCTTAGAGTAGGGGAACACTGGGAAGAGCAGAAGGCAGAGTCCATATCTTTGGCTGATTTGGCTCAGAAGTTAAGGCCATCGAACACCAGAATACAACCGCCATTTAGTTAAAGTAATACTGGTTTTTGGTTACCTATCTTCCATGCAGATCTGCAACTCATATCTCTATACTTCATATTGGAGTTTCTTCCGAGTGGAGAAGATTGACCGAACAGAACAACTGATAGTCCATCCTACAATTTCTAGGAAGGCAAGTGATATCGTTACAATGACGAAAAGAAATGTTGTTAATTGTCAAGTAGCAGAGTGAATGAAGAAGGGATAAAACTACTGCTTCCTTCCTACTCTCTCTGTGCAAGATTCAGTATGTGATATGGACAAGCTGTCAAGTTAACAACAAACCACAAATTTTTTATTATTGCAATTTTTCTGGGAGCAAAGTTTTGTTATCTATGGATACATAATTTACATTAATTTTGTCGATCATTTTAACCTTTTCCCTCGCTATTTTGAACATGATTTCATTGGGCGAACTGATTAAGCAAATGCATCATTTTGCTCTTCATCAAATGTGAAGATCTAACAGAACATTGCCTAACTTTTTTCTTCACATGGATATCAGCAAATAGTATTCTCGTTTAATAACATGCGCGTAGCATTACACTGTAACCAGTTATGCTCTGTAAGCGGTGGTACTTTGCCATTAAAATTCCCTACCGTCCAGTGCATGTACGGGATGGGTGCATTTGAGTGTTTCCTTTACAACCAACTCAAATGCATGCCTCGAGTTATCCTCTGATTTGAGTAATTAATGCAGTTATCAAACACACACAATATACAAGGTGAGTGTAGGATCCATACGTATTGGTTTTCACTAATCCACAAGTGAGGGATAAAATCACTTTATCACCCAAGGTACCACTTTATCAAAAACTTGAATAGGACATGTATTGAAAAAGAAAGATAGAATGCATGATAGCAATATCAGAAGTGCAAGACATTAGATCACAATTGTCATCCAAATACAAGTTTAATCAGTCGAGGCCAGAGTAAACACGAAATAAAATACCAGTAAATTGATAAGCAGGACAAACCACTACCAGTAAAACCAGTATCCAACAATTCTTTACAATTCGAGGGGCCCAAAAGTACGATAAAAAAGACTACGGAAAAAGTTCGAGGAAGTAGAAAGAAGGAATGAGGACGCTAAACAACTAAGCCTAATATAAAACCCCCACTGGAAGTATTTTCATACTATGCAACTCAAAAGATGATCACCAAATATGATCATTCAAAAGCCCACTGGTTCTCCCGACGAACCTCTTCCTCTTCCTCTGGAGTAAAATCATTCTTGATGTTGAAGGTCTTCCTGATCTCCTCCGGGGTCTTTCCTTTGATCATATCAGCAACAGTCTGACAAGTCAAGTCCAGCAGGTTCTTGATGTTCAAGTAGTTCGCAGCCTGAACAAGTGAAGCAAGAGAGTATTAAGTATGAAAGTATACATATAAACCAACAACGGGAAAATCCCACACACTGGTACAATTTTCAAGTTAGTCAATGAACAAATATGCATCGCTGAAATTTGGAACATGTCATGATCGAAAACTAGAAAAGTCATCTCAATCCTTACCATAACTTTGGAGATAAAGAAAACAAAAAATTACAAATCTGTCAAATAAACAAATCATACACCAAAACAAACGGCAACCCTATAAACGATTCAAGACTAACTTAAAACAAACCAAAAAGAATCCAGAAACGACCCCCTTCAAAGAAAAAAAAAAAACCACCACTCAAAAGAACGTGTCTAAGGAAAAAAGCAGACCCAAAACAAGATGCCCTAATTCCATTAGGACAAAATAGTATCAAATTCCATTAGCACTAGGGACAACAAGCAATTTCAATACCCTAGCCCCAAAATATTCTCGTGTACAAACCCCTAAAAATTTGAAAAACCTCAAACCCTAAAAATTTCAAATTTCAAAACTCTCAAACCCTAGGTAGAAACCCAAATAGTGAAACAACCTAGGAAACCCTATAAACCAAATCTAGCAAAATAGAAGAAGAAACCCATACCAGAATAAGGTCAAAGAGCGTGGCTTGGTCGACCTTGACGAACTCGGCATCCCAGGACTTGAGATCGTCGTCGGCGACGCGCTCATCGGGGTTGGTGGAATCCACGTGCTTCTTGCAGTACTCGATGACCTTGGCGAGGATCTTGCTGGTGACGTTGGGCAAAGGGATGCCATTATCGGCGCAGTCGTCCTCGATCATGTGCTTGATCGTCTGCGACTGGAGCGCCACCGCCTCATCCACCTCAAACGACTCACCGTCCGAGCTCTTCAGGACGATCTTCTTCGACGACGACGACATGGTTCTGATTCAGCGAAACGACAACAAACACGGAAAAACGTCGACGTTTCTTCCCTTCTGGCCTAGAAAGACTCTTCTTCTTCTGCGAGAAAAGAGGAGCGAGGAGAATATGAAAAGGCTGAGGTGAGAGAAAGAGGGTCACTCACTGGCTTTATTTATAGAGGGTCTCATCGGCTGGAATAGTTTCTCTCCGAATAGACATGTGAATTCACGTGGCGTGATTTTATTGGGGGAAGTTTTTTTTTTTTTTCCTGACATGTCAATGTAGCCCCAAGCCAATCCATATTCGGAAGATAATAGGACGCTACGGATGGCCCACTCAATAAATGAATTGTCTTGTCGGTTAATAAACTCACCATTACTGATTAAAGTTGATTTTTATTTTATTTTTTTGAATTTGATGCATTTTTTCGGATCTTGATCTGAGGTAATTATTTGTTTTACGGAAGTTACCTTTTAAAAAAAATTTAAAAAAAGGGTAACAATGCATTATATAGTTTGGAAAAGGATTACAACTTTGCGATTGTGTCGCTTTCTCTACTCAAAATGTGATTTTTTTTTTTTGAAAAAAAAAATGTGAAATTTATTCGCGTTTAACCTTTCAAAAAAGAAAAAAAATTAAAAAAGTACGTGAGCCCCTTTCTCTAGAAAACATTTTTTTTCGTTTTGAAAGATTAGAAAAAAGAATTTCAAAGCCCATAATAATGAGAAATAGAAACACAATATGGCATTAGTTCTTACCATTTGGAATAAATAAGGGGCCGTTTGGTTCACCCATTCCATTCCATTGGAATGGAAAATTTATTTGAATGGGTATTTATTTCAACAACTCTAAATTTTTCATTCAAGTGGTCTTTTGGAATGAGTGTTTGTTTCAACAATTTAGTTTTTCCATTCAAATGGTTCATCAGTCACATCAACTATTTGAATGAATTTTTGTGTCTTGGATGAGAATGGAGGGGAAAAGGTGTTTTTGAATGGTCCATTCCAATACTCCCATTCTAATTATAACTCATTCCACTATTTTTTCTATTCAAATGTCTTCCATTCCAATTATAACAATACATTCCACAATTTCTATTCAAATACACACATTCAAATAGGCGAAACAAACGGGACCAAGAACAATCTAGAACAATTAATCATTTTACTGTAAAATTATGAATTTACCTCGTACGTTGAATGACAAAATTGTTTCTCTTTCAAAAACAATAAAAGACCACAGGGAGCCACAAAAATTTATCGATTTTATCAGTAAGGGTTTAAACTCGAACGACAAAAGAAAATATTTATTTGGAAATATTGAATACTATAATTGTCTCTAACAAATTTTTATGCTTTAAAAATATTGTATAATAACTTCATTATTAAGGTGAAGATTTCTTTTTTAATATAGATAACTAAGTTGTCTCATTAATTGATCATTTATTTCATTGTGTAGCTGATTACAATTATACTAGCAACTAGTAAAATTAAAGTCAACATCATAAGCTGATAAACTAAGAGATATGGATTTAATTTTGGATACCAACCATTTTTTTAGCAACATCATCAATGTATTTTAATTCAAAGAATTCCTCAATAGAGATAGATTAGGATTGAATATGTTCAGAGGAGAAGAAAAAAGAATGAAAAGTTAAAAGATTTCTATTTTTTCTCATGGAAGAGGATAGTTATAAAATATTTTTTTTTTTTTTTGAAAACTAATTCAAGATTTTTATTAAATGGTTAACGTTGAGCATTTAGATGAGAATGGTACATCAGAATTTAGACCCATTTTGGCTTTTTTCACTTAGCTTAATTAAATTCAACCTAATTTATCAAAAAAAAAAAAAGTAAACTTCAACTTATTTTTTCAATAAGAGAAAAATAAATCTAAAACATGTGTAAACTAGTTATATATTTATGTCGCTAACAATTTTTACAGGTTCAGTTATAATTACATATTTTAAGCCAAAACAAATCTACAACTATCTATATCAGGATTATATTATTCATTAAAAATATTTATATGAGCACCACGTATTTTTTTATAGGCATTTTTTTTATAGGCATTCCAAAACTATGTCGGTGAGTAACCACACACCAAAAGAAAAGAAGTTTTGAGATAAAAGCATGAACATTTAAAAAAAAAAAATCTCACTGAAATAACACATTATCACGCTGCAAAGCATTATCAAATTGATCGAACTAAAACTATGCCATGAGGGTTCCCTCATTTAATAATTAAAAAAAAGGCCCATTCCAGGCGTGATGCGCATCATGTATAGGAATGGCAATGGGGCGGATCGGGGACGGTTTTTTAATTACCATCCCCATCCCCGAAAGCCAATTACAATACCATACCCGCCCCATTAACCATTCTTTTGGATGCGGGGACGGTGCGGGTATTAACCAATGGATAACGAGGAAAACCGCGGTTACCCATTACCCATTAATAATATTAAAATATTAAAAAATTAAGATGAAAATACTAAATCCTTTTCATAATCAACAAAATATTAAACACAACAATATACTAATAATTTTTAAACTCTAAAATTTAAATATATAAGTACATATAACTCTCTAAAATTATTATTTTACCAAAGATATAATAATATTGATAGTATAAAATTAAATAGATATTTATATGTATAATAATTTTTCTATGTAAATATATATATCGGGGCGGGTACGGTGCGGATTATACAAATACCGTCCCCGCACCATACCTGCATATTAACGGTACGGTTATTCCCCGCCCCGGTAATTTTCCCCGCTTGAGCGGTTTTTCCCCTCCCCATTCGGATCGGATATATTGCCATCCCTAATCATGTACAAATGTTAAGAATGGAGACGGAGAGGATTTTTTAATTACCATCCACATCCTTGAAAGTCAATCATAATACCATACATGCCTCACTAATTATTCTTTTGGATGCGAAGACGGTGTGGATATTAATCAATGGATAACAAACTTGAAAGCTAATCATAATACCATAGATGCCTCACTAATTATTCTTTTGGATGCGAAGACGGTGTGGGTATTAATCAATGGATAACAAAAAAAACCATGGTTACCCATTATTCATTGAAAATAATAAAATATTAAAAAAAATAAGATAAAAATACTAAATTCTTTTCATAATCAACAAAATATTAAACACAACAATATATTAATAATTTTTAAACTCTAAAATTTAAATATATAAGTACATATAACTCTCCAAATTCATTATTTTACCAAAGATATAAGAATATAAATAGTGTAAAATTAAATAAATATTTATATGCATATTAATTTTTCTATATAAATATATATATCGGGACGAATACGGCGCGAATTATACTAATACCGTCCCCGCACCATACCTGCATATTAACGGTGCTAAGATCGGATAACACAGATACTCGTAACCGTTAGTTATATTATTATTCTCAACAATTGTGCGCATGTAAATTGCAATGAACAGTGGGTTCACGAATATGATTGTTGCCACAATACGCACTTGGTGGAGTAGGGAAAGTGCTCATGTAAGATTAAGCAGGAAAAAAAAAATCGTGGAAGGTTGTGCTCCACTCAAATATAAAATTTGCCACAATTGGCAATTGCTTCCTGATAATATTTTGACAAGTGCTTTTTCTACATGATATCAGCTCAAAGATAACACACTTCTACAGATTCCAACTAATTAGGGACTAAGAGAGAAAAAAAAAAAAAAAAATCTATATTTTTAGCATAGAACACTTCATTTATCTTCTCCCAAATTGGGCTTCTTTTTAAAAAAAAAAAAAACCAAACAAACAAACCTTAATGGTGAAAGAATTCGAATATTAAATCTCAATAACTTAGATCTCAACACGAGATTAAAGGTATGTGTGGTTATTAAGCACGGATGAGTTGCTCAACTACTAAATGGTTGGTACATCCAAGTCAAAAGGAGACTTTCTCTTCCCTCAAGCAACAGTGATATGGCTCCATCACCCTGCTTTGTTTATTGATTTTGATCTGTCTACAATAATTGGGTAAATCAACCCAAAAAGGCAGAGATCTCAAGGCAATTTTAACAGAACCTATCAAGTAACTCCATGAGTATGGATCCATCTAGTGTCTTTTAGGCAATGACTAATGTACAAATGACTAAAAAAAAAGTAACTCAAACAACACTATATCATTTGAAATAAGTCTATAATACACCATGTTCTGAAACTAAGAACTTCAAGAAAGCTACTTTACATCTGAGGTAGTGAAACTGATAAAAGGGAAAACACATTTAGAAGTTTGAAATAAAAGTGGCAACTGCCAATTACCTATATATATGGCTTTGAGGTATATGTATATCACAATAGCTGAATAGCAGTATCATTATGTAACTTAGGATTCCATGTATTGTGATGGTGGAGGGCTGGTTTTCGTCTTCTCAGGACCTGCAAGGAGGTTCTACGTCATATACTATAGACTAAACATTAGAAATCTCAATATCATATTTATGAATAAAGGTATGAGAACATACCATAAACACCACGTATCTCAACTTCTCGCCATTCTTGGACAAGGGCACAGCAGCAACACATGAAATGAGAAAGGAAATCGTCGATAAAGCCTCCCTGACAAAGAAGTAAAGATCATGACCTTTTCAGTTCTTTTACAGCACTTCAAAGGATATTGTCGCCAGAAATCAGAGACTTTTGGTCAGTGTTAAGTTTTTGTCAATGTAACAGACTCCCAATCAAAGTCAAGAGAGACAAGTTGGAGTCGCTTAATGTCTAAAACACACGGATAATTCACAAGAGAATATGATGAATATGCAGTTGGGGGAGAAGACACCTACCGTGATATTCAAAGTTTTGCGAAGTTTCCTCCTAATGCAGCAGGTATAGCAACAGCAAGACAAAATCAACGAATATGCCATCAACTCGTTACATGCTTCTGCTGAAGCTGATCATCATAGAAACAGATGTTCTACGTATAAGTTTCCAATAGTACCAAAACCATGTTGAAAATTTCAATGTTCTTGCAGTTTAATTTAACCGAAAAAGAGGGTAAATTCATAACCTGGAATTCTAGGAATTGAACCACAAAATGGTTCTTGGTATAAGAGCCAAATTGAAAATAAAAAACCACAAAATGAAATTATCACATTTTAACCGCAGCTGAACACGTGATATGGTATACTTAGGGCTTGCTCAGATTTGGAATACAAGAAATATGTTAATACACTGTTGTCCTCTTTAAAAACTGTGTTAAATAACACGATTATCTGGACTGGTGAACACAAATCAGACAACATTCTGCAATTGTGTGTCCTAACTAGGGTTTTGGCACTCCTAACTCTCATAACTATATCATTCCTAACTTGGCACTTTAATTTTTAATCATCCTTAAACTTGTAATAAATCATTCTCGAACTCATTTAAGATCTCATACTAGACTATATTTGGTAGGAGGAGCGGAAGATAGGAAGGAATGAGACCTACACTACTAAGGGAAGAGAAGTGAGAGAGGAGGGGACATACTTTCCTCTTTGTGTTTGGTACAAAAGGAAGGAGAAAAGACTGTTAGGAATCTGATAGAACCAGATTCGCCGCTCCCAGGATCTCACTTCAACGAATATCAGAATAACAGAGAAATAAAAACAGGGAATAGAAACAATCACTGCAACACAAGAATCTGCCCTAAAATTTTCTACAATCATATAGATTTCCCTCTTTTCTACCCAACCCAATCACCCCAATACACCCAGCACTCTCACAAATATTCCCGCCTCACAAGAAAAAGAGAACAACTATCCCTACTCCTTGAAAGGAAACACACAAAGAGACTAAAAAAGGAATTTCCCAGAAGAAGAAAATACTTGAAATGCTACATATTGGGGTGAGGTAAGCAAGGAGGTAGCCTCCTTATATAAGGCTCAAGCCTCCCTTCCTCTCTATCTTCTACCGACGTGGGACTTTGGCTTCTTTCATACTTTTAATATTTAGCCAAATTCCAACAAAAGACCAAAACCTTCTCTCTTACTTGGTAAAAAGGAGAAATGGAAGGAAGGTGAAAGATTTTAGTGAAAATAATCACTCTCCCCCTTGAGTGGGCATCTCCCTCCTAAATCTCTCCAATTTTGGAGTGATTAAAATTTGGTTAAAATTGAGGATTTGAAATCCCTTGTCTAATCTATTCCGTCATAGAATCCTTCCTCCAAACAACGACCATACCCCTAATCAATCAAATAATCCCCTCAATCCTCTCCTTCCTTCCACTTCTCCCTCCTAGCAAACACACTCTAGTCTTATCATAGAGGATTGTAAGTCTCATTTTCATAGCCCCCAAGTTTAATCTTGGTTGATTAGACAGCTCCAAACTTGTAGAAACCATAATTAAACCATAATTAATCCTAAGCACCTCAATTAGTCACGTGCCACCAGCCCACCACACAAACAATTCGTGGACTTTTCTTAAATCCTTATATTTCACCGTGATTGAACAATCAATTTTTTTAATTTTAGCAAATGGTCAGAAATTCCAAAGAGAGAAACATCTTAACAGCGAATTCAAATATTCCGCAAACTTTCTTGCAATGGCATATGAATGATAGATCACCTAATTACACACAAAGCCAAGCCAGAAAAACTACTAAAATGAAAATGCTATTCAAAATTAAAATACTATTCAGGCAATAAAAACCATTTGGAAGAAAATACAAAAACAAAAATGAGTACAGCAACTCAACTAAGCTTGAGATCTCCACTAGTAATGAAACAAAAATGCATTTGTCCGAAAGCAGTCAAACCTAGCCAAATCATTTAGAAGCAACAAAAGTGCATATTATTGTGACTTACATGCAAACTGCTTGGAACAGTGTTAACAAAGGTTTGAAGTAACTTACACATGTGCCTGTTTCTTGCTACTGTAGCAATTCTTGACAAAGTTCCGCAAGGGTAAAAGAATGTCTTTATACCTGCAATATGGACAAACATGCTTTAGCATTGAGGGCACACTTCTAGCAAAAGTGACAGTTTGTTGGCTTAATACTTCAGCAAGAAGATTGAAACCTTCTCTAAAAGACTAAGATATCTGTCACCAAATAGAAGCAAAATGGCAATAGTCTTTGGAAATATTTAGTCAACCCATGCACCATCATAATAAAAGCAAGAAGGCGTACACAAAGAAGGTTCTGAACAACACCCCAGCAGATCAGTATGCCACTCTTCATGCCGATATGAGCCTCTAGTTGACAGAAGATCATGTCCAGACGAAACTGAAGAAGTGTTTCTGCAGGTAAATATGACATAAGTACAACCTCTTTTTTCAAGTCACCATGTTACACATAAATAAATGAAATTGATATGATTGTTGGTATACTAAATGAAAAGAATTCTGACCTGGAAGTAACGCGACTATCACTTCTCTTATGATAGTTCTCATCTGATGAATGCTCCTTCTCACTATTGGCATCTGAATAGTTCCGCTCTATTTTCTTGTGGCTTTTTTCAGGTGAATTATTCTCTGGAAGAGAATTTGCAGCAACAGCTTCTGTGACGTCTATCAAGCGCTGAATCACTTCACATTGACTCACATCATAATTAGCTTGCGACCTCTGTAGTTCAAGTTGAAGCTTTTCATTTTCCTTCTTAAGCGCTTCTTTAAAAGGTAAGTTAGGGTAAGAGCAAGAAAGAGTTTTCTTCAACACCGCTGGTTCTGGTTGCAGAATTACATCCTGTATCTTTCTGTCCTCATCATCCAATGTATATTCACATTGATCTCTTTCAATGTATTCAAGTCTCTCCTGCAGATTTGAAAGAATAACTTAAATCAAGTTAAACTGCAATCTAAAAAAACCAAGGGAGTCAGTTATTTAGTATAACTTGCATATATATGTAACAACTGAAAATTTTGAAGCAGAGCAAGAGTAGATACAGCTGCACAATGTAATTGCATAAACAAAATAGTAGATTCAAAAAAGTGACACAAGTTAAATGAAAATAGCATTATCTATTGAACTTAGGAATAAGTGCCTGGATAAACAAATTAAGTCTTGAGACTTTTATAGATCGTCCATTTCTTTCACTGGATACCAATTATTCCATGTACATTCATTTCCTTAATCAGTTTATCTTAAGATTACTTTTTTGTAGGAAGAATGAGATCTAACAAGTTTACTAAGAAATTTGGCCAAATTTTCTCAGAAAAATTCTGATCTCACTGTGAGACTTATAACGGAGCTGACCTCATTCAGCTCATACAATTCATCAGCAATCACCGACATACCAGTATCTTAAAATTCAATTCTAAGGCATATATCTTCCAATGCCAGAAACTGCAAACAGTCCAGTGCCCTGGGCCAATCTATCAGTGTAGCAAGCTCCCACTACCTAAACCAGAAAAGTCACAAATTTTTCTACCAATTATGAAAATGCCAGATCCATCAACTCAAATGAAACATATTTTTCAGTTGAAAACGCTACAATCTAGCTACAGCCTTGAGTAGATTAGAGGTCCAGCAATTCAAACTTCAAAGTAACTGTCTTTATCACTTCAATATTTGATATCCCAACTAAAGGATGGAGTAGATTCAACTTCCCGCGAAAAAGAAAAAAGCGTAAATACCCAAGTTTGTTAGAACTTTTGACTCTTAATTTGAATCATATCTTTCAAGAAAATTTTTGGCTGAAAGCAACAAGATATCTTCTAAAAAAATGCTGATATTCAGCAAAAATACAGAAAACCCAAGACTTCTAAAGGGTCAAATTTTCTTAACCATCCATAATTTAACAACAAACCAGACAAGCTAAACACTATCAAGAAAAATAAGCCAACATATCACTACTAATCTAAAACAAACCAAAAAGAAGAAGAATCAATACCCTGACTCGAGCATTGTCAACGAGAGTAATCAGAGGGACAAGGCGAAGGTATCTATCGATTTCGTTCTGGGCCTTCCTGAACTGATACACAATGTTCCACCCCATAGCAAGCAAGTAGAGGTAGCTCCGGTCCTGGCAGCTATTGACCAGAACGTAGGACCTTCTGAGAGCATCCTCAAGCTGCTCCAAGGGCTCCCTCGTCTCAGGGTACCTCTTCAGCTCCGAGATCTTGAGCTGCTCAAGTAAGTTACCAATCAACTTAAGATGCTGCGCAAACTGCCTGCAATTCTTCTTGTGCATCCGAGCCGTGTTCGCAGCCTTCACAATCATGGCGATTAAGCGCACCGCATCGAAGCCCGCTAGCTGGGCCACATTCGCAATTTCCCCAATATGCTCCCAAGAAGCCATTTTTAGCCTCTCTCAATTGGCTAAGCTAACTGGTGAGAAATTTTAGCAAATTTGGGGAAAACCCAGAATTTTTTTCGCGGTTTCAAGCCGGATCAAAGGCTTGGTCATGGGATTTTCCCAGAAACTGCATTAGTATTCAAGATCTTGGCTATGGAGTCACATACAACTTCGTAAAGCGTATCTCAACTGCAATGACAAAAATAAATAAACAATAAATCAGATAACGAAAGCTCCAAGATTCTCCTTTACGCTTCTTGACTAAACTTTTCAACGCCTGAAAAAAAAAAAAAAAAAGGAAGAAGAAGCTAAACACATTGTTAGCTTTAATCACTTCATCAGCGAGAAACACTGTATATACATATACATATATAATCCAATTTAACTTCAATAGTTTATACAAACCAATAATTTCTAAGCTCAGCTGCTAAAAAAACAGCTGTAGCTACCGGAAAACACCCTTTCTTCGCCGGAATCTTCAGGTCCGGAGAGAATACTCACCCCAATTTGATAGATAAAAAAAATAAATAAAATAAAATAAAACAAAGAAAAAAGCTAAGGAAAATATTAAAACACAATCACAATGCGAAAATATCATCCGTTCTATATATTCTTTTTCTTTTCAAAAAAGAAAAAAAAAAAAAAAAAAAAAGGAGAGAGAGAGAGAGAGAGAGAGAGAGAGAGAAATGGAAATGGGAGAGTCTCACCTTGGAGGTGAAAGGTCGAGTCTTTCCAAGTATTTCAGTGCAAATATATTTTATTAATTTAATGCATGAAACAGAAACGTCAAAGTGCGTGAAAAGGAGAAGAGGAAGAGGAAGAAGAGATGTGTTGGGTTCTGGGAATGGCAGGCGGGCATTGCTTTGCGGAAACGACTCTCTCTGATCTCTTCTCCCCCTTTTCTGAGTACTAATTTGTCACTATTTTCAGCTCAAGAAAATCACCACCAGGCCACAACAAGATGAGAGAGAGAGAGAGAAACAAAGCTAGCTCTCAAATCTCAATCTCTCTCTAGGAGGTGTCCTCTTCTCAGCAGAGTCAGTCTCTCTTCTCTCTCTCTCTCTCTCTCTCTATGTATGTTTGGCTACAAGCGCGAACTCCACACTAGACAAGTCGAAGTAAATGGTGGATGACTGGAATTACTAGAATGCCCCTAGAATGCTCTATATACTACGACAATGGCGTGCTACTCTGTAGAGTCCGGAGTCTAGTTTTTCCTCTCCCGGACGAGTTGTGAGTTGACTCGGAGAGCTACCGAGAGTCCAATTCTACCCTTTCCCTCTCGTGAAAGCTGTGGTGGACAGGTGTCTGTTTTTGACGCTGCCCACATGCTATTGCATTTGCATTTGCCATTTGATAGATAAAAGGTCCTATCCTTTCTTTTTCTTTCTTTCTTGGTTTGTATTTACATGGGGAAAAAAAATTGAACAAAAAAAAAAATGTATAGTTGGAATTTTACTATAGATTGTCTATTCATAAACTAGAATAGTTTCTAGTTTATGTGGTAATATGGAATGTAGCAACTTTTTGTTTTCACGTGCAAGTATGAGTTGGTGACAAAGAATATTCAATGGTCACGGGCTCAACTAAGAGTTTAATTATAAACATTAAGGGACAATTATAAAGTACTAATGGTTTTCATTTGTATTTTTGAGGAGGAAAAAAGAGAGGTCATTTTTTGATTTTCATGTACTTATCATGGGTTTTATACATTTAAAAGTTTTATACATTTAAAGCAAAAATAATAATTCATTCCCTTTTTCTCAACGTTGGATCACACTAACTTGCTGTTAGTACCTATTGTAGTCTCAAATTTGACTTTGTTATTTTGTAGTTAGTAGAAACAATTTACCAAATAATGTCACAGTGGACTTGTTGCTTTGTAGTCAGTAGAACTCGTTGCATGATTGATAAGCCAAATTGGTTGGTACAATTAACACTAGTCACCTTTCTTTCCGAAAAAAAAAAAAAGAAAAGAAAATACTAGTCACTTTTTATTAAGTTTTTATAAGCGATTTATAAGTCATTGTATTTGGCTATGCATTTCTTGCTTAGGTTAGAAGTAACTTTTTACATAAGTGATCAATAAAAATGAAATATGTACAATAGAAACTGTGTAATTTAACTCATCTCAAAAGCCATTGACTCTATAGAATATGAAATGATATATACCGTTAACACAATTTGTGTTATGGTGTGTGACAAGTTAATGTAGCTCCAGCTGTCCCAAATGTCTCTCGGAAGAAATGGAAGGATAAAAGCGTCATGGAAAAAACACACCAACTATAAACAGGAAAACGCATATTCTAATACAACATCCATTGCTTTATCAACTGCCAAATGTGGGTCCACCTATGTACGACCGTGACATGCTTGCACATGACTTGCATGCCACGTGTCATCCAGCTTTCAACGTCACTCCGTTGATGGCTCTCTGTCTCCCCAGCCCATCTAAATGTGATAATATATGAAAATGTAATGTCGAAAAACAAATTAGATAAATGAAAATAAAATACAACAATAAATGAATAAAAATATAAACCAAATTCTGTAAAGTGCAAATGGCTCGTTCAGGATGATGTGAGACTAAACCTATGATTAAATGGTTTTTTATTGGAAGTTATTAATTAAATGTTGAAACAAACCTACTTTTATGATTAGTAAGAACTGTTAAAAAAAAATGTTTTATAATTTAAATTCTAAAATTTGGACTCTACAAAATAATATTTTAAGATTATGGATCTTTGAAAATTAATATCTAAACTGATTTTTTGACCAATTTTGATAATAAAAAAATAATTATATCCTACAATAAACTGGATTAGTTTTATTATTCACCTTAATTTTAAGAATATCATTATCTTTTACTAGTTAAAGTTATTCAAAAAATCTACTTAAGATATTAATTTTTAGAAATTTTTAATTTTAATATATTATTTTTTACAGAGTCTAAACTTCAAAATTTAAAGTACAGAATAACTCAATTTCAATGTATATTTTTGCAGTTTATAAGGATTACCGTAGATCAACAAGTGAAGCTAATTACTACAACTGAGAGTTTATCAAAATTAATAAATGAATACGATAACAGAGACAATGAGATATTTTTTTTGAATTAAAAATGACCATATAAGATGGACGTAAAATTAAAATCATTTAAATGATGTTCGGCGATGAAATAGATGGGTTCATTTATCATAAAAGTGACCCATACGAGTTGACATTAACCGTACAATTGGTCATTAACGTAAGGTTGATTCAAATTTTTTTAAAAAAAATATCGAAGTGACTACTTAAGAACCAGGAAATCAGCTTTCGAACTAATTTAAAGTGACTAATAAACCAAACATCTGGATTCATTGTAACTTATGACCAAAGCCATACGAAGATCTATGAGCGTAATTAACAGATCAGTACTAAACTTCAAGCTATAAGAAAAGATATTCCATTTATGATCATTTTTTTTATTTGACCAATTATACAAAGTGTCATACTATACTGCTTATACGTTACCACATAGAAGGATGTGATCAATGACCGAGCCACTACGGGTTCATTTTTTTTAAAATTATATTTTTAACTTTAATTTTATTTAAAATTTGAGTTTTATCATCTATTTGACCTTCTGAATTTTTATAATTCTAATTTTTGCCTTTTTTATATAAAAAAATTAATAATACTCCTAATATGATCAACTAATTCTTTTTAAATTTATGAATTTTACTTATATTATTTTGAAATAATAAATTTTACTCACATTTTATATAATTTTTTTTTTGGCCTCACTTTAAATAATTTTTAATTCCACATCGGTTTATATTAACTAATATGTTTCAAAATTAGTAAAAAAACAAATAATGTATGCTCCCCTAAAAAAAATGTAAGGCTCTGTCACTAAATGTGATGAGACTCTACATTATATAAGAACTTATGAAAGTTATACTTGTCGTTTTTATTCATAAGGTACTAATAAAGATCGCATTTTTCGGTTGAATTAATTTTATACTCGCAAACTTAGTAGGTAAATTGATAACATGTACATCCTGCTTTAAATGTTGAAATTTAAGGTTCAAATCTCAACCTTATCAGAAAAGTTCATTGATTTAATCTTCCATATTGAAGACTACGGGGTTCTATCATGTATAATTAGATTTAAACTAATTTAATCTGAAAAACACTAAAGTTGATACTGGTGCAGTTTGCTTGCCATTATCAAAAGGAATAAAAGAGTTACAAATTTTAGTTTGGTGGTGGCTACATACTGCAACTCTTTCTGGAAAACGATAATCCAATTATGTGAGACAAACTGTTTTTGGTGGTTGGAGACAAACTGACGTTAGGTGGAGGGGAACACACTAAAAAAGAACAATAAAAAAACTGACCCTTTTTTTTTAAGCTAGGACATAAATAAAGTAAAGAGACTTTAGTATGTGACAGCTATCCAATTGAAGAATATTATTCCTTAATTTATCGTTTTCTGTAAATAAGTTGAACGATATGTCATATAGGATTTGGAGCACAATATATTCATATTAGCTATATAGGCCGATTTCAAGAACCATTGTTATGTAGAGTAGTTAATTATATATTTCTCTAGTCAAAGTGGTTTATGCTCTAGTTTCCATGTCAATTGGCATTTAAATATTATAAAGTTGTAATTAATTTAATGAAGACCCTGCTAAAAGAAGCCATAAAAGGCTGATATGTTACTAGTTTTCAAATCTGTTCACGGGTAGAATACTTAATTGAATACTTGCAAGTATTCACAATTTAGCACATTATCATGCGTGTAGGATGTACAGACCCTTGAACTAAACCATAATACGAATATGTATCAATTTGAAAATGCTAAATACAACACGATAATTTTGTTTAGATTTATATATTGACTGATGTGGCTAGTAAAACTAAAAATATGTATACCTTCAATATAAAGCACTTATAAATGTCACATAACTCAATGTTTTTTAGATAATTTTTCAAGGTGTGCAACATTATTTGTATTAGTTTATTAGCGAAAATTCGATCAGGTTTTTATTTTTTTCTATAAATTAATTAAATATATATTATATTAATAATGCAAACTAAAGATTAAGGAATTAGCAAGAAAATTCTGAGTTTGTCTTACATAGTAAGTTTATCATATAGCATTCCATCAACTAGGGGTGTGCAGAAAATTTTTTAATCTGACCAACCCGAACCCGACCAACTTGATTAAAATATAATCCGAGTTGAATTCGGGTTAATAAATGCCACCTGAAGTTACAATTTTCGGGTTGGACGGTTTTGATAACCCACCCAATATAACTCAACCTCACTGAATAAGATTTATTCTTACTTTTTAAATTTATTTTTAAATATATATTATATAAAAGTCAAAAAATTAGGAAAAAAATAATAAAAAAATACTAAAATTATACTTATAAACCTTAAGTCAGGTTAATCCGATCAATCAGACCAATTTACAAATTTGAAATTCTAAAATTGAGCAGATTTCAGATTGTAAATATATAACTCAAAATTAATTAGGCGGGTTGGACTGGCGGATTAACGCACGCAACCCATGCTCAGCAGTGCCATGCATGTGATTTGGTGGCATTATTTTTAATTGTTAAATAAATCTAGCAAGAGAAAAATAAAAATAAAGAAAGAAAAGACCCACACAAGTCCCACAACTCAAATCACCACTCGGAATCCACGAATGATATAGCAATATAACAACTAATTTCAGTGTAACTATGGTGCATTCACTAGAAATTAGAAAACAATTTTGGTGCTGGTGGACCTATTAGGTTGGAAAGCAGAATTGTTGTACAAATAAAACTAAACTAGCAATAATAATAATGTATGCGAATAAAGTAGATTAAAATATGCATCATCTTACAATACATAAAACATATAAAATATGTGAACTTGATTTTAGGGGTATAGATTTCTGTGGAGATATCAAAATTTGAACCATTGTAAGTGGTGCAAACGTGACTCTGTTTTGCTCTATTGTTTTATCCTAATTATGTCTTTATTTTATAAGGTGGCGGCATGACATTATCTGTCAAACCTTTTTACAGACCGCATACAATCTGGTTGTCATTATCTACTCAGATTATCATTTTCAGACTAAACTAATCATAATAATGTTGAAATTTCAATACGAGGATTATTTCCCTAATGTATATTGTTTTTAAATTATTTGAATTGATAATTTTGTGAGTTATGTTCTAGGAGATTCTCCGTTACTTTTTTTTCTAATAAAAAAAAAAACCCATAATAATGTGACATAATTTGTTGAAAATACACTTTTCTTAATATTCCAACTGTCACTTTATTCGTGTCACAACCTAAGTAGTAGAATAAATCTTAACTACCTGTTTAGAATGGTCTATTAATTTGGATTTGACAAAATTGATTTATACGTACTCTAGAATTATTGGATCTAAACAAACAAAATACGTGATTCTTGGTTGTCATTATTGATGGGATTAATTAATTTTAATGCAAATACTGAAAATCAAACAAAATTGGAGATGACTTCAGCCAGTGGAATAGATGCTAATGATGAATGAAGGCACTGCCTCTTATGAGTTTTTGCCTAACCATGAAGCCGGCTTCCGATGGTCCTTTTTCTGAGACCTTATTCAATTCCATGCCTTTCAAGTTACACACCATAAAAAGAAAGTTGAAAAACTTTTGTTAAGAAGTGTGACAATAGGTGGTGAGTCCACTGATCTTGTGTTTCCAGTACTTGAAAATTACATGCACACAATTGTCAATTTTTGGATACCAAAAATGAGGCCAATATAGGTGAAAGAAATAAAGATAAAGCCTATTTAGGTTGTTTTGTACTCACTCAAGCTCAAAAACAAAATCATTGCCCCAAAAAGTGGTCCTTCTTACAGCTCATGCCTATATTATTGTTCTCTGTTGTTGCTTTGTCCATCAACACTTGTTTGTATCCTAACTTTATTTTATATTATTTGCTTTTAAATGGTAATTTTCTCAACTAATTTTCTGCCTTTTTAACTTGATTTTAGCAATTAGGAGTTATGTGCTTTATGAGGTTGTCCAAATAATAATGTGGGACGAATTTGAGGGATAAAGACTTTTCAATGAGAAAACTTGCATGTAATGGCCATCATTGTATATCAACATCATTATTATCATCGATTCTTTAATAATCAATTATATTTTTGACCAAAAATTGATACTCATTTTCAAACAAAAAAAATATGGTGGGGCGACAAAAAGACATCAATGACTTGTGGATGCTATGTTACATGCTTAATATCAACAATTCCTAATAGATTTGTACCATTTTGCCTATAACTATAATTAGAGGTGTTCAATAAGACACATTATAAAATCGATCAAATTTATGATATTGCACAAATTCGTGCGTTTTTTTCACTTATATGATTTGGTGCTGTCAAACTATATATTTTGATTTGCGGTATGGATAAAGATTTTCACGGTTCAAAATGCACTCCATTGTTACATGTTTTATATAAAATTTTAAAGGGAGAGTTGAAGATTTTTGTTTTTCTCTATGGATGGATACTTATCAAGTTAAAAATGACCGTCAAATTTAACTACAACCATTCCATTCTAATTCTTTTAAGAATCTCTTTATTCCAATTTTCATTGAGGTAGGAATAAGTTATTGAAATGACTTTTTAAGGAAAAAATTTGGAATAATTTTTTTAGGATAAAGTTATGATAAAAAATATTAATTTTTATTACTTTCATATATATGGCTAGTTTTAACATTATAAAAAAAAATCAAATTAATCGTTTTATTACTTTCATCAACATATACGACTACTTTTAAGATTAAAAAAGAAAATATGAAACTTTAATAATATATATATATGATGATTATTTTTAAGATTATAAAAAAAAAAAAAAATCCAAACTTTCGTGTATACTACTCTTTAATGTCCCTTTTACATCCATACATGCATATGACTCAATGATAAATAATAATAATAATAATAATAATAGTTCTAAAGGCTAAGAAAGCCCATTAGACACCTTTAAGAGCAAGAGAAAATGAAAGAAATGAGAGAGAATTTATACGACTAGGTAGAAAAAAAATAAAAGAAAGGAGAAAGAATTTATATGACTAGATAAGTTATACGATTATTATGGTCAAAGAAAATTAATTTTCATCAAACAATTAACTAAGGGGAAAAAATAGAGTATAGAAAAAAATTTGAAAAAGAAATAAAAATATACTTGTATATAATTGGTAATAGCAACGATGAGAGGTAGAAGTGGCAAAATAGGCAGACCGCCCATGCTTGGGAGAAAGGCTGGCTCGGCCCAGCCCGAAAATTTAAAAGGAGAGCACATCCCGTACCAGCCTGTTCTTAGCCCATTTAAAAAAATATTAAAAATAAGATTATTATATGTATAATTAGTTAAAAATAATATAAATTTAGAAATAAAATTTATAAAAAAATAAATAATATGTTATGGTTTTTTTCCTATTGATAAAAATTTAAAAATAATTAAATAAGTTATAAGTATATAGGTTGAATGGGCGCCAAATTTTGCTATTTGCCCAGGTGTTTGGCACCTCAGAGTGTCAAAATGGCGCTCCCGCGCCATTCTGGGGCACCATAAGCAGGAACTCCGCGCCCCCAGCACCACAAACCTAGGCAATGGCGCCGCGGCGCCACCCGGAGCGAAAAAAAAGATGTTGTAACATCCACTGGACAAAGAGGTACTTCATCCGCTGAATCTTCAGTGGGTATTCACGATCCAATCAGGAAAGAACTATCATCAAGGGTGAAGAAAAATCATCCTTCTGATCTGATTATAGGTATCCTTGATGATGTGATGGTCACAATGAGGAGAAATATAAATCTGGTAAAATTTGGGCCCTGGCCAAAACTTACCAAATTAAAAAGGAAAATTATGGGAACTAAGAGTGTTTTGCCTCTACTTTACTTTTCTAGGAGTATTTTTCAGAATTTCTTTTCTAGGAATAAAAAATTACATTTTTAGCAACTTTTGGAGAGAGAAAAAATGTTCATTCCGAAAATACCCTTATGTGGTACCAAATTGTGTCTTCAAGCTTCTACTTTACTTTGTCATCAGTTTTCCATGGGTTTATTTTAACAAAAATCTTTATCAACAGGGCTTTATTGCTCTTTAATTGTGCAATTTGAATCACTGACTTGGGATACATTATCTTTCCCATAAGATGTCTACAGTAAATCCGCAACATTCATTAGTGTGGGACTTGCACATATTCCACCTTGAGACCTATGTTAATAGACGGTTCTAATTGATTAAAAAAAAGTTTAAAATAAAAACCTTAAGAAAATTATTTAAAAATTAGATTAAAATTTGAAGGTGTGAAAAAAAGAGTGAGGGAATGTGTATTTATAAGTATTGGAAAAGTTTTTTTATTTAAATTTATTTAAAATATTTTTTAAAGAGTAAAAAAATTATTTTTTGCAGGCCTAGATATATAGGCCCAGCCCGGCCCTACCTCTAGTGTCGGGCCGAGCCTAGACCCATTCCATTGCGGTTCAGACCGGGCCAATCCGCGGGCCACAGTGACAGGCTGTGGGCCGAGCCGTTTAGCGTGATCCATTTTGCTACCTCATATGAGAGGTAAGGAATGAAAGGAAATGAGAATAAAAATATAAGGAATCAACTTTGGAATGTGAATAAAAATTAAAAAAAAAAAAGAAAAAGGGATTGGAAAAAAAAAAAACTTGTCAAACTTATTAAGTCATAAACAGATTACCCATCTTTTAAGTCATAAATAACTTTCTATATTTATATAAGTTTTTAAGATTAGATTTTTTAGTAGATGACTAATATTATTATAGCCATTAGATTAAAATCCAATGACCTAAATTAAAGTAATTATCTTTTTAGCAAAAACCAAAATCTCTATTGAAACAACACTTTATTTTAATGTATTCCCTAATCAACATATTTTTTTATAACTATGATGTGATTGATTTCTTTTTTTCTTATGAAACGATTAATATAAATAAAAAAATGTTAAAATTTCATTCGGTCAAATTTGTTATACTTTATATTATTCAAACCATGGAAATCAAACTGTACCACATCATAATGATAGGTGGTGGCTTTTGCATGGACGGATGTATGTAAATTGTAAAGGGCAAATAGAGGCATTGCCCCGACTCAACTTTTGAAAATTAGAGTTTTACCCCAATTTTTTAATTATCTTTTTAAATATACTTTTATTTGCCCCTACTCATTTTTTTTGGTCCCTACACCACACTTACATTTGTTTTCATTTTCTAATATGCTCGCGTTTATCATTTAAGTTACTCTCGTATTTTATTATTACTTATCACCTTGTAGCCTCCATAGATTTATTTATTTATTTTTTCTCTCCTTTCACTTTATTCTTTTATTTTTATTTTGTCTAACTTTTATGAAAAAGAAAATTTGTTTTGCCTTCGTTAAATAACAAAAGTATGCAAAAGTATGTTTATCAATCAATTTTCGGAAGATTCATTATAATTGATATAGTTTTGAAAAAAATGGAACTTTTTTTATATTTATATTAATTTTGTTGTGTACAATGTGATAAAAATTTTAAGTTAAATTTACAATAAAGTTTTCGTGGAACACTTTTATGAATCCTATAGGGAACATATTTGTCATTTGTCAATTAAAATGTAGTGGATTTTTATAGAGAAGATTAGGCCATCTATAGCCATTTTAGAAAAGAACTAAAAATTTATAGTGGGTTCAGTTTTTTTCTAGATCCGATACAATATTTTTTAGAAAAATGTCACATTTAAAAAAATTAGAAAATTACTACTTTTAAAATAATAACTAGTAATCAGTAACGAATTTTTGAGCATCGGTAACTAGTAAGTAAATGCATTTATAACTGGTATATAACTGGTTACTAGTTTTGAAACACCAGTACCTAGTAATCATTTTTAAAAGTGACATTTTTATAAATTTTTTTTAAAAAGAGGTATTTTTCTAAAAGAAGCTTTATATGAATCGGAAAAAGAAACTGACCTATCATGTTTTTGTATTTTTTTTTTGTAAGTAAAAGTGTTAGAAACCCAATTTTATAACTTAAGGATTGCATCTTATTTTACCTTAGGGGTGTTCATGGCCGGTTTGGACGGTCTAAATCGTCAATCCAGAAACCAATCTGAATGTGCGGTTTGGCCTGTTTATCAATCCGTGCGGTTTGAGTTTGTCGATTCAAACCGGCCAAACCGCACCTACATTTTTGCGGCCGGTTTGGGCGGTTTCCGCGGTTTGAAAACTTACAAAATTTGAATTAATACAATATCAACTAAGCTCATATCATAATCATATTTCATCTAAAATATAAAGTCCAAATATAAAACGAAACCATAACATAGTTAAAAGCTATAACCAAATCGAAAGTCATAGTAAACTTAAATTTTAGTTACAACTTACAACTTAATCAAAATTGAATAGTAAACTTAAAGTTTTTAATCTTAAACATATCACAACAATAAGACTTAAAGTCTAAAATATTATAAGAGTCTTAAGTAACATAGTCCTAAATAAGCTAAGAGTAATCATTACTCAATTAGAATGAATAAGCTTAAATTTTTAACTATTAATATACATTTAAAAAAATACATATACAAACTTATTAGCCAGTTCGGTTTGAATCCGACTGAATTTTTCTAAAACCGAAAACCAAACCGGCCAAGTCAGTTTTCATATTTTCTAATTCGTAACCGGCCATTTAAGAAAAAAAACTGCGCGGATTGAGCGGTTTGGATTGGATTGGGCGGTTTCTACGGTTTAGCAGTTTTTTTGAACACCCCTATTTTACCTACGTTAGATTATTAAGCCATTCTAAAAACCTAAGCTATTAGGAGGTGGACTAACAATAATATTATTCTCTAACATTCCCTCTTTACATGTGGAACAATAGGCATATGATAAGTTAAAGAGTTGCAATTGTAGAGATTTGAATCCGAAATCTCATTCTCTGATACTATGTTAGATTATCAATCCATTCCAAAAGGTTAAACTATTAGAAAGTGAGCCAAAAATAGTATTATTCTCTAACACCAAGCACTCTTGTTCTTATTATGTCCTTCTACAATAAAATCACAGATCCACGTTACTGGTGGTCTAGTTTAATTTCTCATAATCACTTTAATTCGTATGGTTTGAGTATATGTATAGACCACATGTGAAGTTTGATGTAAAATATGAAATGTAAAACCGGTCAAAACACACTGCGAATATCCTTATAATATCTCCCTTCATCGTCATTTGTAGTTGTTGTAACTTGTAAAATAAAAGAATAGGAAGTTACCAATGTTTTAGGCTTAAAGAAAGGATATTTATACTCTCTTATGAAATTAAGCACCTCTTTCTGAAAAATAAATAAATTATAATCACTAGTATACCCTTATTTTAAAAAGAATTGCAGTTAAAAGTTCAACCACATTTCATGTACCTCGTAGTCGTACGCCCCACAATTAGTTATATGTAAAAACATCTTAAAAGATTAAAAATAAAACCAAAGCACAAAATTTTAATAGACCTGCAATATGAATTAAATATGTATTATTTTGAGGGGCTACGTGGAATAAATACCGTAGAATAAATTGTAATTTCAAAAATAACTTTTCTTCTAGTTTCTTTTTCTTTTCCTGATCTTTTTCCTTTCTTCTATCTTCCTTTTAAAACCAACTTCAACATAATATCTATGTCAAAACCAAATTAAGTAAAGAAAGCAAAGAGATTAGAGGAAGGAGAGGTTGAGGGATGTAAATAGAGGAGGAAGTGGTTAGATAATATTTTATCAGATAGCATAAAGGGCAGGGGAATATGGTGGGCTATTTGGGGAAGAAGTCCAAATCATCCACGGGCTGTTTGGTTAAATTAAGGGCCTTTTACAAAACTCCAGGCCCAAAGTACCAAAATTTGAAAAATCCTCCGATGGACTGATTTTTTTGAAAAATTCCCGTTTGATTTATAAAAATATCACTTTTTAAAAGTATTATTAGAAAAATAACATTTTTAAAAAAATTTACGAAAATACCATTTTTTCTTCAAAATTTCAATGGTACTCGAGATAATTATTTAGGTTACTTAGAGTAACTAATTCAGTTACTTGAAGTGACTATTCAATTTACCTCAAGTAACTCGACTAGCTACTTTAAATATCTCATCAATTAATAAAAAGTGTATTTTTCTAAATATTTTTGAAGTGATATTTTTATAATTAAATCTGAAATTTTTCAGAATAATTTTAAATTTTGAGATTTTTCAATTTTTTTGAAAACTTACCATAAAAAATCAAATTTCCTCTCAAATTAATGGACAAGGCCCAAACTAACCTAAGAGAATCGTTGGACTTTCATGATCACGATTACGATACAGTGAAACGCAATAAACTCGAGCGTTTTGGAGGAATGAGGAGTCATTAGTTTAAAAATTTGTTTGACGCTTTATTTATTTAGTTTTATTTTTATTTATTTAAAGCACTGCTTATATTGCTTGATTCCGAAAATTTGCAGATAAGTAGAAGTAACTTGAAAAAAGATTGAAAATTTGAAATCCATATACAAGAAAATTCTCGGATTATTCTCGGATTTTCTTGAAAAGGAAACTTTTATTATCTATTTCTCTTTTTGAGAATGCTTATCAGACTTACATTATCGTTTTGGGAATAACGAACTTTTTATGCTGGCTGAACTATAAAGAAAATTAAGATTAAGGATTTTGTAATTCAGTGGACTGTAAATTACACAATCAACCTTGTGTTTCCGTTTTTTGCACAAAAAGTGCATATGTTGGAAAATTAAAATCCAAATATTTAAATTTGGATGCTCTTTCAAATTTATTCACGTCAACGCAATATGTTAAAATCACTTAGTTATATACAAATCACCCTTCATAAATACTTGCAAACTTAATCAAACAAATGTACACCTAAAAAGTAGTGAAAAAACAGGATAAATTGTGATCATTTATGTCATGTTTGACTATTAAAATAAACAATTTTCATAATTTTTTATCAGTTTCTGAAGTTTATATTTGTTTGGTTGAGTTTTTTAGTATTCATGGAAGATTTTATTTTTATAATTTGTGTTTTTACTTCAGATTTAAATGTTTGAATTGTAATTATCTAAACATTCGTTGTTTTTGTGCACAAAGTTAAAATGATGTGTTGTTTTCTCTTTAGTTGATGTCGTTTTTTCAGTTGTTTCGTTTGTTTGTTGTCGTTTTTATAGTTTGTATGGTTCTTGTCATTTCTGGAGTTGATGCTAATTCATTTATTTATAAGAAATCTAGGTGGATGACCAAAATTTTAAATTTAATTAAGTAGATTTCTATTTTAAAATTTTATAGCTAAATGTCTAGGTATATATATTTTTACATTTGGTAGATACACATATCTACCAATTTTAGTTACTGTATTGAAATGTACTGCGTATATAATTTTTTATACTTGGTATATAAAATTTTACACTTGGTATATAAGCATATATACCGGACATTTTGCTATAATATTTGACAAAGAGAAATTTACTGAAATTGGGCCCAAAATTTGATCATATTTCTAGAAGCTTCTTTATTTATTATTTTTTGTCGTTGTGTAACTGTGTTGTCGGTTTTTTTATCTTTAGCAAGCTATAGTTGTCTACTTGTCTTCTAGTGTTTGCTGTTGTTTTTGGGATTATTGTCGTTTTTAACTAGTGTCATTTTGCTAGTTACTTTCATTTCCAAATTGAAGTTGCTTTTCTTCCTATCGTTGTCGTTTATTCAGTCACCTAGTTGTTGCGTCACGGTCACTTGCTATGCCTCTACCTCTAGGCTCTAAGGCTATATTTGGTAGAGGGGATTTTTGCAGGGATGGAGAGGGATGAAGGGAGAGCTCCAATCTTGTGTTTGATAGGAAGGAGAGAAAGAGGGAGAAGAGAAGTGGAGGGAGAGGGTCTCTCTCCAAATCCACAAAAATTTATCCTCCCAAATTGGAAGGATTGGATTAAAAAGAAAAAATATGAATTGACAAATTTACCATCAAGTCAATTAATTTTAAAAAGATAAAATAGATAATATAATAATTTTACAAATAAATACTCTCCATCCTTCCTACTCTACATCCTTTCTACCAAACAATTAAGGGGATTATTATTCTCCTCTCCCTTCTTCAGATTCTCTATCCTTCTTACACTCTTCATCCTTTCTAGTCTTCTTCCCTCCTACCAAACAGAGTCTAAGGAAAAAAAAATTTCAAAACTCGCATTGACTGCAATACCCTCCATCCTTCGCACAGAGAAGCGGCATTCACGCGAGATTGACTGTGATAGAAAAAGGGTCTAATCCGTACTTTCGCGCATTGAATCCATCATGAGAAGTCCCTGAAGAGGGCCCCACACTCGGCTCCCACCAATACCAAGACGCAATATCCAATTACCCAAATGACCTTCTCTATTCCTTGCTTTAACACGGCATAGGTACTGAATCAATGGCAATAAAGTCATTACACTCCTTTCGCTTTCCCTCCCAACTTTTGTTTTCCCTCCCAAATCTTTCTCCTATTTTTCAAAATTAAAAAAGAGTTTATAAAAAAAAATCACCAAATAAGGAGGAAAACCCAATCATAGAATCCAATGAACGACGCAATCTGCGCCGTCGGATATGGCCCAGTGACCTAAGCATCTTAGGCAAAACGAAGCCCCACTACTTCCTCAACCAATAATCAAACGCCACGTAAGCGCACAGCCAGATAATTACGCCAATCGCTTCCTACGGTTTCTTGTATTTTAGCATAAACTGTTTCCATGGAAAATTTGGCGGGAATTTTCATGAATTTCAAATAAAGTTTCAAAACCCTAGCTTAGCCCCCAGACCATGCCCCCATCCACCACTTTCTCTCTCTTCCTTTGTTCTCTCTCTAGAATTTTCTTCTTCTGGTTCGACTCGGAAAAATCCCATTTTCTCATTTAGTTTCGTACTTGTATCAGGTTCTCAACAATGGATTTTTAGGTCAGATTCTTTAATTTTGTGCTTCCAATTTCTTTCCCCCTTTTTTCTTGGGGCCAATTTTGATATTTCCTCTTGTTTTGCGAAATGAAATTCTTGAAATTGAATGTTTCAGGTTAATTTATTTGCCCCCAATTGGGGATTCGATTAAGGGATTTAGTGGTTTATTGAAGGAGGGAGGAGGAGCATGGGGAAGGTTTCTCCTAAAGAGAGGACTCGCAAGCAGAAGAAGCGACTGAGGGGTTCGAGCAAGTATTTGAAGCCGGGAGCTCTCGCTCGGCTCCGGTACAGCAAGGCCTCGGTTTCTAAGTCTTGTACCGATCTTGGGAGGAAGAGGGTCGCCGTGTTTGAGGCCGAGAAGGCCGAGAGTGACATGGTGCTGGAAGAGAAGGTTATCGATAGAAGCCCTCTAATGTTATCGCCTGTGAATTTAGTTCGACAGAGTAGCTTTCTCGGAACGCCGAAGACTCCTCGAGTTGAGGATTGTGAGTCGGAGTCGCGACTCGAGTCCCTTCCCATGGAGTTGCTGGTATCTTTTTGTCATTTACTTCTTTTTTTTTTTGTTTGTTGATTTATAATTGTTGGTTAATTTGCTTTTTTGCTTGAAAATTTTCTATTCTGATCACTGCCTACAAGATCATCGCCTTGCATATAAATGGTGTGTTGAAACTTCTTTTATCGAATTTGAAGAGTTCTGAAACTTGTTTCATTTGTTCAGGCCATGTTTTCTGTCCTCTTTATTTAATCCCTTCTTTCGAATCAAACGGTACTTACTACCATATAAAACTAGGCCCATTCAAAACATCATAAGGTGCCTGGTTAGATATAAATTCACTCGTCTGGTCCTGATAAGCTGCAGTAATGGATACACCTTTTCAGAATTAGTTTCTAGGATAAAAGGCGTTTCTCAGGTTTCTTGTTGCTGCAACATTTTACCGGAGATCTAAAATGTTTGGTTGGCAAAATGTAGTAATCAAGTTTTTAGAATATTAAGATTCGGCCTTGTTTTGAAAAGTAGCAATAATGGAATTATGAAAGAACAAATTAACTGCTGGTTGTGGCAACAATATTACTGGATGTAGGTTTTGTAGCATTTACCTGGATAACAGTGGTAAATGTCTTAGATGGCAACCGTAGGTGTGGTGAATACTGAAAATTACTTTTCAATTTGCATCTGTTCAGCTGTTGTTGTGTCAACAACAAGACTGCAATGACAGATTTGTATATTGTATTATGCGTCGTAACAAAGCTTCAAGTGATTCACTTTGTTACATGAATGAATGTCTTACTAACTATATATATTTTTGTCTGCATTCATCACTTTTTGATTCAATATCTATGCTTTCTGAGTTTGCTGATTTTATTTTCTTGTTCACCAAAAATTAAGGTTAAAATACTTTGCCACTTGCATCATGACCAGTTGAGGGCTGTTTTCCATGTGTCTCAGCGAGTTAGAAAAGCTGTGAGTCTCTCACTCCCTGTCGCATTCTCACTTTTTCTTGGTTGCCTCAGCTATTGCAATTTTTATCAGAGGATGTATAACTGGGTTAATGCCATTCTATGAACAGGTTTTGCTTGCAAGGCAGTTCCATTTTAATTATACAACTCCAGACCGTTCTCGCCAGGAGATGTTAAGTACGATGACTCCCCTGCCTACTGAGCACTGGCCTTTTCTGGGGTAGGGCTTTGACATTTATTATTCTTTCCTGTTATCAACCTTTTTCAGTACATTTACCAAATCTTGGTCTGTTGCAGCCGGGGAGATGGGAAGGGTACGCGGTTGCCTAGTCCACACACTCCAAAAGCACCACGGCAGGGGCCCCGGCCCCCTTCTCGCCTCAAAGCCTCTGAGGTTCGGCAAGTTGCTGCTGTTCTTTTTCAGGAGTCAGCTCTACCTGCAAGGTGCATGGTTCCTTCCGTTTTAGCAAAGCCCCTGTGTAAATCTTTGGCATCAAATCGAGTTCTATTTTATGAGGATGAGTTATGTCAAGCTGTTGCTCAGAATAAACTTCGGTGAACTCCCATTTACTCTAGTTCTTTGTATATATTAGTTTGGTGATGCAATTTTGTAGCTTTGCTGGGGGAATGCTTAGCTTTAGGTTATATTAAACTTCAGATTTTAAGTAGGAGATGAAAGATTTGAGATGTTGTTTGTGAGAATAAGACAGTTCAATCTAGTCCTTTGTATATTTCCTATATATGTCAAATTAATGACAGCTGATATGTTAGCAAGGCCCCTTTCTTCCAAAGTTCCACTTCGGAGGCTGGTACGAGTTTGAGAACGTGGTGCTGGCTGGAGTTGGGCGAGTGAAAGATCATCGTACTTGCGGAACATTAGCTTTTCCCTTTTGGTATCTCTGTTTTTTCTAATAATTTTTTTTCTTTGCTTAAATTGCACAACTTCTCAAATGCGTAAAAGTAAGAATCCAAAGTAAACAAAATTCTAGTAGAAATTAGTGTAAGTACCATTACATTGGTTTTATGCAGTTATACTAGAGTCAGTGTATCGCAATATTGGCGTGCTTTTTATTTTTATTTTTACTTTTTTTGAGGAAATTTGATCTTATGTGGTAAAAATTTCAACAAAACAACCTGTATAGTGGTAAAAATCATATAGTTTTTTTTTTTTTTTGAATTTGGTTATTAGTTACAGTAAATTAAATTGGTTTCTCAGTTTCTAGTAACTAAAATATTTAGAAAAATGCTATTGAATGTCTTATGGGAAAAATAATAATTTGAGAAGCTTTTATTTTTGGTATTATTTTTTAAAAAGTCTTATTAAGTGTTATTTTCATTTATAAAAATTGCCCCTCTCCCCCCCTATTCCCTTCCTTTTTTGGATTTGTATAGCAAACTGATTGAATTTTGAGTCCATTTAAAATAAATATCTTTTTTACGAAGTTGTAGAAAAATGATCAATATATCAGTGTGTATATCAAGTGTAAAATATGATGAACTCAGTATAATATAAACTAAATTTAGTACATAAATAGATATACTAAGTATAAAAATATGTATATACTCGGTTATTTAACTTCAAAAGGAGAAAAATAGACAATTATTAAAGCGAAATGTAAAAAAATTGGACGCACATTCTATTTTCTATTTTTTTAATTTTTTTTTGTTTTTGCATATTCACTAATTTGCTATTTTTTTTATTTATTTTTCATTCTTTTGCCAAATGGTTGTTTATTAGTGTATTATTATTATTATTATTATTAGGGAAATCAGTGTACATCAACTTTAAAATTTATAGGCTACCTCCTCCCAAAAAAGAAAAAAAAATGTAGACTAGAATATCAATTTTATGCATTAATATATCTACTTATACTTTGGCAAGTTTGCAAAAATTTCTCATATATCCAACCATTTTTGTTATAAAGTTTGAAAAGGGACACTTATTGAACAAGACTCAAAAATCGACCATTTTGCTAAACCCTAAAAAACAGTGCTTAGGAAACGGAAGTGGGAACTAGATTTGTTGAACCCTTTTGGCATCCTTATGCTAATATGCATGATTGATGGGTAAATGTTATTTGTAGGTGCCAATCCAATAGGTATTTTTTTTTTAATCTATTTATAGATATTATTTTACTGAATAAAAATTCATCATAATTTTACACACGTCTTTTTATGGCAAAAAATGGGAAGAGAAAAATATTAAATAGTGTGTATTTATTTTTATTAATTTTTTTCTAACTATTTAAATTATGATAGCTGTTAGATAATAATCCAATAGTTAAAAAAAAATACCTATGGATAGATAAAAAAGAAATACTTATTGGATTGAGAACCTTGTATATGTATATATTGGGAAGTTTTAAATTCATCACTATTTGGACTATGTACATTCATAATTATAATTATAAATTTATTCAAAATTAGAATTATTAAAAAAGATAAATCATATTAAAATTCTATTATTATATGTAATGAATGTATATAGTCTAAATGGTGATGGATTTAGAACTTCTTTATCAAGTAACACAAAAAAGGGAAAAATGAAATATTTTACTACTCTTCGTTGTGTTTCATAATGCTTCCCCCCCTCCCCCCCCCTTTTTTTTTGTTTTATTGAAATTTTGTAAGGATTTGAGTTGTTTTGTTGAGTTTTGTAAGAGTTTAATTCTTTGCCTTTCAAGTATTTGACTTTCTTAAAATGTAAAAGATGCAAACTGATCATCCTAGTGATTGTCGTCGAAAAAATGAATCAAAAATTGGATGTAAATAGAAAAACGTATACAGCCACGAAGTTATAGGGCGAGTGGGGGCTGAAGTCCCCACTGAAAATTTATTTATATATGTATTATTATAAATACTATAATCCTTATTTAATAGGTGTAGCTTTTTTTTTTTTGGGCTAAAATTATATAATAATAGCTAAACTTATAAGCCTCATAAAATTGTTAGTGACATAAATATATACTAATTTTCATATGGTAGTTTTCCTTGGAAAAAAAAAAATTCCACATGTTATTTCAGATTTTTTCTTTTCTCTTTTTGAAAAAATAACTTAAACCTTTTTATGTTTCTTTTTATTTTTTTATAAATTAGATTGAATTTAATTAAGCTAAACCTTTTTATGTTTCTTTTTATTTTTTTATAAATTAGATTGAATTTAATTAAGCTAACTAAAACATGCCAAAAGGGGTCCAAATTCTGATGTACCATTTTCTTCTCAAGGCTCATCGCTAACCTAAATTAATAAAAATCTTAAATTAATTTTCAATTAAAAAATATTTTATTATTATTATTATTATTATTTAAAAAAATATGATTTAACTAATGACATACTCTATCCCTGAGAAAAGTAAAACCCTATAACTTTTCATCTTTTTTCTTCTACACTGAACATACTCTATCCTAATCTATCTCTATTAAGCAATTCTTTGAATTAGCATTGATGATCTTGCTAAGAAAATGGTTGATACAAAGAGAAAAGAAATGTATCTTTATTAGTTTATCGACTTATGATGTTTGAGATTAATTTGACAAGTTACTACTCTAATTGTAGGATGTTATTTTCTTCTATAAATCCTGTTAGGAATCAGCTACACAATCAAGAAGATGATCAATTAACAAGATAATTTATTTGTTTATATTAAGAAAGAAATCTTCAATGGTCTTGATAACGAAGTTATTCTACAACGTTTTCAAGGTATAAAAACTGTCCAGAACAATTATAGTATTCAACACTTATTAATATATCTTTTTTTTGTTGTTGTCAGAGTTTAAGCCCTAGCATAAAAAAGAATTGGTTCTGCGCCTTAACATACATATATATATATATATAGGCATTAATCTAGTAGGTATTTTTTTTTACCTATTAATAAGTATTATTTTGCCCAATTAAAGTTCATCACGTATTTTTTTTTAATATGATAAAAAGTGGAGAGAGAAGCATTAAATAATATGTATTTACTTTTATTAATTTTTTTTTTTCAACTGCTCAAATTATAATAACCATTAGATAATAATCTAATGGCTAAAAAAAAGTTTATGAATAGGTTAAAATAATACATATTAGATTAGGAACCGTATATATATGGTTGCCAATCCAATAGGTATATAAACTTATATTATTAACAACGATTATATATAAACTTACATTATTAACAACCATTATTAACTAATGCAATAACTTATATATGTACGTATTGAACTGCTTTATCAGTTTGATCGAGTAATATATATGTAAATTAGTTTTCATTTCGAATTGATAATATACAAGCAAGGTTTCTAAAGTCGAAAGACTCTGTTCTATTATTATTATTATTATTATTATTAACTAATGTTCATCTGGTCCATAAAAAGTCAAAAAACTTGCTTCCTTTCCATTAAAAAAAAAAAGGAGAGAAGAAAAGAAATACTTGCTTCCACGTATGACGACATTAAACAAGACTTTTTAAATATGGATCCAGTCTATCACACTTGTTCAGTCCTCCCTCCTCAACAGCCAAAAGGCAATTGTTTTCAAGTCTTTGCATATTGGCTTTTTTTCACCCAAATTTGTGTATTTCTCATCTCATTTTCACACTTGTTCAGTCCTCCCTCCTTTATCTCTTTTCAGGTGCTCATATACGTAGCTTTTTCATACAACACATTTATAACGGAGGACTTCTCAATGGTTACAATTTTATATATATATCTATTTCTTAAGTAATTCGTCGGCACAACTATATACTAAAATAATATACTAATCTAACAGATAATATATAATTTTATTTTTTATGTTTTAAACATACAAAGAAGCCAGACACTCAACAACGAAATTGAAAATCATAAGCAAGTGCAACGAAACAACCCCTTGTTATTTCCTTTTTTAGTTTATTACTTTGGTTTTCTTGTTTGGTATTTTTAAGTTAGCTGAGTCAGAGTCCAGTCAGCAACGGTCTTCGACGTCTCCAACTGTGCTAACTCACTTTCTTAGAAGAGTCCAAGATTTGTCAATTGGGGCTAGCTCAGTTGATCCAAAGTTTGAGGGTTGTGTGTGTGTGTTTGGGGGCAGGGGTTCAAACCTTAGTAGTGTGTGTCATTTTCTTTTAATTTGTAGTAAGTAATGGTCATTAGTTAAGCCCCATTTTTTTTAAAAAAAAATTAAAAAATTAGAAAAGTCCAAGATTTTAAAACTATTTCTGTAACTAATTGTAATGAATCTGTTGAACAGATTCCGTGAAATTCTGGTCTTCAAGTATATTGAATATCTCTGTACTAAGTGCTATATATATAGAAAATATCTTAGAGCTCTCTCTCTAATAAGAGCCTTTGCTTTTCGAACTATATTTTCTTTGAGAAACTTATGGCAAGCGAAGGATCGTCATGATCTTCTTCAGCAAATCTCAATTCAGCTTCAACCTCGCTCCATTCCAAATCTGTGTGCTCATTTTTCAACGACTTTGAGCACGGTTGTCACAGTAAAGCTTGATTGTACAAATTTCCTGATGTGAAAATCACAAGTGATTCTGGCTGTGCAAGGATGCGTGTAGCTGGTTATCTCTATAGAACGAAGCCATGTCCACCTGAATTTCTTGAAGCACAGATCTCAAATGGTGAATGAGTTCGGGTTCCAAACCCAGATTTCGAGTAATGGAACAGAGAGGATCAATTACTCTTGAGTTGGCTGCTGTCATCACTACCATCGATTGTGCTGAGTCAGGTAATTTGTTGCATCACTTGTCATGATCTTTGGACTACTCTTGATCATCTTTACGCCACAAAATCAAGAGCTCGATTACTCCAGCTGGAAATTCAACTCTCGAGCCTGAAGAAAAACAATCTGTCCATGATAGATTACTTAGCAAAGCTTGAAAGCTGTGCTGATCAGTTGTGCCGCTGCTGGATACTTAGTTAAAGATGAAGATCTTGTTATGTATGCTCTTGCTAGTTTAGGATTATATTACGATCCAATCATCTGCAACATTATTACTCAAGGTTCAAAGGAAAAGATACCTCTCAGAGAAATATATGCATTACTACTCAATCATGAGATTCGCCTTGAGCGCAACAATGCATCAATAGAGATACATAATCCATCAGCAAATTTTGCTGGTAGGAATGCTGGTTTTGGTAAGCGAGGCCGAGGAAGAAACAATAATTTCTCCTTCCGAGGCCGTGGTTGTGGATGCAACAATGGTGGATATAAATCTAGCAGCATAGGCAATGGACCTAGAAATAAGCCAATTTGCCAAATATGTGGAAAGCAGGGACATGCGGCTTTTAATTGTTGGCATCGTATGGATGAAAGCTTTCAAGCTTCTTCATCGAACACCAAAGGAGCTAGTCCAGGTGCTACTAGAATAAACAAAGTAGCTACTTACTTAGCAACACCAGATACTGTGATTGATCCGAGCTGGTATGCTGATAGTGGAGCTACCAATCATGTTATAGCTGAGCTTGAGAATATGCATCTGAAGGAGGACTATGGTGGCAAAGACAAACTGATAGTTGGCAATGGTAAACACTTGACTATAACTCATATTGGTTATTCTAATTTATCCACAAATAACTCTAAAATATTATTGCATCTTAAAAATATTCTTAGAGTGCCGCAAGATTACAAAAAGCTTAGTTAGCATTTCAAAACTTACAGTTGATAACAATGTGTTTCTTGAATTTCATTCCAATATCTGTTTTGTGAAGGACAAAACTATAGGGATTGTTCTACTCAAAGGCTGACTTAGAGATGGACTTTTATCAATTCAATGAACCAGTTCCTGCTTTACTCAGTGAAAGTTTTAAGACTTTATAGCCAATGCTTCAAATATTTCACATTATTTTTCTGATGTACATAGTTTGAATAAGTGCATTAGTGCATCCAATAACACATGGTCCTGTAATTTAGTGTCGTGTATGTCAGGTCAAAATAATGTCCAAAGTGCTATTTATTTATGGCATAAGAGGTTAAGTCATCCTTCAAGTAAAATCGTGAATACAGTGTTAAAGTCCTGTATTAATGGAACTTTTGTGAATAAGAACTTTTATTTTTGTACTGCTTGTCAATTAGGCAAAAGCCATGTCTTACCTTTCACTACTTCATAAAAATAATCTGCAGCACCACCTGAGTTGATACATTCTGATATATAGGGGCCTACACCCGTTATGTCTGGGAAAGATTATTGGTATTATATTCATTTCATAGATAATTATTCAAGGTTCACATGGGTATATCCTTTGAAAATTAAGTCTAAAGCCTTATATGTGTTTAAACAGTTCAGGACTTTTATGGAAAAACAATTTCGTAGACCTATGCTTGGTTTCCAAACTAATTAGGGAGGTGAATATTGATCGTTTACTCCTTACCTAGCTGAACTTGGAGTCAATTTCCATCATCTTTGTCCACATGTCCATCAACAAAATGGTAGAGTTGAGTGAAAACACCATCACATTGTCGAACTTGGTCACACTTTACTTGCACAAGCCTCTATGCCTGTGTCTTTTCGGTGGGAAGCATTTACGACTACTGTGTATCTCATCAATTGTTTACCCACTCCAGTGTTGTCCAATATTTCTTCTTTACAAAAATTTTTTTGGATCTAAACCAGATTACAATTTTCTCAAAGTGCTTAGCTGTTATTGTTTTCCTCATTTAAGGCCATATAATACTCATAAACTTGAGTTCAAGTCCTCCAAGCATCTTTTCTTGGGATAGTTCAGCTCACAAAGGTTATATTTGTTAACACTCTAGTGGTCGAATATATTCAGAGTTGTTTTCCTTTAAGTCACATCATACATCTAACTCTTCATCTTCAGACTTTTCAACTATTGTGTTGCCTTTTAGTTTTCAGTCTACAGGTCTACCACAGGTTGGAATTCAATTTGGCTCCTTATAATTTCCTTATGAACAAGTTCCTCTATCGCCTAATTTCTCTTCTGACCAAACCAATGCTACTGTCCAAGATAATATTGGTGTCTAAGGTCATGTTTGGTATATTGTATAAGGACTCTGTATTGTATTAATTAAACATAATATTGTGTTTGGGTATGCTTTTGTATTGTATTATTTAATACGAAATCAAAATTTAATACAATTATCTAATACAGAATAAAAGAACTGTATTACACTGTATTACATAATTTTAACTTTAATGTAGTATTATACAATACTCACTCTCCTCTTTTTTTCTGTTCTTGATTTTTTTCTCATCATTTTATCTCTCACATCACTTTATTCTTTTCAAAAGTGATATTTTTCTAAATAAATATTTAAAAGTGGTATTTTTCTAAATTTATATCTAAAAAGTGGTTTTTTCGTAAATAATTTTTTTAAAGTGGAAATTTTACAAGTGGTATTTTACTACATATTTTTTGAAAATAGTATTTTTCTAAATAAATTTTTGAAAATAGTATTTTTCAAAATTAACTTTTTAATACAACATCTTAATATAAATGCAAAACCAAATATAGTACTATAATAGAATAATACAATACAATACAATCCAATACAATATATCACAATACAATATAATATAATACGACGTACCAAATATGGCCTAAGATAATGCAACTGCACAAGCTAATTCTACACGAAATCCTACTACTACTATTCAAGATGCTACTGTTGTTCAAGATACTATTCAGCCTCCTATTCCAACCGTAGTCCTATGGCACCATCACCAGTTCCATCCTCTAGACATCCCATGGTCACACGCAGCCAGCATGGTATTGTACTTGTGAATGATAAATATCCTGATTATGACCACATTTCTGCTGCACTAATAACAATCTCAGAGAGGTGCATGTCTTAGTGATTATAAGCAAATAATTTTGCTCTTTTGGTTTCTATTTTAGCTAAGAGATTCCTAATAATGATGGTGTTTGTTTAAAAGTGTGTAGGTGAAAATTTGGCATACCAAGCGTTAGTTGAAGTCCCTAGTGGGAGAGTCACAACATTTTTTTTTAAAAATTTAGTTTCTAATAACTAATAAATTGATTGTTGGAACCAATAATTAATCAGTCAAAACAAATTGATTAATGTAATTGAGATATAATTATCCATTATTTATGTTGAAATCAATAGTACCCAAATATTAAAACTGGTTTCATAAGCTTAAAATAAGCTTTAATATATAAAAACCAATTCCAAAACATTAAATTGAGCAAGCAGTCCAAAAACATCATAACAAATCATATACCAGCTTCAAAACATCTCAAAATGATGCCATATTATATATGGTTGCAAATCCAGTAGGCATTTTTTTTTACCTATATATAGGTATTTTTTTTTAGTCATTAGTTTATCATTTAATGGCGATCTAATGGCTATAATAATGTGCATAAAAAGACATGCATCATTAATTCTATTTCTCTTTTTTACTTTTTAATATAAAAAAATATGCATGATAAATTTTAATTGGCCAAAACAATACCTATGTATAGGTTAAAAAAAAAAAAAAAACCTACTGGATTGGTGTCCATTATATATATATATATATCCACTAAACCAGAATTCTTTTTAAAAAAAATTTTGATACTCAGGTTTTTTGCTACTTCCTATAAGATATAAATTTTCATTTAAATTGTTATTGATTTTCTTTTTATAAGCAGCTGCTTTTTTTTTTTTTTTCAAATTTTTTTAATGAGTAATCCATTGAAAGAATGTTCAAGGAGTGTTCTCACCCAATTAATGAAGAGCAGAGACTAAAAAATATTGAGTAGATAATTGGGTTTTGGGTTCCCCAATTAATGAAGATTCTTAGTTTTATTCTTATTTTCATGTACAAAAACTTTGAACGAAAAATACCCAATTGAAAGAAGAGGTCTCGCTTTCAAAATCCTTTTTTTTTTTTTTTAAATTATTTGTCGAGTCCTTGGATTTATACATACTATGATCTCCATCTTGACAGAGATAGCATTGCTGCTAAGATTTTCATGTTTATCTCCTTTTTTACCTTTTTATTTACTGATCTTCATGTTTGATGATTAAGTTGTTTTTTTTTTTTAATGTTGTTAGCTATTTATGGTAAACTATACTACTTCATTTGTAATATTTCGGGTGCATAGGACAAATTTCAAAAATGATGCGGTTAACAACAACATTCAATATAAAAGTGAAGGGCCATGGTGTCTTTTGCCTTTTTTTAAAGAGTTTAGATGATTAGATCCAATAAAAAATTTTAAACATAAATATATAATTTTATCTTCTATTTGTGGAAATTTTAAATATATATACATAATTTTACACAAGTCAAAGAAATAGGTTAATTAAACCTTAAAAATTGATACCCGCTCTCCCCCTTAATTAAAAATTTGTGAAAATCATTTAGCTGCTGTCTGTGGTTGTCGAGATAGGGACATGTGATCTTCTTCTTATTTATTTATTATTATTATTATTCTTGTTATTATTATTTTTAGGTGATTCCTGATCATCTTAATTGTTACAAATATAAATGAAAAAACAGAAATAAACAAATAAATAAACGAGGTCGGCCTGTTGGGAAGCAACGGAGAAGCTTCAAAACCTTGAAAGAGTCCATATGTAGCTATCAGTAAATTACTTTCGTCATTTACTTTTCTTATAATCTAACCGTATAGAGTTTTTTTCCCCCCCAAGAAAAGATATAACTACATAGAATATTAATCTCAAACAATAGATAAAGTACACGTAAGCGATATTGATATTCTGTATCTGATGTGTCTCCGACAAATCTATATGATACCTAAATATATGCCTCTCACGAGGCTTTGAGTCATAAATCACCTTTTGAAATTTGATGTATGGCTCGTATTTTTCTACAGATAACAAATTCAACGTTGTTTAGAATCAAAAAGTTTTGTCTGCATGAGCATGACTTAAATGCCATTGGCAGGATAGTTGGGTCCACCGTCCATGCATGACTCACGCAGGTACACAAACTTTCAACTAGTTATGGTAGTTACAGATTCAGTATTTTTACGGTTCCTATCAAAAGAAGGATTAAAATTCAAATTTAGTGTAGTACTTTTTTTTTTTTGGATGGCTACGGTAGAGGCGTCCCTACGTAAGGTCATGCCTTAATTATCGTTGGATGGGAATCTGTGGGGAATAACAGGAATATGTGGAGAATCTATTTATATACAGATTCCCATCCAACGGTGAATAGACAGGGCCCTACGTAAGGGCGCCCCTACTGTAGACGCGCTTTTTTTTTTTTTTACCAAAAAAAGTACTGATTAATTAAGAAATATACAACTTACAATTGACAGATAAAATATTATTGGGGAGGGCTACAGTAGGGGCGCCCCTACGTAAGGCCACTCTTTATATACCGTTTGATGAGAATCTGTGGGGAATAACTGGAATCTGTGGGGAATCTATTTATACACAGATTCCCATCAAACGGTGAATTATTTCATACTTTTATAGCAACTCATATATGTTCCAAAGATTAAAATAAGTTGAAGTTTAAGAAATAAAATACGAATACAGATCAAAAATAATTTCACACGTACGGAAAAAAACAATGTTCATATGAAGGCAGTAGTGACTAACAAATTAATACATTTTTTCAGAATTAATTGAACTTTTTTTTTTTGGGAAATGAATTAACTGCACTTCATTTGTTATATTTTGTAACATTTGATCCACAAACATAAGGTTTCACTATTCAATAAACATTTTGTACTAATAATTGTTTACTAAAAGAGATATGTCTTACTTTTTTTAGTAATTTGTGAGAAATATAGTGAAAGGAGAAAGGGCCCGTTTGGCACAGCTTTCAAAGATCTTTTAGGGCTCAAAAGATCTTTTAAGAGTGTTTGGATGAATTTTTAGAAGATCTTTTTGTATCCAAAAGATCTTTTTAAAGAAGCATGGACCTACCATCTTTTTTAGGAAAATCTTTTTATACTTTTACTTCAAGAAGTAAAAGCTATCCCAAACAGGCCCAAAATAATCTAATGGCAGCTAGAAATTTGATTTTGTTTTTAAACCGTGAACAAAGGGGAAGTAGCTAGTTTTGAGGAAGAGAATCTCTCCCTGAACTTAAAAACCCGAACTGAATGTTAAGACAATAAGTGGGGCCAAATAGCCAATTAAGACTAGCTCAATTAGTTTAGAATTATTGGGAGTGTGTGTGAGAGGAGAGGGTTCCAATCCTAATTAGGCTAGTTTTTATATTAATTTTATACTAAAAAAAATTAAAAAAATAAGTGGGGCCAAATAATTAAAAGAACGAGTAAATATACAGTTTAATTCAATAATGAGGAGATGAATTGTTGACCATAGGTAGTAAGTACTTAAGGCTAAGCAATTGGTGTAAAAACTCAGATTTTAAGAAGGTAATTTGAAGATTTTACCAATTTTTGGATTAAATAAGAGACAGACTTATTTGCAAAAGTTTTTGGAAGCGGTGACTAAAATACAAATTTTTGGAGGATTAAAATGAAAGAAGTTTAAAAAATAGGGACTAAAGTGTAATTTTAAAAAATTGCACAGACCATTTGACCAGACTCGCGTGGCCCCCCATTTACTTCCCTTTTTCTTTCTCTCTCCCTTCCCCACGATCTCTATCTCTTCCTCTCTCTTTGACCAAATACCATTGCCACCACCAAGTGTCACCGATGCACATTTGGCCTCCGATGACCACCACCACCCGGTGTCAACTCCCCGTGCTGCCAATAGCCACTAGCTGGAGTTTTTCTGTCGTTAGAGCCGCCGTTCGTCAGAAAAATACCATTTTTGGCTGTGGGAGTTTTTAAATTTTCGGCAAGTTTTTCGGCCATTTCAAGGGGTGTTCTTAGGCTCGTTGGATTTGTTTCGTTAAGAGGAATCTCCAGGTATATATTTCATGACCCCATTTCACCCGGATTAAAAGTTGTCATTGCAGAGTAGTTTAAGCTTTGATATTCAAGAGTTGACTTTTTGTTCGGACCGTTGGATCGTATTTTTAATGTCATTTTTAGAATGTACTCTTGAAATAGTGAAGATTAATATATATATTGACTATATTTGATAACCGGCATAAAAAAAATGATATTAGACGGCTCAGATTTTGCCTCGTTTTACGTACGACTTGTCCGGTTTCAGCTCCGACCTGAATTGGACGAATTATATGTCTAACCTAACTATTTTGGGTACTAGGAATTCAATGGAGAAGTCTGCTCATTGATTTGAATCTTCATTGAGAAGTTGGTTTTTCCTAAGAGAGCAATCGAGAGCTTGGAATCAGTTCCTAACCCTTCGAACGATCGCCCAACGATACTCCGAGGTCCCAATAGCGTGGTATCACTATTCTAGTAAGGTAGGATTCGATTATCCCTGTTTTATACAGTTTTTGAATAAAACTGATACAGCCTGTTTGACATCTAGCTCATACCCAGAGGGGATACCCATGTGTCATCTACCAAACCCGGAGGGGCATGAACGCCTCGCTTACACTTGCTAACCTAGAGGTGCAACCGACTCGTCTACGCCTACCAAAATTAGGAGGTAATCAGAAGAAAAACTTTGCACGGGTTTACGGACTCTATACCGTCGGTGGCGCCGTAGCGCCACAATGTAAAACCCTATGATGCTAACCCAGTGCTCATGTGTGATCCTATAATATGTGTACTATGGACTGATGTGTAGAAATAACCATGCAGTAATTTAAGTTCAAGTGATGCTCTGGTTTTTAATAAAATGGTTAATTAAAATTTATAGAAAAATGGGCAGCATAACGACCCTATTTTAACATATATAAAAATAACATGCACTCAGAAAAGGCCCAACGCAATCCAGTATATATATCATACAATCCAATTCCATCATATATATATATATATCTAAAATAGTTATAAAATCACATTTTTCATCATATGTAACATAAAGGTACGCGTAGTGCCAACATCCTAGTTTCCATTGATGAGAGGTGGTGAATTCATGGGCATGGGTAGATTTGTGTCATGTATTTGTGGATTGATTGAGTTTGGATATCATGCTTTCATATATATATATATATATATACGCATATACGGACTTTCACCTTTAGAAATTGTTATATATCTGTATATATATGCTTTTGAAAGGTGTTTTAGATTAAACTAACTATGCAGGGACTCTCCATCACTAAAAAAATTTTTAAATGAGGTAACAGTTTTTCTACTGAGCTTTTGAGCTCACACTCCTACTTTCCTCCATTTCAGGTGATTGTTCTTTCGAGATAGTTGTCTCGATGGCTAGGTAAGTCACTTGGTTTATGCTTGCGGTCCTATTCCTCTCTCTTGGTTGGCGCCTATACTTTGTCCTATTCTTTCTTCATGTCTAACTATTTAGCCAAGTTTGCTATATCTGCTAAGTGAATGTATGAGGATGTCTTTACTACTATTTGAGGATTTGGTGTATAAATGTGACAGTATAGTTCCTAAGGAGCATATTTTCAAAATTTTAAGTACTTGGAATTATGACTAACTCTGTAAATTAATTTTTGGACATTCGGACTCAAAATTTGTGAAATTCATTTAGCCAACACTAAAGTTTTATTAACCCAAGTTTTTAAACGACTTAACTATATTTTCTTGAAATCTAATTGGTGTTTCTTCCTTGATAAACTAAACTAAAGGGGGACTCTTTTTAATACAGGATTTCTAATGATTTGAGGACTAGAATATAAAATCCAAGTACTTGGTTTCCTCCGAATTTTGCAAATTTCCTTATTTATCTTTATTTACACTCAAAATTACTAAAACTCACACCTTTGGATTTCCGATCGTAACATCTGAGGCAATGAAGAAACTAAATACAAATTAAGAAAACTTAAGTGTGGCCATAGACCACTTCCCCCACAAACCCCCCACAAATTGGCCTTATGTGTCCTTGGGCCGTGACAGAGTTCAACGACGTTTTGAATTAAAAAACTCTTTATGCATCAAATGAGTCAAACAGTAGCGTTATTTTCATAGCAGTAAGTCCGCCGGTCACGTGTACTTTTCATCTTTCTTAGAACTATTATTTGTCATGAATTTCAAGCGAAAGAAATTAATAAGCAACCGCCAGGTGACCATCATGAGGACCTATATATATATACATGTACATATGATGCTAATTGGAATAAATAATTAGGCTTTGTTCCACCCAAAAAAAAGCCTATATTCTTTTTGAATTAAATATATATGTAGACATGTCAACGACTTATAAGGAGAACAATATATTATATTACTACATGGAGTGAGATTATGTTATAGTTTGCATCTCAAATAAAATAGATATTAACATTTGATCAATTTTGATTAGACTATTAAGTTTAAGTCTTTTTGACTTTTAAAGACAAAAACAAGTGAAAAGGAAAGTAATTCAAGAAGATTGACGGTTGGAGAGAGAAGGAAATGATCAAGGTGATTATTGTCTCAACCAATTTAGTCCAATCTTGCTTTTGATCAGGTGATCAACGAGCACTTAACGAGCAATGAGGGCTGGCAATTAATGTCATACGTGTGACACTTTTTAGAGCAATCTCTTTGTTTGTTGTTGAAGATTATTTGCAATTATTCTGTTGCTTTGTATTTGTAGAAAGATAATGCTTGCTATCACCTATTATCCTACCTTTTCAATGCCATCTTATATAATAAGTGATTGATTTGTAGTATTGAATTCAATAATTCGAATTTTAAATTTTTACGTTATAAAACTAGAGTATGGTTACCAATTAGGTTAAGTCTGTGATTACTATATATGACTAAATTCTTGGTACCTTCTTATATCACATGCATCTTATGTGAGACATAAGCATAGAATTTTTCTAATTTGCAGGGAAATCCATTTTTTAAAGTCTAAACTTGAATGTTACATGGTCGTGGCTTAATGAAAGCTGTTAGTTTGCTTCATCTAATGAAAGCATACCTAATGAAAGCATACCTGTATTTATAGATATATAATATATATTATATATATATACGAGAGAGAGAGAGAGAGAGAGAGAGAGAGAGAGAGAGAGAGAGAGAGAGAGAGAGAGAGAGAGAGAGAGAGAGAGAGAGAATCTCCCCATGGCTATCGGAATACATGTAAATATATGTAGCCATTGGCATCTTTATGATTTTGATCCCTCGTATTAATTAGAATATGTTTTTTTTGGCTAATTTTTACTATTGCTGGTATCATTGTTAATGGAATTTACGTAATATAATATGAAAATAGTATTTAAAGGTTCTCAATACAGCAAGTTTCGGGAATGGACAACGACTCAACGACGAAATTGGGGAGGACAGAAATCACAGATTTTAAACACATATTTTGGTGTTTGTCTTTGAATTTGTCACACTTAATTTAACCGTGTATATTATTGGTAATTAATCACATTCCACCCCATAATTTTGACCCTCTCCCCAACCCCCCCGACCCCAAAAAAAAAATAGAAAAGAAAAAGAACTCTGTGTTAGGTTTAACGACGTATAGTTTACATTTACAATAAAAAACTCGTGTAATTAAAATACGAGCATGTAATTAAAACACGCCCAAAAGGAATCCGATTCTGATCAATCTAATGAAATATAATAATACAACCTCGACTGATATGAAATCTACTTTGGTTTGTGAACAATTCACGTTCGGTAATAAACACCCCAGAATTGAAATTGCTAGGTACTACCTCCGTAAATGGACCGTTCATATAGCAATACTTTCCCGAGGCATTTAGTTAGGTTTCGAAGACTTGGTGATATATATGTATATTATGTCTATATACATAGTAACTTTATGATGAATGTTTTATTTTATTTTATTTTTATTCGAGGATTCAAACTGTTTCACCTCTTTTTTAAGAGCTTAACGTACATGTTTTAGTTATATATTGTCGTAATTAAATTTTGTCATGTATTTTGTTTCCTTTATAACTATTTTATTGAATGTTTTTTATATGCCTAACGTAGAGTTCATGCTTAAGAACACCGAATCCACTTTGATCCAAAATCAGGCTAAAATATTCGAATCGATTTACATTCAACATGAATATATACACGTATATGTCCGTATATATATAAATGTTGATAAAAAGAAAAGAACTCTCTTTCTACACCTGCATATGGTTGACTAATTATTTTTTCTTACAAATATTACAGTATATATTTATTTGACACAACAAAACGTGTTCACAACTTCGTAATGAAAACCACACTTGATGGATTTCCTCTATGTCCAAGTTTTTCAAATGGGAACGCATAGCACCTACATTTAGTATTAGCACGTACATTTAATTCTAGTTGTTAATTCCATGTTTTTTTAAAATGTGTTTGCGCGATTATTTAACTTCCTATTGTTATATTTAAAATACAATGATCAACTTGCACAGAATTTGTTTAATCCTAAAAGTTTGAGGGAGTGGATTCAACATCGTTTTCCCATCTGCATAGAGCAGCTCGGTCTTATTACTTGAATAGAATTGTAGGAAAAGCTACCGGTCCATCTATGGCAAATTAAGGATGTGATTCTCTCTTGCCTCAGCCAGTGCAACTTTAATTACATTTTCTTGGTATGTATCCATTTTTTAGAACGTTAACTTCTCGCCCCCCAGAGCCTCTGAATTATTTGGCAAGTTGTTTTCTTTTTCATGAGTTGGCATTAATTACAGGCCTGCAAATTAATATACATGGTGCCTTCTGTATTTGGCAAAGCCCCTGTGCAATTCATTAGACTCAAATCGAGTTACGAGTTATGTCAAGCTGTTGCATGCTCAGAATAAACTTCGGTGAGCTCTCTTATTCTCTGTATATATAGTTTGGTGATGCTAGGTAGCCTTGCTAGCTAGGGAATGCTTAGTTTTATGCTATGCTTGAATCCTATAGTAGAATTTAATATTCCCTCTTAAAATGTGACTGTTCACTTTGGTTAATTATTTTGCGAATTTCTTATATATGTCAAATGAATGCACAGTTATTTGGTACCACAGTCCTTTAATTTTCTCCCAAGTTGCCTTAGATAATCCAACGGAAGAAAATCACTTCGGAATTAGCAATCCACGTTGGGAAGCTTTGGCCCTGAGAGGCCTCAAGCCTTGGACTCTGTTAATTTTCGTTGAACCCTTATGTCTCTAAACACATTGTTCGTTTGCTTGATGTACTGGCTAATTTGCCAGCTGATCTTTGGATGACATTTTTTCAGCTAAAAAGAAACTTAATTACTTGAAGGATTGTCATATATCGAGTCTCCTAAATAACCGTCTTATAAAGTTATTAATGAGTATTTAAGGACATCACATTCTTGCCGCGCTCTTCATCAACTTATTGCTAAAATTCAAGAGCCAATGGATTGGGCTCCCTAACATGATTTCTTGCTAATTAGCCGTTATTTCGCATTATTTTCTCTTGTTTATCTTCCGATGACCTCCTTGTATGACAGTAAAAGTATCTTGCCCGTCCCTGTAACGGCAGGGTACGGCATTAGAAATGTTTTTTCAAATCATCATTTGTAAACTTAATTCTCATCGTCCTAATGTTCGCTATCGAATTTAGCATACATTTGATCGTACAAAATACACATACCATAAGTTAAAGAAATCACTTGAAATTTCAGATATTTCACTTGAATAGCGAGGTACTACATCACACCTGACTGAGAAATCAAGTCAGAGCTAGTTGAGCTGTGTCAAAATCCGTGCTTCCTTGCCAATTCTTCTATTTGAGCATATAAAATCAGGTCGAAGTTTTCTCTTGAACCTAGTTATGTTAGGTAGTTGGTAGGAGGGAAGGAACATAGTTAGCTATTGTGCAGCGGAAGCACAACTACTCTAAATACTTATATTTAATACTAAGACGATATTAAATATAAACTACCCACTAGCTACTGAAATTAACGAAAGCAGAAAATGCGCAGAAAATCCTAAATGAAAAAATAAAGGAGAACACAAAATTTAGCGAGGTTCGACAAATTACCTACGTCCTCAAGGCGTTGCTGACCACTTCACTAACTTCAAAAAGAGGAAATACAAAATCTGGGCTATAATGTAAAAACCCAGAAATAAATGAGAAAATGGGCAAAAACAAAACTATGGAGGTCCTTAGGAATAAAGGTCCTCACCAATAGGGAAACTAATTTTGGGATGATTAAAACCAATTACAGAATGCTATATTTATAGCCAACTGCAGACCCTAAATATTCATACACAAGCGATGTGGGACAAAGTACAAAACTAATACAAAAGCTAACAAGCCAAAATTCTAACAATCTCCACCTTGGCGAGTTAGCAGGTCCCACCCAAATTTCCCCACTTCCTGTATCCTCTATCCATTACAGCAACGCCATTTTATGTGCCAAAAGGCACCATCAAACTTGCAGGATGTTGATCAAGTCTAAACAATGATTGAACTTGATCGATGTCACCACCTTGGTCATCATATCCACAGGATTCTCAGCAGTCCCAATCTTCTGAAGCAATATCTTTTCTTCATCAATAATCTCTCACACAAAGTGATGTCGGACATCAATATGCTTCGTACGTATATGGTATACTGGATTCTTCGCTAAGTGAATGGCACTCTGACTATCAAAATAAATACAAACATGCTCCTAAAGAACTCCCAGTTCTTCCAGTAATCCTTGTAACCAAATAGTTTCCTTCACAGCCTCTGTAACTGCCATGTACTCTGCCTCTGTAGTAGACAAAGCAACTGTAGACTATAAAGTAGACTTCTAACTGATTGGTGCTCTTGCAAATATGAATATATATCCAGTAGTTGATCGACGTTTATCCAAATCACCAGCGTAATCGGAATTAACATATCCAACTACAGACTGACCAAGTCTATCATCCTGCTCAAAAATCAAACCAACATCTACAGTCTTCAAGAAGTACCGTAGAATCCATTTCACAGCTTGCCAATGATCTTTACCCGGATCATGCATATACCTACTCACAACTCCAACTGCATGTGACATGTCAGGTCTTATACACACCATCGCATATATCAAGCTACCAACCGCATTCGAATACGGAACTTGTGACATGTACTCTCTCTCTGTATCTGTACTCGGGGACAAAGACGCACTAAGCTTGAAATGAGGAGCAAGTAGTGTACTAACAGATTTTGATTGTTCAGTCATACCAAAATGCTGTAATACCTTCTTCAGATATTACTTCTGAGTCAAACTTACCTTGCTTCTCCTTCTATCTCTGCTAATCTCCATACCGAGAATCTTCTTCGCTTTACCAAGATCCTTCATCTCAAACTCTTGATTTAGCTGAGCCTTCAACTTCTCAATTTCTTCTTGATTCTTCGAAGCTATCAACATATCATCAACATACAAGAGTAGATAAATGAAAGACCGACCTCTTAGCCTGTGAAAATACACACAACTATCGAACTTACCTCTTGTGTACTTCTGACCCATCATAAACCGATCAAATTGCTTGCACCACTGCCTTGGCGACTGTTTCAGATTATAAAGTGATCTTTTCAGTTTGCAAACTCAATTTTCTTTTCCAGCAACCTTGAATCCTTCTGGTTGAGACATATAGATTTCCTCTTCCAAATCACCGTGTAGAAATGCGGTTTTCACATCCAATTGAACTAGTTCAAGATCCAACTGCGCTATCAAGGCTAACAAAATTCTAATGGAGGAATGCTTAACAACTGGAGAAAATACCTCATTGTAATCAATTCCCTCTAACTGAGCGTAGCCTTTCGCCACCAATCTTGCCTTAAAGCGAATATCATTCTTATCAGGAAATTCATCTTTCTTTGTATATACCCATTTGCACCCAATTGCCTTCTTATTCTTCGGTAGTTGAGCTAGCTCCCAAGTTTCATTCTTCCGAAGAGACTGCATTTCTTCCTCCATTGCTTTCTTCTGCTATTCATTTTCTGAACTTTTGACTGTATCTTTGTACGTGGAAGGAACATCATCATCTACAATGGGAAGTGCATAGGCCACCATATCAACAAATCGAGCAGGTTTATGAATTTCACGTCTTGGCCTATTTTGTGCAATTGATTCTTGCTGCTGTTGAGGCTCTTGGGTTGGAACCTCTTCTTCATCTTCAGTGTCCTCCTCTGCCAATGGAGTGTCAACATTATTTTCAACAACATTAGCTGGGACTACTGTTGTCGTTTTCTCAAACTCCACCTACTGTCGACTAGGCCCCACCTGCTGCGGAATACTAATGGTCTTCTCTTGTTCTTCTGTTACCTTCTTCAACATGGCAGACTCATCAAAAGTAACATCCCTGCTAAATAAAATCTTCCTTGAACTTAGACACTAAAGTCGGTATCCTTTTACACCTGAGCTGATGCCCATAAATAATGCTTTCATAGCTCTCGGATCCAACTTGGATTCTTTTATATGATAATAGGCAGTGGAACTAAAGACATGTAAAGAATCATAATCACTAGCAGGTTTTTCAGACCATACCTCAAGAGGGGTTTTACCTCTAATTGCAGTCGATGGTAAACGATTAATGAGATGACATGCATACGTAATTACCTCAGCCTAAAAAACTTTGCCCAACCCAGCATTGGACAATATACACCGAACCTTCTCCAGCAAAGTCTGATTCATGAGTTCTGCCACCTCATTCTGCTGTGGTGTTTTTCTGATTGTAAAGTGACGCACAATACCTTCAGACTGGCAAACTCCCAAAAATGGATCGCTCCTATATTTTCCACCGTTATCTGATCGAAGTCGTTTGATCTTTCTGCCTGTCTGAGTCTCAATCATCTTTTTCCATTTAAGGAAAACTTCAAGTACGTCATCCTTATTCTTCATTACATAAACCCAAACTCTTCTAGAAAAATTATCGACAAAAGTAACAAAATAGAGCATACCTCCCAAAGAAGCTATCTTGGTAGGTCCCCGCACATCTGAATGAACATAATCCAGAATACCCTCAGTATTATGAATTGCTGTGCCGAACTTCACTCTTGTCTATTTTCCCAAAACACAGTATTTACAAAAGTCCAACTTGCAGGGTTTCGCTCCTTTCATAAGTCTTGCTTCACTAAACTAAAGAAAGCTTTCTCCCCTGCATGTCCCAAATGCATATGCCATAACCTGGTAATTTCTGAAGCTTTATCATCTTCAGAAATTGCAGCAACTGATCCAATAACTGTACTACCGTTGTAATAATACAAGTTATTTCTTCTTGTACCTTTAATCACCACCAAAGAGCTTGAAGTGACTTTTAAAATTCCATCTCGTATAGACATAGCGAAGCCTTTAGATTCTAAAGCTCCCAAAGAGATGAGATTCTTTTTCAATTTGGGTACATACCGAACATCTGTCAGAACTCTAGTCGATCCGTCATGATTCTTTAATCGAATTGAACCTACCCCAGCTGTTTTACACGATTCATCATTACCCATGTAAACAACTCCACCATCTAGCTCTTCAAAATTGAAGAACCACTCCTTGTAAGGACATATATGGTAGGTGCAAAAAATCCACTCCTCACGCTGAGACGTCATCGATTGACTAACTAGAGCAAAATCTGATTCATCATCTTTAACTTCAGCTATATATGCATCAGAAGTAGCCTTGCCCTTGCCTTTATTCTGTAACTTCGGACAATCTTTCTTCCAATGCCCTTTCTCATGACAAAAGGCACATTCATCCTTACCAGGTCTTCTCTTCAAACGAGATCTACCCTTTTTCTCCTGTTTACGGCTTTGACTACGTCCCCTAGCTGTAAGCGCTTCTGCTGGAATGTCCCTATTCTCCTTCTGATCTTTCTTCCGAATCTCATGATTGTATAATGCAGCACTCACTTCATCGAAGGACAATTTTTTCTTCCCATGAAGCAACGTAATATAGAGATGATCTAACTCATCAAGAAGGGACCCAATCAGCAATATTGCTTTATCCTCATCTTTAAAAGTTTCATCCAAATTCAACAAGTCTGCAATCAACTGGTTGAATGTATCAATGTGGTCACTAATAGTCGTACCAGGCTTCAACTGGAGGCAGAAAAGTCTCTTCTTCAAGTATAGCCGGTTCTCATTGCTCTTCTTCATGTATTTGTTCTCGAGCGCCTTTTACAGCTTACTTGCAGAAGTCTTCCTCATGAATGGATACTTCTGTTCTCTACAAAGACATGAGCGGATCGTACCACAAGCTTGATGATTGATCTTCTCCCATTCTTTATCATCTATCTTCTCCGGTTTCGTTTCCTCCAGAGCAACATCCTGATCTTGTTGACATAAACCATCCAATACCTCGCACTGCCACAAGTCGAAGTTATTTTGGCCATCAAATTTCTCTACATCGATTTTTGTACAAGTCGCCATCTTCATCTTTGCCGGCGTTGACGAAGATTCTGACATTTCTGCTAATATTTCAAATAGCTACCAAACAAAGCCTAGGGCGAACCTGCTGCTCTGATACCACTTGTTGTACGGCGGAAGCACAACTACTCTAAATGCTTATATTTAATACTAAGACAATATTAAATATAAACTACCAACTAGCTACTGAAATTAACGAAAGCAGAAAATGTGCAGAAAATACTAAATACAAAAATAAAGGAGAACACAAAATTTAGCGAGGTTCTGCAAATTACCTCGGGGCGTTGCTGACCACTTCACTAACTTCAAAAAGAGGAAATACAAAATCTGGACTATAATGCAAAAACCCAGAAACAAATGGAGGTCATTAGGAATAAAGGTTCTCACCAATAGGGAAACTAATTTTGGGATGATTAAAACCAATTACAGAATGCTTTATTTATAGTCAACTGCAGACCCTAAATATTCATACACAAGCGATGTGGGACAAAGTACAAAACTATTACAAAAGTTAACAAGCCAAAATTCTAACATTAGTAAGGGCGTGTTTGGGAGGGAGAAATGGAATAATTTTAGAAGGAAAGAGATAAGATAATAGATTCATATCCTCAAATTGTAGCCAGTTTTCAATTCCTCCAAATTGGAGAAATATTAAGAAAGAGTTCCACTCAAGTAGTATAATAGTCATTTTACTAATAAAACCTTCTTACTCCTTCCACTTTTCCCTCTTACTAAACAAAGGAAAAGATTTTGGTCTTCTTACCTTGATTCCTCTCGTACTAAACACAACCGTAAGGTTTTATTACTCAACAAAAATTTCTGGAAGATCTCTTCGCTGCTGCTGTTTGTACCCTGACAGTTTTTTGTGTTTGACTTTATAAAGTAGGAATTTTGGCAACAAATATGCCTGCTGACTTGCCACCAGTTAGGAGAGTCGCGTTCGCGCACAGGTAAAAAGTCTTGGCAAGTTCACATACTGATTCTCGTTGACAAGTAAGGCGTCCATGTTTATCCGATTCGTATTTGAGGCGCCATGTGCTATTCTTGATCACATCCAATGTTTATTAATGCAAGGAATTAATTAATCATTTAATATACTTTCAGTAAATGTCCAAAAAAAGAAAAAAGAAACAACTAAACATGAAATGAAGTTCTTACACGAGCAGAGTATTTGTTGCTAAACCCTCCCACAAGTGCCTTGTCACCAATGTCAATTCCAAGTTTTCCGCAGTATTTTTTCCGAAGTTGACATAAATCCAATATCCTCGGAATATTTTAGTATGTCCTGTAATTATATTATCCTGATAACAAGTTTTAGACCAATTTCTTTCTCAGTGTCTCTAGTCCAACTCGAAAGAGCGCATTCCATTTGTCTAATTAAAAGTCCTGATTTAATTCAATCCAGTACAATAAGGACGCTCGTCACCTCAATTTTATTCTTATTTTCAAAGAACGAACTTAAGGCACACCTAGCAACATTCCGAATATTGTTTGTGTGACACGTGTGTAGGTTAATTTTGATATATTAATTCAGAGTTAAAAAAGATCTATAAGTATCCTATGGATAATTTCTGCTCTAATTTCTAGAAAATTTTGTATAGCTTATTTCTTCTGCTTTGTTTCTGAGTTGTTATAATTGTAGATGCTCTTATATGTTCTTTGCTGTTGATTACTTTGATTTTGCGTTATTTTCTCCACTGTCCGGTTTATTTGCTTCTGTTACTTGTTTCCTTTTTTGTTCTCCCCCCACCTCAATTTGCTATCTAGTTAAATATTTAAGGATTTAACTCATTAAATACTTGATACTTTGATAGTGCGGTCAATGCCACTATATAGTTTTGTCACAAGCAAAAGCTACTTGCAAAAGAGTGTGGCCCACTGTGATAACATTTGAAAGTAAAACATGAACCATTAGTCCCATAACATTAGCCGCTTTTGAATTATCAAAAAAGAAAAAAGAAAAAAAAAAACATTAGCCGCTTTCGCGATTTCTCCTTTGCAATCACCAAAATATCCCTCACGCCTACTCTAACCACATTTGTTCGCTAACTCACTCAAGGATACCTAACTCGTGAATAGCACGTGAGGCTGACTTGATATTTTGCTATGCGGCACGGTGGCACCATATAATGACTCTTGTACTAATGGAAATAATGGAGAGTTTGGGTAGATTAAGACTATGATCCTAATGGAAATTTTGGATAGAATAAGACTGTAGACTCTAATATGCAAATACGCTTTGATTTGACGTCAGTTTTTCCCACTGAAATTACGAGAAAGTACATCCCGCTCTCCACATTTATAAGCCACGTCCTCTATTACGTCTCAGTATCACTTCCCATTTCTATCCTTCGATCTCTCCGTCTCTTCCTTTCGGCTCCTTCCCTCCTGGCCTCCAATTCCTCCTTATTCTATATGGCTACCACCACTCTACCTCGCATTTTGATACATTTTATCTTGTTATTTTTCATGCTTTTTGCTGCAGGTACAGATTCAGAAATCAACCTAAAAATAAGAAATTCGTGCAGCCACACAATATGCCCGGCGTTAACAGACCCTAATTCACAGGAACTTTCCGACGCAGCGACAGAGTTCTGCCTTACACCGAGCGAGGCGAAGACGGTCGCCACACCCGAGCGGAAAGTTGTCTTGTGGGCTCAAATCTGTCTCACCCAACCAGACTTCTCTTGTGTTACCGGCCGAGACTGCGGAAGCACAAGTAGGCAGCGGCGGCCGACGAACGCTACTACTCTGGTGGAGTTCGCGCCAGTCGCCACGGATACGCGATACATGATGATGACGACCTATTTTGTGAGCCTAATCGAAGGTTTTAACCTTCCCATTACAGTGGTTCCCGTTGGTGGAAGTACTGGGCAGTATTGCACGTCCAGCGGTTGTACCGTGGATCTGAACAAAAACTGCCCTGAGAAGCTTCGAGTTATGTGCGGTGATGAGATCTTGGGCTGTAACTACAATTCTAATTATTCCGACTACTTTCAGCGATACTGTCCCGAAGCTCGTACCTCTCCCTACGACGACACCACACTCGCTTGCATAGCTGCTGATTTTTTTGAAGTTACTTTCTGTGCTTCATATTTTCCTTCCATTGCCAGGTAGTTATTAATTCCCAACTTAAGTCTTTGTTTTTTCAACTGCTTTATGATATATACACACATATATAATCTCATCTTTATTGCATGGCTTGAATGAATGTATAGTTTGTGGGGAGGGACGGAGATCTGAACGTTTGAGTAGTAGGGGCAACTATTTTGACACTAAAATATTATATGTTCTCTTTTCTTTTTTTTTTTTTTTTTTTTTTTTTCTCCAGTATTCCCCTCTTGCCCCCTCAGAATTTTTTTTTTTTTTTTTTTCCCCATCTAAAACGTTACTGACGTTTACTATCCCCTTAATTTACTTGACTTTTTTTTTTCTTTTTTCTTTTTCCCTTTTTTCCCTTTCTTACTCTAGCATTCATTTGATTTATTTTCTTCCCTCTCACTTTATAAGTGTTTTACTTTTATTTCCACTAATTTTGTAAACAAAATTGTGAGCTCTTAAAATTTGTTGGCATTAGTAAACAACATATTCAAATTTTAAAAAAAAAACCAATTAGCATTTTGAGGTATGTGTAACCTTAATGTATCAATCCATTATTTAATTTGTAAAAATTTTGGTTCATTAATTTTGTTGAATAATATTCTGTAATGGCTAAAAGTTTTATGACCATATCAAATAAAACTTAGTATTAATTATAAGTAGAATTTCATCATTTCTTGTCCGTAGTTTTAACATAATATTTGATCTTATTATGTCCCACTGAAACAAAATCATCGTAGATCCGTCACTGTTGAGTATATGCGTATATAGAGAAATGTACACCCAGCACCCGTTTTTATACTTTATTTTTATAAATACCCGTTTTTAATTTTTCTTTCAAAAGTATTCGTTTTTATGGTATACATTTCATGTATAAAATATGAGTGGTATACATGTGCAATGTAAATTTTTAACCATGAAGTATAAATTTCATGTATAAAATATGAACCGTATATATTTATAATATAACTGTTTACTATGGTATACAGTTTGAATGGCTTGCTATTTTTTAGTATAATTTTTATTTATGAAATGTATACCGTGTAAAAATAATGGTGATGTACATTTCTCCAATAACGGATATAAAAACAGGTATTTGTAAAATAAAAATAGAAAATGAGTATTTGTGAAAATATAGTTTTAAAACGAGTATTTATGAACTTTTCCCTCCTATATATTTAGAAATATTTTTGGGACAATTTTATTCATAGTGCATATATATATTAAATCATGGATAGGTACGAGACGCAGAATCAGGAGTTCAATATGAAGAATAAGTCTCCAAAAGTACCGATGATATTCTTTTAAGTATTTAGGAGCTGCAGCAGGAGCTGTGTCAATCGTGGCACTGGTGTCATGGAAATGCGCGGTCAAGTGTGTAAATCGTCGCAATAGTTCAACGACTGAAATCCAGTTGGCGTGCGGTATGAATGTTTCTAACTCGGACAGAGACGTTGAAGAAGCTGCTACCTAGTAAGGTTAGCACGGGGTGAATTTTTCTTTTCTGATAAGATAAAAGTTTTGTGAGTTGTTGTTGTATCTTTTTAAAATTCATTTGGCTCAATTACAAATATATCCCCTTCAATTGTTTCTTTTTTTAATTTCAACCATATGTTGTTGAAAGCTATACATTCTCAGTTCTGTAATATCTTATATATTTTGGGGAAAAAAGTTTTAATTGATAAAAGTACACTCTTACTTACCTGTATCGAAATAAAAATCATTTCCAAATAAGTTTTAATTAGTAGAAACCTATTGTGTTCTTTTAGTGTCGGATTATTTGGTAATAATTTTCTATTAATTTATGTACTGTTTCGAAATAATATCTATATTTCAAAACACTGAATGTTCATATCCTGTGTTTTCATGAATACAGAATTCATCCCGAGTTTGTGAAATTGGGCAAAATAAATTCATGCTTATAAAATTATGATGACTTTTGTCTTATCTCTCTTTAAAATGGCAAAACTGCCCCTGCTAAAAGAATATTAATGAGATGGTAAGACATAAAGTTTTGAGGGGAATGACAGTGACATGCTCAAAACCCTCTTCTTGACGAAACTACTTGTGGTTTTTGAAAAATAATTCCTTCGTGCTTTTTGAATTTCGATCTCCTTCTTCAAAATTCCTAAACCCCTTCATTTTCTCGTCTTTTGCAGAATCACACAACTCTTCCTCGCTCTCTCATCTTCTCTCTTGCCGACGATGCATGATGGAGATTTACCTCTTCGAGCTATTCAGCGAGATCTGAGCTCCTAATGGTTCCCTTACTTAATGGTTCCCTTACTTAATGGTTCTCTTGCAGAATCCATGGATTGTTTTTGGGTTTTGAATTGTTTATTGTGGCGGTGGTTGTTGTTAAGATCTGATTTTGGTGAAAAAAAAATAATTCTGAACTCATTCTTGTTGCTGTGGGTGACGTTTGGTTTTAGTTTGAGTTTTTTTCTTTGTTTCTTTTTATTTAATTTGGGTTATATATACAAATCTGGATTATAACTTGTTGAGTGATTATTGTTTTTGTTGTTTTGATTGGGGTTTAAGTACGACTTTTTTTAGGTTATTTTTTTTTGAATGAAATGATTGAAACTGAAGAAATCAAAATCTCTTCTTTATTTTCTTTTAGAACAAATGTAGGATTGCATTAAAATTGTTCGTTTCAAGATTAATAATAAATTCATAACTGATTAATTGTAAAAGCAACGGTATTAAAGTCATTTCACTATTTAATTTTGACCAAATTTGACACTTGTTTTTGATCCAATTTAAGAAGCTAAGGGCATAAATTTTGTATATATGAGAACAGATGGGATTAAAATAGCATTCAGATAAAACGGAGGGTTGGTATTTTCCCAATTATATTTTACAGGGCCGAAATTGAATTGCTCAAGTACAGAAATGTAGTTTTCAAGAATTAAGAGTTGAATTTTTAAAAAAAGAAAAATTAATTACATGGGATATCGATATTTGTAATATTACCCAAAATTTATTTATCAAATTCTGTTTGTCTGTTCCTAATTTTTATGGATGTCATGACAGAATTTCATAAAGTTTCCCTTTAATTTTTAGTTACATTTAGAATCCACGTGGTCTGTATATATATATATGTATATAACTCATGCAACCCCATATATTGAAACTTTGCAAAGACGCGCGAAAAAAGTCTTGGTTTTGTAAGACGGAGTCTACTCTGTCCTGTCCGCCCTCCTCCGGCTCCAATCCCAACCCAACCTTCATTCCCGCTTCTCTGATCCCCGTGCGATCGAGATCTTGTCTTTCTCCCCATGAAAGCTTTAGTTCGCGCGCTAGAATCTAGATTTCTGCCAATCATTAGGCAATTATTCATATTATAAACATATATATATATATATATATATATATAGTCTTGTTTGATAATGAAAAAATCCACAAAAACAGAATAACGAACAAAAATATCCAAAACCAATATCCGGACAAGCAGCTCAGCGCTGCTGAATATTAGTTACGAAAACTCAATTCGTATCGCTGTGCCGAAAATTGTTCTGAGAATGTACCGGATATAATTCGAAAGAAAAATACATATAATTAATTGGTAAAATTGGCCACTCATAATTTACAATTTTACATAAAAAAATGGAGAAAATTAGGTTGAGTAGCAGTATTCGTGGGTTTAAGTTTTCATGATCAGTTTCTTTTCTTCTCATGTTTTCTTTGTTTTATTTTAGTTCTAAATGTATCTCTAATTTTCTCCAAACGTTGAGATTTATCTACTTGTTAAAACGTTATTTTGGTACAAATTTACTATATTCTTGAATAAATATATCTAATTTTATGCTATATATGACAAATTTCCCAAAACTAAAATTTTAGAACTACTAACTAGGGTTCAACCATATGTATATTTTTATAATGTATAGCTGTTATGCAATTTGATTATAAATTTTAGAGTAACGTTATGGGCACCTTAAGATATCAAGAATCACGTGAAGTGTCAGTTTTTTATTGAAAGATGAAACTAATATACTGAGTCAGAAAGTCTCACGTAAAGTGTCATTCCATCTTTCAGCAAAAAACAGACACACCTCATGTGGTTAGCACCGTAAGGTGACCCACAACATTACTCTAAATTTTACACTAAGAAATACCAGGTCCTACGAAACACTTTTTAAACTGTACGATTAAATCCCACGGTCCCTAATCAGCCACACGTCAAGGATTTATTTCTAAATTTTTATTCTCCAAATATCTTTTTTTGGTCCCCAGGATCCACGAAGACAATACACTACAAGAAAGATGACTTTTACTGGCGAATTTCACTAATAGCGCCTGTAAAAGTATCAAAACACGGACGTGATAATGATAACACGTCTGCATAGGGTTTTGCAACATTTTTTACTTTAAATTGCCAGGATAAAACCATTTGCAGACGTGGAAAAGTGTCTGAGATTGCCTACAGCATCTCCATAGAGTTCCCAACTAAAGCGGTTCAAAATAGGCCAATAGTTATTCACCTATGCAGACGCAGAACTATATCTGCGTAGAATTGACCCGCGAAAAATAAAGCGGGATTTCTCGAGCAACTGTCTCATCCTATTTCTTCTCTGAAATCAATTTGTGTAAAGTTCAGATTTTGATATTTTAGGGTTTTGATCTTACAAAGAATCCACGGGCAATTTTGATGCTGATTCCACTGACGACCGATATTTGAGAATTTGGTTCCGGCCATGACTTAGGTGGAGACGGTGTGATTCCGGGGAGACCGAGGCGGCGTCTCAGGCGATGGCAGTGACCTATGATGACTCCGATCGCCGGATTCTCCCCAATGCCAGGTTAATCTCCTCCGCTGACGTCTCCGGCACCATGAGGATTTGGGCGACCCGAAACGACCTCCTTTTGAAGGACGAGTTCATGGTTCTCTCTGGCAAGATCTATGATCTTCAATGGTCGCCCTGTGGGATGAGGATCGTTGCTTCATGTGAGTATTTGATCTTTCTGTATTTTTTTTTGTTTGGTTAATGAGAAACTCTGGGAAAATTAATGAGCTGAAAATGATTGTTATGTCAATTTGAGTTGGAATTCATTGATGCTGATTGGATTTGTTTGGTTCCAGAATTCTGATGAAAATTTTCTTAGAACTGTGTATTGTAATTATTTGATGTCTTCGTTTCAGGATATATTGATCCCAATGTGAATGCTGATTATAATATAAAGCTTAAACTATATAAACACTGGTTGGATGTGTACAAGACCTCTGGAGGCAATGATTTTGATTATTTGAAACAAAGATTGTTCTTCACATTATGTAAGTGAGCCTCATTAGTTTTTTTTATTTATCCCTAATAACTAGCATAATCGACACAGTGATTCAAAATTAATTCTTTAAGGTTTATGTTCTGGTGGTTCTTATTTTTTTGCGCCTCAAGGATCACATATCGGCATGATTACTCTGCTTCTTGTTTTGTCTGTTTCTTGCATGATACAAATTTTCGGACATTGTCGGTCTAGGTGATATTCATGGTGATGGGGGTATTGGGTCAGGTCGTCTCTTTCACTCTAGCTCTTATGATCTTCACTTTGTCTCTCATAGCCAGTCCAAGTAACTTGCTCAAAACCCATTTCAGAATTCATTCTCTGCTTCTTCACTTGACCTGATTTGTATGTGTGTGTAGTGGGATGTAAATTTAGGTGTAG
>JXTC01000011.1:1246141-1265641 GCA_002914845.1 Trema orientale
TGTAAGTTTGTCGTACTATGATTAGAGTATGGTAAATGAATTTCTTTTAATTTTGTTCAATAACGTCTTTGCTATTATTTTGGTACCGCAGGTATCATATGATTCAAAATTGAGCAATCATGGCCCAGGCTTTGATATGGATCTAACTAAGTTTATGGATGGAGATGAGCCGATATCATATGAGAAGGCAAAGGATTTCTTTGCTCAGGATCCTTCACCTAATAGCTTAAGACATTAGTTTTTTGTTTTCATAATTTTGAATAATATTCATTGTATGGGTTTTTTTTTTTTTTTGGCTTGGACAATGTATGAATGTTTAGAATAATATTCATAATGTGATATAAATTTTTTTTATTGGTTATATCATTTTTTTAATTGAATTTTGAATATTCACAAATAATTATTAGAAATAATATATATTTGAAAATAGCTTCACAATATTTTGCAGACGTGTTGACGTGTCTAGAAAAGAATCTGGTCTTAAAAACTTTCACAGACGTGTTTTTATGTCTGCAAAAGTAGAACGCGCCGGCAAAAGTCAATTTTTTCGCAGACGCATTTTCTAGCTGCTTTTGCAAGCGAATTTTACTGTTTCGCCAGAGTATTAAAAAATAACTTTCGCAGGCGTGGAATTATAGATGAGTGCTGCAGACGCGAAATTGCGTCTGAGAAACTTTTGCTGACGCAATTCGTTACTTTTGTAGACGCATTTTTGCGCCGGTAAAAGTCATATTTCTTGTAGTGATATATATGAGAAGGTTCCAAAAGTTCATTCACAGATCTTGAAAAAATCAAGCATAGTACTGTTGATACAAATCTTGGTCAATGACAAAAATATTCACGTTTAAGCTTTATCTCATGAAAGTAATTGGAATTTTGTTTCATCTATTAATTGACTCGATATAATATTAGGAAACGAATTTTGTGAAAGTCGATGAATGCGTTCCCAAAGCAACAACTATTACGCAATCATTCATAGAAACATATTTGGATCACCAACCTTCAACAAGACAAATCTTAGGCAAACCCAGTTACACAATTCCGTAAAGAAAATCAAATTTACGAAAATATTAATCGGCTTGTTCAGAGTCGCAAAAAGTTGAAAATCCGACCCAAACAAACCCAATCTATAATCGAACTCACCAACAATTCATTACATCTTCTTCATATCATAAACCACTTGCAACAACAATCAGAAACCAAAATCCCCATGTACGTATTATTCTGCCATATATGCTCTCTCACCATTTTTTTTTTTCGGTTCAATTTATATGATCTATTATATGTCTCATCTAAACTGCAATTCAAAATGGCCGTTGGATTGTATCCCTGACGTTAGGGTCACGTGAGCACGGGTTTATTCTAAACGCGCTTGACAAAGAGGAGCCACATCAGATTCATGGCGGGCAAAAGAAGCCGGCTTTGACTTTCAAACGTACAAGTAGACAGCTCGCTCATCCCCGCTGGTAACCTTCTCTAAACCTGACAATTGGGCCCCACATACTAAGGTAAATTAAAGAGAATATAAAAAAAGTTCGGCCTCTCATTTTCCTCTTTTATCACTTTTTGCACGGAACTATTAAATCATATAAGAACCACGGCCAGGCCAGCAAGCGATATCAACTATTTTTTTTTTCTTTATTTTATAAGTGTCAAATTTACTCTTTTTTCCACCTACGATCTTTATTGCTTATAAACAAAAGAGATGTCGCGCTTAACTTTATTAGCCGGAAGGCCCGGAACTCGTTTTCTTATTTATACAAGTACTACTTTTCTATTAAAAAATTACATTAAGTTAAGTCTTCGTAGAATGTACTCACCATACAATAATAATGACAATAATATTCCCAGTGGGAGTAAAAAAAAAAAAAAAAAAAAAAACAATAAGCTGAGAGAGATAAAGATTAAAAATTCTTAACAAGACAACTAGAAGCTTCGACCAATAAAAAATGAACCTTTAAAAAATAAAAATAAGACCCAAATAGAAATTAAATGAAAATAACAAAATCTATAGTTGGCTAATATCCTCAGTTCAAACGAATTGAAATCCTTGTCTAATTGTTGAGGTGCTGTTTGGTAATATTTTTATTTTTTATTTTTTTAAACACAAAAATGAAAATATTTTTTCTTATTTTATTTTTTGCATTTCAAAAACAAAAATATGTTTGGTACTAATATTGTATTTTTTATTTTCTAAAATAAAAAAATAAATACATATTTGGTAACTAGCACTTTTTACTTTTGAAAGTAAAAATTAAAATAGAGAGTAATAAAGGAAAAAGGAAAGAGAAAATAGGAGAGAGAAAAAATAGTATTTATCTAAATAAATTTTATAAGTGGTCTTTTTCAAAATAAAAGTTTTAAAAGTAATATATTTCTAAATATTTTGGGAAATTTTAAAAAAAATTTACCAAATTTTACAATTATATTTTGAAAAATACCACTTTTAAAATTTTGATTTTGAAAAATACAACTTTTAAAAATATTTAGAAAAATACTATTTTAAAATAAGGCTAGAGAGATAATGACAAGAGAAATAGTGATGAGAAAGAAAATGTTAAGAAAAATGGTGACGTGAGTCTAGATATGTTTGAATTTTGATACTAGCATTCCTGCAAAATTGTTTAAAAGAATCTTGAAAGTAAGAAATTTTTGTTTTAAAAATTTTAAAAATTTTGTTGTGAAAATAAAAAAACGAAAAATAAAAGTAGTTTTATCAAACATACTTTTGAAAAGTATTTCCACTTTTTTGATTAAAAAAAATAAAAAACTGTTTAAATAAGTGGTTACCAAACAAGTCTTTAAGTGTGTCGATTTATGTACAACAAATAAATATATGATACATCATACTAAAAATTTGAAAGAGATGCATAGTGTTGGTTTTGAATTTACATGAGGCTGGGTTAGGAGACCAAGAGATCCTATCCACAGTAAGAGGAACAGGCCCTTGACCTTCTCAGACTCTCCCTCATAAGTCTTTTGTTTGATACAAATTTACGAAACTGTCATGTAGACCTTAGGAGGACATTTAATTTGATTAAAAGTAAAGTGGGGACCTACCGTTTCACCCATTTTATATTCTTTCCTTGTCATCTACTTTTTGTTGGATATCTAACGAATTCTAAAGCCATAGCCACAACTAGAGAGGTATAACTGATTATGAGCCATGATAAGCTCCCATGAACTAAAGGACTCTCCAAATCTACTGTAATTTACTTCTAATGTACAGGAATTTTATACTCCTTTCCTACGATTTTAAAATGTTTGGGACCTAGCTAAAATCAGAAGAAAAAGAAGCCAAAAGGAAAAGTAAATAAATAAATAAAACTAAAGATTTCTTTTAATAGGAGAGAAGATTAGGAAAGGCAGATCTCCAATTTTTACCAGATCTGAAAAGGCCATTGATTATAACTTAGATATAATATATTCTATTTTTTAGTCTTTATTTCTTCTTATTCACAAAGTTTTATTTCTTCTCTCGAAAACAAGTCCAAGTACGAGATTTCGCTGGCAACTTAAGCTCAACATCGTGGGTTTTTGAATCCTCATACTAATTATCTCTCATTGCTCATTGATTTTAAAGTTTCCATTACAATCACTTTCCTTTGTCCTTTTTTTTTTTTTTTTTTCAGGATCTCCTGTCTCTATATAATGTTTCTATTCTTTAATTTAAAAAAAAGAAATCTGGGAGATAAATAATAAACATTTCACTATCTTTTTCGAATAAGAAGAATCAAATTGATTGAAATACAATATTGTGTTTCTCTCTGGAAGAACACCTACATGAGATAAATGATCTTATACATATAAAACAATAGAAAAAAAAATAAAAAAAAAGAAAAAAATTTGCTTATCGATTTTTTATTTTTTAATGGAGTTTATAGAATGATTCGTTGGTTTACATAATCTATGTGATCTATTGGCAGTTCGTAAAAAAAATAATTTCATTTGATTTCTAGTTACTGTGTTTGAAACACGACAGTAATGATACAAAAAAGGATATATTTGATGGTGTAAGAAAGAAGACTTATTTATTATTATTTATCATGTTATCTTCTTTTTTTTATTTGAATATTTTTGTCATTTTTAGTGAAAGATACTTTTGTAATAAAAATATTTAGAAAAATTGGAGCTATATTAACACCACTCACTAGCATTAAGGCACCCTCGTAATAAATAAAAGGACAAGATTGGAAAACATATTAAAACAAATGATGAAAGCACCCATATATTCCCTCAATCTAACTTTCTTTCCTGCACATAGGTCAAAATAGAAAAATAGTTAGAACAGTTTTTAAATTTTATAATGAAACGGTATGGGTGCAAAAAATTTGAATGATTGAAACAGAAAGAATGAGCCAAATGAAGAATAATCACCAAAATAAAACATAATAGTATGAATATAATTCAAATAGAGTTCTAAAGTTTCGAGGGGAAAAAAAGTTTTTAATCATAGAATTTGTTTCCAATTTTTATTTATAAAAACATAAATCACAATATGTGTAGATGTTTGATTCAGTGGAAAAAAAAATATTTTAACACAAATGCTAGACTAGAGTCATTGATTCAGATTTTAGGATTTTATTCTACTTTTTATACTTACTCTATTATGTTCTTGATCTCTTTTTTAATACTTTGATTTAGTTTAATTTATGTCTTTAAAGAGATTATTAGCACTGAAGAAGAGAGAAGGAGATGGATTGTGCAGAATAATGAAATTGTAAGTGAGAGAGAGGATGGAGTGCCTTTTTATTTTTCTTTTCTAAATTGTTCATTTCAGTCATTTTATCACACTAATGGTGTGCTTTTATCCCAATTAAGATGCGAATATAGTTCCCTTAGATAAAAGAGGGTGAGGAGAGAAAAATGAGCGGTGACAATAGATCAATTCAAGTTTCTCTTTCAAAGTAATTAGAATATTGTTTCGTCTATTAGTTGACTCAAATATTTAGGAAATAAATTTTGGGAAAAATCGATGGATGCATTTCCAAAGCAACAGCTATTAATATAAACATATTTGGATCACCAACCGTCAACAAGACAAATCTAAGGCACACCCAGTTACACAATTCCATAAAGAAAATCAAATTTATCAAAATATAAATCAGTTTGTTCAGAGCCGCAAAAAGTTGAAAATTCAAACCAAACAATTATAATCGGACTTACCAACAATTCAATACATCTCATAACAATCAGAAACCACTTGGAATAACAATCAGAAACCAAATCCCCATATACTATTTCTGCCTTATGTGCTCTCAGGCCACTCACCATCTTCTTCTGTTTTTATTTTGGTTCAATTTATTTGATCTATTGTGATGTCTCATCTAAACTGATATTCAAAATGGCAGTTGGATTGTATTGGATTGTATCCCTGATGTTTTTTTCGCTCCTACAAATCTTCCTCAACGGGTCACGTGAGCACGTGCTGTATTCTAAACGCGCTTGACAAAGAGGAGCCACATCAGGCTCAGGGCGCGTAAAAGTCGGCTTTGACTTTCTGTACCTGATATCGCTTAACGTACAAGTAGACAGCTCGTTCATCCCTGGGGGAAACCTTCTCCTAACCTGACAATTGGGCCCCACATATTAAAGTAAATTAAAAAATATATATAGAAAAAATTCGGCCTCTCATTTTCCTCTTTTCTCTCCTTGTACGGAACAATTATAAGTGCCAAGTTTAGTTTTTGTTCCGCCCACTAACTTTGTTGCTTACCATGTAAATTCAATTGCATTTTTTAATTTTATTAAAATAAAAAATATTTTAGTGAAATCTAAATTTTAAATAATGAAACCAGAGAGTAGAAAAGAGACACTCTTCTTATTCCATATAAACAAAAGAGTGACCCTTTTCTTTATGAGCCAGAACTCTTTTTCTTATTTATATAAATACTAATTTTCTATTAAAAAATTTCAATCAGTTCCTTTTTTTTTTTTGAAAAGGAAAAATTACAATAGGTTAAGTCTTCGTAGAATGTACTCACCAAACAATGATACTGACAATAATAGTAGGTGTTAATGGTAATTTCCCCAAATAAATCAGAAAATGACATGTATGTCATGTGGAAAACGACGCGCCATGGTATAGACTATAAATGACGTCGTATCCTGCAAGACGACCAAGCCGATCGGAGATTGAGGCTACGACCTTAGAATAGCCGAGCAAGTCTAAAAAAGAAACTAACCGACCACGACTAGATCTGGGTCACCAGGAAAGAAAGCCGCCTTGGTCGGATTTTATGCTTCGTGCCGACCACGAACCTTAAGCGAAAGGCCAGAGAACCGAGAAACAGCCGACCATCAATATAGCGGTATAACCCCGATCAAGAGGATGGATACAGGACGCAAACTCTGGAGGAGTCGACACCTGACCCAATCACGTACTCGCTTCCGTACAAATGGATAGGTGAGATTTCTTTCTATCTTTTCAGGGACACGTGGGAGTCAACCCAAACCTTTGGGGGACCACAAAGCCACTATAAATAGCCTCGTAATTGCCTAAAAAAGGTAGGCCGCCACAAATCTCTAAAATCCTATTTGTCCTTTTTTGCCTTTTCTCCTCTCATCATCGCCCATTTATTATTGGATCAATATTCCATTGAATACTCCATCTAATATGCTACTAACTACCTTTCTGATGAGGAGATTTGGCAGGTACCACACCGGTACCACCTATTACTAGTTGGTGAAAAGTCCAGGCATAACCTTTTTCAAGGTTGTACGGACCACACCTACATCAAATCTGGGTTTTGGCTCCTCTTGAGGAAGAACCACTCAAGGGCGCGTGGCGCGCGTTGGTTCACGGACAAAAATTCACACCAATATTTTGGCACTAGAAGGAGGGCCCCTAGCTGGAAAACCAGTGCATAGCCCTACCCAGCATCATCAAACAACTTTGGCGAATCTAGTCGACCTCCATTATGACAAGCAGAGCGTCTGGATCGCGAACAGCCGACCATACACAGACCAATACTCGTGAAGGAGACAATCAACAGTACAACCTACGAGACCGAGCGAACATTGTTCCCCCTCAGCAGATTCAAGACCAGGTGGGTGCCCAATACCCACCGCGGCCACGCCGAGACAGGGTCAATGAGCTTGGGGAGCAGGTCCAACAGCTCGCCCCGATTGTTGAGTGCCTGGCGAATGTGGTAGGCCAAAATGCTGTCCATCCGATCCTTGTCACCCCAAATGGGGCTCCTCCTCAAGAGGACGGAAGGAGAAATCATATCCAAAGGGACATGGACGAGGACAACGAGGCAAGATTATGTCCGACCAGAGGAGCCCCAACCGAAGAGAGCGACGACACTCACATACCGAGGAGAAGGAGGCATCGCCGAGCAGCCTTCCACGCTTCCAACAAGGACCAATCGCTCCGAGGGGAAGAGAGAACCGGTAGTTCCAGAACAAGTAGGACCGTATTTGAACGACTGGCCCTCAATGATAGCGCGGACACGTATGTTACAAGAAGGCCCGACTGCCTGGGAACAACAGATCTCAGGGAAACATTGAACCAGCGGAGAGCTCAGGTTTACCACCCCCCACCCCAGTAAGGTTGCGAACCAGCTTGGGAGATAGCACGGGTCGGACCCATCCCCGAGCCGCAAATTAGAGATGGAGACGGTCGTTATCAAGCACTCAGAAAGTAAGTGGACCAACTCTTAGCTGAACGAAAGCTAACTGAAAATGTCCGAACGATACTAGAAGAAACCAAGTCTCCATTCCCAATTGAGATAGCGCGGTCGTGTCCTCCTCCTAGGAAATTATCGAAATTTATCTTAAAACTCAAAATTTTCAAGAGAAACTCTAGAAAATGCTAAAACAAGTGATATTGCATTATGTATACTTTTTATTATTTAAAAAGATTTCTATTTATAATATATAAGAGAATAAAATATATATATATATAGTAGAAAAACGATCGAATTTCATTTTGTAGATCAATTTTAAAATCAGAATGCATATAACACTATTTTATTTAATACATTGGGTAAACTATAAAAAAAAATACCTTGAATTTTGAGTATTCTGTTATTTAAATCCTGAAATTTGGACTCCACAAAATAATACATTGAGATTAAGAATTTCTGAAAATTAATACCCTGAATTTTTGACCAATTTGAGTAGTGAAAAGATAATAATAACCTCTATTAAAACAATATTAAAACTTACTATTCTTCTTAATTTTGAGAATATTATTATTTTTTACCAGTTAAAGTTATTCAAAAAGTTAACTCAGATTATTAATTTTCCGAAATTACCCAAACTTTAGGATTTAAATTGCAGAATACCCAAAACTCAGAGTATTTTTTTTGTAATTTATCATAATACATTTTATGTTAATACCTTACAAATTGTATCTAGTTCTAAATTACATTGAAAATAAATAAAAATCAATGTGGAAAAAAAAATATGATTTATTAACATTTTTATTATCATTTTTATTAAAAAAAAAAGATGACTTGGGAAAAAAAATCGACATTTCAAAATGTCGACAATATTGTCGCGACAATTTCCGTAAATATCTAGATATTATCTCATTTTTTGCCAATATTTTACCGATATCGATATATCTTCGATATTGTCGATATTTTACAGATACAAAGAAAAAAGATATTTTTCCACCCGATATCGACACTTCAAAATACGGATATTATTGTGACAATGTCGATAAATGTCGCGATATTTTAATCCATGGTCAGTAAGGATTAAAAATTAATATCGATGTTTGATTTTACGGATAATATTGATGTTGAAGATATTCTGGGAAATTACTCAAAATTTTCAAAGAAAACTCTAGGAAATACTAAGAACCCCTCTCTGGCCTCCAAGCAGGGCGGCGCTAGTTTTTTTATTAGGAAGAGACGCAGGTAAAGAGAGAGAGAGAGAGAGAGAGAGAGAGAGAGAGAGAGAGAAAATGGCTAGGATTTTCAGTTTTGGGTTCTCAAGGATATCGGGTGCAGAAGATGAAGAAGAGAGGAATTTATGGGCAAATTTTGAAACTATTTGCCCCGTGTCAGACTCTGGTTGAGTGGGCACTATTTTCAGAATTTGCTCTTTGACCCAATTTTTGAAATTTCTTTCCACTTAATTATACTCTTAATTAATTACACTTTGGTCTTATTTTCAAACCTTTTTTCCGCGTTTTTACCCGAATGAACCAAGATTTATTTATGTCCAAGTTTATTCCAAAAAATTTTAAATTTTATATTCCATAAATACATAATTACCAAATTGTCTTTGGCTTTAATTTACAATTTTACCCTTTAAAAATCAGGGGGTTTACACATTCCACCTCTAATCTTGAGCTCGAGATTGAAATTCCCTGGGAAGAAAAAAATATACTGTAATGCTTTAATTAACAACATACTTTAGAATAAAAAACTTGTGTACATTAAAATATGAGACCAGGATGGACCCTACAGGCTTTTCATATAATTGCAAGACGCCAAAAAAATTCCAATTCTGATCAATACAATTGAAAATAATATTTCAATGTTGACTGAAATCAACTTTGGTTTGTGAACAATTCCGTTTGGTCCGAAACAAGCCAGAAGTTGCAGTTGCTTAGGTGTTACCTCATCCTCAAAGAATAAATTAGTTGTATACCATTTTTTTTTCCTCATTAATTAAATTTACCACAATACCACTTTTTTAAAATGACTTCTTGACGAATTTTTGATGATCTTGACGGATTCTTGAACGATTCTTGACGTCAGTGGCGATCTTGATGAATTCTTGATGAATTTTTGACGGATTCTTGATGATCTTGATGGATTCTTGATGAATTCTTGACATTGACAGTGATCTTAACAGGTTCTTAATGAATTTTTGACAGGTTCTTGATAATCTTGATGGATTCTTGACGAATTCGTGACAGATTCTTGACGTCAGTGATAATCTTGACAGATTCTTGATGGATTCTTAACGAATTCTTGATGAATTCTTGACAGATTACTAATTCTCTCCCAAAAGTGGTAGAATCTAATAGGAGTGGTAAATTTAGTTAAACATTTGAAAAAAATGGTAATTGTCTACTTAACCCCCTCATCAGGGCAATAAATGGACCATTTATATGTGGCAAAACTTTTCCCAGGCATTTAGCTAAGTTTCGAAGACTTGGTCATATATATTACACATTTGTGTATTCTCATAAAGTAAATATATACATATATATAGAGCAAACTTTATGTTGAATGTATTTTTTCCCTCCCTTTGTTCTTTTATATGAGAGTAGCCTTTCATATTAAGAGCTTAACACATGTTTTACTTGTTAAAGATTATCAGATATATATATGTATTTTGTTTTCTTTATAACCATTGTATTGAATGTTTCTTATATTCCTAACATGTAGTTCATGCTTGTTGATACCAAAATCTGGAAATGAGATAATTTTTGAATAGAAAATATGGTATTTTTCTAATTATTAATGATATTTTTATAATTATTAGTGCAAAGTAATTATTTAGGCCATAAAAGTATTATGAGACGAAAGAGGAGATTGAGACAAGAACAAATATGATTATTTGACGTTGAAATAATATCTGGAAGTGTGTTAATTTTCGAATTGAGAAAGTGGACGTTTTTCAAATAAATTCCAAAAAGAGACATTTTTGTAGTTCTTAGATTTAAAGCCCGTTTAAGGCTCGGGACCTCGAAACTGAATTCTGACTTCGAATTCGGACTCAATGAAGTTGAGAGACGAAAATTGGTATAAATATCACTATGTTTCGAAGTAAAATGAATTTCGAAACACGAGACTCGAGATTTGTCTCATTTTACGTGCCACAAGACCGGGTTTCGGTCCGAGCCCGAATTGGTCAAGTTATATGTATAACCTAGCTAATTTGGGTGCTAGGAATTCAGTGGTGAGGTCCGTTTTACGATTCGAGGCTTTGTTGGAAAATCGAATTTTCAAACCAAACAATCGATGGATCGAGAATGACCCCTGGCCCTCCAAATGACCGCCAAGCAATATCAAACACTCTCAATAGCGTCGTAGTGCTCGATTGAGGTATGAATTCGATTTCTTGATCTTTAATTGGGTTTAATTTTGATTTTCACATATTTTAAATAAATATAGAATTTTGTGAATTATTTGATAAAAATGTGATTTATATATGTTTTAATATAGTTTCATATTTAAACGGCCGGGGAGGTACATCACATTAGTTGGCGTGGCAAAATATCTTGTTTTTGAATTGTTTTCTGCAGGATTTAGATTTTTTTGGTTTTGATGAAAATGACTACTATGTTGCCAAAATTTTTATAAAATTCAAATTGAACGAGAATTTAGTTTTGAGAACTAAACTTGATTGATTAAAAATACTGCATGGTCTGTTTCATGATTTTGTTGAAAATAGTACATATTCTTATTCTTGTCATCTATATAGCATTACATGCATTCATTGCATCTTCGTGACCGACGACTTACGGTACTCAACCTTTCAGGGTGCTCGGACTTACGGTATCGTACTTTGGATGCTCGGACTACATATCATACTCACGGTCACTAACTCAAGTGACTCAGATATAATACACATGTGCAGTCACCCGTTTGGGTGACCCACACAACATTGCATATTTATGGTCTCCAATCTTTAGTGGCTCAGACATTTCATTGATTATGTTGCTTGTTATGTGTTTGACTTGAATAGATATGTAATGGATTTGATGTGATATTTTACAAAGGTTTGGAATATTTGAACAATTGAAAAATGATTTTGTTTTGAGACTATGTTTTACAATGGTTTAGAATATTTGAACTTTTATAAAATGACTTCGATTTGAGATGAGGTTTTATAATGGTTTGGAAGATTTAAACCTTTTGACAATGTTTTCAATTCGATTTCTGGAAACTATTTGATATTTTACTGACTATACAGGACCTTGAAAGTAAGTATTGTATTCCAGTTAAAAACCTGTAGTTAAAGCTCTACTGAGTATTCACGTGCTCACCTCCTTACTTCCTCCTACTTTCAGGTATTTGTATATTTGAAGTAATGGTCTCGATTGTTAGTCAAGCTATTTAACTTGTGCTTGCAGTCATGTTCCTATTACCCGGTGGGTATATATATCCTATTTAATTTCCTTTCCTCATTTATATATTTAGCCAAGTTAGTTTATTTACTAAGTGGATGTATGATGATAGTTTTATTACTGAAGTGAGTACTTTGAACTACAAATGATTTTATGTAAATTGTTTGGACATTGAACCTAAGGTTTTAATTGGACTCATTTTACCGAACTTCATGATTTTAAATGAAAAGTTTCTAACTGAATTAAATAGAGTTCCTCTAAATTTTAAGTATATATTTTCTCGAGAAATTAAAACTAATGAAAGGATTTCTAATTCTTCTTAATTTACTTATTTTTGAGGACAAAAACTTAAAAATTCTAAATACCTGATTTTCTGAAATTTTGAAAATATCTATTTATAATTATTTCAACGTAAAATTACTAAAAGTCACGACTTTGTATTTCCAGTCGTGACAGATCCAAAACTAGGATGGAATGTTTGAATCGATTTCCCTTCTACGTGAATGTATTTGCACACTTATAAGCAGGAATATGTCTGTTAAAGAAGAAAAGAACAGTACTGTTTCTTCACCTGCGTATGGTTGACCAGCTAATTCGTTTTTCTCGTAAATATTATAGCTTATGTATGCATTTGACTCGATCAAAAAGTGTTCATAACTTCATAACGATTTCCTCTATGTCCAAGTTTTTCAAATGGGAACGCCCATTTGGTATTAGTAATTAGGTGGTTAAGTTCACCATCGTCTTACAATATTGATTCTAGCTAGTTGTTAATTCCAATTTTTTTAATGTGTTTGTGAGATTATTTAATTTCCTCTTGTCATTAAAACAAAATGATAAACCTGTACAGGATTTGTTTAATAAAATTTTGGGCGATGGTGGATTCGACATGATCATGTTCTAATCATATTACTTACATAGAATTATAGAAAAATGATACCGGACCAACTGTAGCAAATTAAAGATGCAAGTCTTTCTTGCCTCGGTCAATGCAAACTAATGAGCAAAGCCTTTTTTGAGATAGGAATATCAAATTCACCTTCCATTTTCTTGATACGTATCATTTTTTTTCAGTACGTTTACCATACGTTGATGATCTTTTGCGGGGAGGGCTCAGATGGAAAGGGTATGATGGTGCCTAGGTCCAAACCTTCCGAAAGCACCACGTGCGGAGGGGTCGTCGCGGTTACCTTCTCGCCTGAAAGCCTCTGATATTCGGCAAGTTGCAGCTGTTCTTTATCATGAGTCGGCATTAATTACCAGCAAGATACATATGGCGCCTTCTGTTTTAGCAAAGCGCCTCAGTTTAATCACTGGATTCAAATCGAGTTATATTCTATGAGGACGGCTTCTGTCAAGCTGTTGCACACTCGGAATAAACTTCGGTGAGCTATCGTTTCCTCTACATCTTTGAACATAATATATAGTTTGTTGATGCAACTATGTAAGCCTTGCTTGTTAGGGAATGCTAATTATAAGTTTTAGGCTATATTTGAAAGAAAGGAGGTAGAGTTACATAATCTAAGGAAAGAAATTGAAGAAGAAAGAGAGAGTCAATCCAATTAAGACGGACTAAAAATTGGCTTAAACTGGTAATTTGAAACCTATACTAAAATTTATTCCCTCCTAAAATGTATTTTTCTTCTTTCAGCAAATGCCCTTCTTAAATCTATCTATTAAAATCTTCCCACCCATCTCATTCCTGCATTAATTTCTCCCTGCTACCAAACACAGTTACCCTTTCGTCATTTGAAACTTTAATATTTTAACTAGGAGATGAAAGATTTGAGATGGTTGTGAGAATAAGACAGTTCAATTTGATTATTTCGTGTATTAAATATATATGATAAATGAATGTTAGTTATTTGTTACCACGGCTCTTTTCTCCCAAGTTGCCATATATAATTCAGCATTAGAAAATTACTTTGGAATTAACCATCCATGTTGGGAAGCTTTGCCAGTTAGCAAGGCCTCACTGCCTCAGCCACCAGAAAAATTGGCGCTGTAAGGCCCCAAGTCTCTAAGTGACATTTCTTTATTTGCTTGCTGTACTGGCCAGTTTGTCAGCTAATTTTTGGATACAGTATTTTCAGCTTAAAAGAAACTCAATTACTTATGAGTGTGTGTTTGGTAGGAGAAAGAAATGGAATGAAGGAGAAGGATAGGGGTTTAAGGATCGATTTGGATTAGATTGGTTATTTGGTATAAAAGATTTTAAGAAGGAAGATATTAATTAGATAATGTATTTCAAATCCTCTATTTAATTAATTTTCAGTCTCTTTCAAATTAGAGAAATTATAGAAGAGAACTTAGCAATCAAGTAATAGATTAGTTATTGTACAACTAAACTCTTCTTCTTTCTTTCATTTATCCCAATCCTAACAAATAAGGGAGGAGATTTTGGTATTCTCTCATTCCTCTAATATCATACACAATAGGAGAAGAGAGCCCTATCGGTTCTCTCTTATCTATCTCTAGCTAATATAACTCTCTTTCCTTCCTATCAAACATGCCTAAAGTTTTATCATCAATTCTCCTAAATAAGTGTCGAATGAGTATTTATGACATTGAATTCTCGTAGCACTCTTTCAAATAATGCTAAAAACCCAAGAGTCAATGATTCTGGATTGGGCTCCCTAACACGATTTCTTACTAATTGGTTGTTATTTCTCATTATTTTCTCTTGTTTATCTTCCCATGACCTCATGGTATGACAATAAATGTACATTGCCCGTCCCTGTACTGCTGGTTATTTTATTCCTCAATTAACTCTCTTGTCCATCTCGCTAGAATCGTCAATCTCAATGTCTTACCACACAGAAAGCCATCTGCAAAGGAGTGGGTACAGTTTGAAACTTACACAGACGAGAAATTCGCGGTCACCATTCACCAACATCCTTACTGACCTACTCCACTTTTCATTCTTGTTTTCACCAACTCACCCCTATGACCCAACTCCGGTTTTATATGGAGCAATATCCCTGCTTATGAAAACCACTGAGAAAGAGCACGCGACGCGCGTGAGGGTACCATTTCATATCTCAGACAAAAAGAAAAAAAAAAAAAGAAAGAGGATATCGTGTAATAGAGTTTTTGATGAGGAAATAACCACGTGATAGTGACTAGTGAGCCACCCACAATGCAATTTACCAAAAGCCCAAAGTATGGCCTGCCAGCTCTCTGTCCATTATTTCCACCATAATTTTCAATTTACAATTCTTTAATTGAAATTTAAAATTTAAAAATTATAATTTGTTACAACCCTAACTCCCGTAAATTAATCTTAATTTAATTTAATTTTATTTGGTCTTTGCTATTCCCACCCCAACCGACTGCTTCACAAATCTCACCCTTTCCCTTGTTTTCCATTATTCCCCTATCCATTACCCATAATCACCGCAAAAATCGTCATTCTTTTCTTCTATAACCTTGTTTTATTAAGCTTTTATATCCACCTATATTTATAAAATTACCAAAAAGTATACACCATGCGCTCTACCTTTATAATTATAAATAATAGGCCACCCCACTTCCATCCATTCCAATCACTCCCAATTTCTGTCCTCGTTCTCTTCGCCTCCACGTTGCTTCTCTCTTCATTTCTCCTCTCCTCCTTCGCTTCGTTTCTTGTCTCCAATTTCTCTTTGTTCTTTCTTCTATGGCTACTGCCGCTACTACTCCGGTCCGCCTTTTGATGCATTTCTTCTCCTTCTTTCTCCTATTTTTCGTTGGTTCAACTTCAGCCATCAACCTCATATTGAAAAACTCGTGCACTTACACTATATGGCCAGTGTTACTATCAAAACCCAATTCACCACAACTTCCCAACCCCTCTACACGCTTCTTCCTTAGACCAGGCGAGGCGAAGATGGTCTTCGTGTCGCCGCCCGAGTGGTCCGGTTTCTTGTGGGCACGCAGTCTCTGCGGCACCGACCCAGATGGTAACTTCTTTTGTGTAACCGGCGATAACCGGGGAAAAAGCACAACTCTGGAGCCAACGCTCACCGCTACTCTGGTGGACTTCACAATCACGTCGGTCGCCACGGACACGCAATACGAGGTAACTTACTTTGTGAGCCTTATGTATGGTTTTAACGTGCCCATTACAGTCAATCCGATTGGAGGAATCGGAAGCTACTGCCATGCCGTTGGTTGTACCTTGGATCTGAACAAAGGGTGCCCTGACGAGCTTCAAGTTGTTTATGGTGATGAGTGCGTGGGGTGTAACTACTATTCTAGTTATGCGGACTACTTTGACGGACTGTGTCCCAATGCTCGTACTTCTCCCTACGACGATACTGGCACTTTCGCATGCGTATCCGCTGATTATTATGACATTACCTTCTGTGCTTCTAATTTTCCTTCCTCTTCTCCTCCTCCAGTTAGGTAAGTATTTGTCAAGTAGTTGTGTTAACTTTTTGTTCTTTGCTATATACAAATTTTTGTTGGGACGGTTTTATAATTAATAGCAGTACTACTTATGATTAATCATGTACATGTATATATATATATATATATAGGTACGAGACCCAGAATCAGGAGTCGGATAAGAAGAATAAGCCCCAAAAACCGATGACATTAGCTCTCAAGTATATGGGAGGGTCCATCTTGACAGTATTATTACTAGTATCATTTAAATGCGCAGTCAAGTTTGTAAGACGTCGCAACAATACAATGGCTGAAATCCAATTGGCGATGTCGTTGAACGCTTCTAATTAACTCGACCCAACACGTTGAAGAAGCTACCTGGTCAGGTTATCATGCATGGTGCTCTTTTTTTTTTTTTCGGGACTAGATGATGAAAGTTTTGTGAGACTTCGTTTTTTGTGTTGCATATTTTTTTGATTTATGTATCGAATAATGTTTGTCTTTTGTTGATTGTTATGCATGTCATAAAACATTGGAAATTTTGCTCAGATCCCCAAACTCTTTAGCCTCCGTGTGATTTAGAAGGGCACTCCTATTTAATTTTCTATTACGTTTAAACAATAAATCCACGTGGTCTGTGTATATATGGCTCATGTGATCCCATTGAAAATTAGCAAAGAGAAAAAGTTCTTGGTTGTACGACCACAGAGGCTGCTCCTGGGTCCTGGCCCTCCTCCGGCTATAAAACTCAACTCTGACCCGGCATTGCTTCCTCTTCTCCAATCTCCTTTGCTAGATCTTGTTTTTCTCGCAATGAATGGATCAAGGTAGCTAGATAAAGATTTATGTTATATATATATATATATATATGGATTTGAAACCATATATTATATATGTGTATATGTATATATATATACACATTGAGACAAGCTAGTTCGTTTCAATAATAAACATGCGCAACGTACGTGATGAAATGTAATGATTAATATTTTCCTGATTTTGTATCTGGAATTCTATAAATAAGGTGTGTGCCTTAGCCAGTTAGCTCTAGGTTGGTTTTGTGTTGGGCAGTTGGTAATCCAAATATACGAATAACTGTCTAATAATTGTTGCTTTGAATGCTAACGTACGATGTACGATCATTGGAAAGGCACGTAAGCATTGACCTTTTCAATACTTCTTTCCAAATTAAAAAATGTTGAGCCAATTAATAACAATGGAAAGAATTCCAATTACTTTGAGATAAAACTTAAATATTGGAAAAAAAAATGATTGTTTTCACTTTTCATGCGTCTTTGACCAAGATTTGTATTAAATTTCTCATGTACCGTCTTCGCGCCTGGATCGTGAGACATGAAGAAAGACTTTGGAGATAAAAAAAAATACATGTAACATAAAAGAATCTGCTTGACGTGGCATTTAGGGACCAAATGTGTAGTACAACTCGCCACTTTTTCTAAAAAAAATTAAATATTTTCAATTGACTTAGTATATTACACATAAAGTAATGTTTTGGGTCTCCGAGTCCAACACCACATACAGCACCGTATAAAGTGTAATTATGTTGTTAGGTGATTTTATTTAAATAAATCTCACTAAATGTGTAATTATAATCTATAAATAATCACTACAACAAAGGTGCAATAGAACGACGACTCTAAAGCTTGTCGCCGCTATAGATTTAATCTATAACGGCGACAATATAATTTTTTGTCGTTTTAGGATATTTGGACTAAAACGGCGACATTTGTTAATGTCGCCGCTTTAGCTGATGGCGCCAAAATTTGCCTCCAAAAAGTCTAAAGCGGTGACATTTGTCGTCGCTTTAGAAGTAGTGCGCCAACTGGCGCCACTTAGGGGAAAGCGAAAAAATATCTGCTTTAAAGCGACGACAATAGTCGCCGCTTTAGATCAACATATTATAAATAAATTAAAATAGTTGAGAAATTGGATTTAAAGCGGGGACAAATGTCCCCGCTTTATTTTTTTGTTTAAAGCGGCGACAATTCACCAAAATTTAGGCGGTCAAACTGACCGCCATAAATTTTTTGAGGTTTAAATGGAACGGTGCGTTTCATTTAAAGCGGCGACAAATTGATTTGTCGCCGCTTTAGATGATCGGTTTCTATACCCAGAAACCGATCCTCTTCCTCGCCATTTTCAGATTTCTCTCTCTCTCCTCTCTCTCCCTCTCTCCTCCGTGTCTCTCTTTGTCTCTCATCTCTGTCATCCAAGAAATCAGTTCCTCTTTCATTGGTAAGTATTTTGTTGGCTATTTAATTTGTTTCCAATCTTTTTTCTTTTTTCTTTTCAATTTTTAATGAATTTTTTTTTTTTTTGTGTTTTGGTGCCGCCGCCGCCTCCTCCGACCAGCCGCCGCCGCCGCCTTCCCCACCCTCATTGTCGCTGCCGGCTGAAAACTTGATAGGTTAGTTTTTGGTTAATTTATGGTTTTATTTTTTATTTAAATAATTAAAAATAGATGTTGTAATATTAGGTAAATTTGTAATATTAGGTAAATTTGTAATATGTGATTTTAGTTTTTTTAGTATTAAGTAAAATGAATATTGTAACATTTGGAAAAATCAGATATTGATATAATTTGGTTTTTCAGTTTAAGTTTTGTCTGGGTATTATATTATTAGGATTATGAATATTTATTGTGTTTTTTTGATATTGGAAATGAAATTGTAATTGATTATGGGATATTTGATTATTGGATTAAATTATTAGTTTTAATGAATATTTGATTATTGGATATGAAATTATTAGATTATTGGGTTATTGGATTATATTATTAATTTTATTGGATAATATTGGATTTGATGAGTGGTAAATAATATTATTAGTTTTATTGGATATTGATGATGTTTATGTTTTGAAAATGTTGATTGAGTATAAAGAATGGTTTAGTTGGTTATTTTTTTATGTTAAATTTTAGTTTTTGTTAATATTTTTTTATTTTAGTTTATGAGTTAGAAACTTTTGAGGTTAGAAATTTATTTTATTTGAATTAAGAAATGAAATGAATAATAATGAATTAATTTATTAACTAAAATAGTCATAAAAATAAAATTAACCCAAAAATACCC
>JXTC01000011.1:1271272-1326573 GCA_002914845.1 Trema orientale
TCTCATAAGGTGTTGGTATCTTACAGACTTTAGTCTCTCTCTCTTAGAGCACAGTCTAGGAACAAGTGAAGGCAATGCTGGTGACCCTTGTTGCCTGCCCTCGATGGTAACCCACAAATCATGTTTCTGGTATGTTTGTGGTCCATTTTTTCGTCTTCTCTTTTTGAGGAGTTTGAAATTATAATCCTTTTGTGCTGTAGTGTATACTATTATTGAAACTTTTTATTTCTAATAATGAAATTCGCTAGAGGAGCCCCTTTTTCAAAATTTTTTTTTTTAATATTATTATTTCTATTTTAATTCCTATTAATACAATATACCATATCTTGGTTATAAATGTAGATTGGGATGCTAAAATTCGAGAGAGAATTTGATTTTTTTCTAAGCAAAAACTAGAATTTGACGGAAGCTAATTAAGTGTATTTAATATGAACAAAATTTAATAGAGAAAATTGGAATGGGAAATATCTCCATTAATATATTTATTTCATTTCATAAAAACTTTGTTTAATACAAGATGCTCTTGACAACAGATCGATATTGTATGTCAAGTGATCCTATGATCAAGTACGTTATTCTTCCCGTTATTGTAAACGTATTACAACTATAACATAAAGCCCTAAACGAAGTTTTAAAAGCTTCTAATATTTCTATATCATCTTTATATAACAATTATTAATTTCATGGGCAGAAAGTAATGAGATAGTTAGGTCCACCGAAGCACGTAAAAGTGCTGTTCTTATCATCATAAGCATAGCTATAAGCCTCGGGGCACTGGTCCTCAAAGATCTTGGAATAGTTGGTTGGAGGACACGTCTCCGGCTTATCAAAAGGTCCAGTACAGCAGTACTTGGGATCACCGAACTTGGCGCAAGCGCTCAGGCACCCAACGACGTCGTTTCCTGACTTCACTTGTAGCTCAGCCGGGCAGACGGCGTTGATGTTGACCGGGCAGGTTGACCGCTTGCAATCCCCTCTACCGCCTTGTGGGGCAACCGAAGCGGGAATGTTGAACCCGTCCACGTTGCTGACGTCGTAGAAATCCTGTCCGCCGTTTGCTTCTATGGTTAGCTCGATCAGAGTGGCCGGTGGGGCCCCTCCGGCTCCGTTGCATGGGACTTGGCCCGAGCCGCAGTCTCCGGTTGCGCATTTGAACTTGCCGGACGGGTCGGCGGAGCACCGGGTTCGGGCCCAGAATCGGCCGGTCCACCGGCCGGCAGGGATATCCACTGAGCGGCTTTCGCCGGTTTTTAACTCGAAACCGGTGGTTGAGAGTTGAGGTTTTTGGTCGCCGGTTAGGGTTGCTGGCCAGATGGTTCTTGGGCAGTTGTTTTTAATGGTGACGGTAGCCGCATTTGCTCCTGTATTGATTTATGCAACGTAAATAAAACTCTAAATCATGCTTATGATAAATACATAGATAATTAACTAACTAATATCAGTTGTCTCAATTTTGTTGTTTACTCTCTTTTTTTCCCACGTTAACAATATTTAGAGTAATTTATTTCTTTAATAACTTAATGTTTCTATTATTTTTAAGTGATGTGACATTATTTAATTAGTGTGGCAGCAAGAACACCAAAAAATAGAACAAGCATTGTATTCTGTAGTTAGTAGGCCAATTTGTATGATTCAGTATGATCCTAGATTCTGGCTAAATTATATAAGAGGGATAACCAAATCTTGGTACGTAGGAACATATTATTGTCTATATGCCATATAAGCCTATAACCAATCAAAGCTATCACGTGCTAAAACCATACTATTATATAAGCTATTCTTTTTTAATCTATGTATAGATATTTTTTTTAGCCGGTAAAAAAAAATTACCTACTGAATTGATGCCCTTATATAAATAACGGTGCTTAATTATATATAGAATGGACCACGTGACATTATGATAAAAATATAATAGACTTCTTAGGAAAATGAGTTACATGCCTTAAAAATATTTACCGAACAGAAAACCCTGATCAAAAGTTGCAATATGAGAGAAAAGCTATACGAAGACCACTAATATAGTTAATTTTGAGTGTATGTAGGCATATGCTTTGTTAATCTATGGTGCATTTATGGGAAGAATTCGTAATAAAACGAAAAAATAATTAGATAATTACCTGCAGCTAGTAGGACGGCCAAAGTGAGGCCGAAGAGCAGTTGGGTATTCATCGTTGCTGAATTCTTGATTTTTTCTTTTTCTTTGGTGATATATAACTATATACGAGAGAACGAGTAAATTTGATTGAATAATTGGTGCTTGGGGGATTGCGGTATTTATAGGCTTCATGAAGCTTAGGTTCGGTATTTTAATTTGTTATTTCGTATGACTCATTGCGTGTCTAAGTTGCCGGCCATCATCAAAGAAAATTACAAAACTGGGTGAAAATTACAACAATTAATTGAAAATGTACGTGGTGATCAGCACTCGATTAATATCGATCGACCTAGCTAGTTATTACTGGTCAAATATATGAGCTGTATGTAATTTTATTCTGCGCAAAATTCCAAGTCTGATTATAACATTCAGGCGATCAATTAGTGTAGCTGATGTTAATTTCCGCCTTTTCTACGTACGTGGCGAATGTTGAGGGCCTCTCTAATTGCGGATGGAACTTTCTTTACAGAGATAGATTTGGCAGAGTCCCATTTAGTCACTTAGTCACATTCATATATACTAATTCTTTTTCATTGTTTTCACGGCACCTTGGATCTTGTAGGTCAAATCCAGTATCAACGACTTGAAAAAAAAAAAAAAAACTGCAAAAATTATGAAAAGTCAATAATCGTGATACTGAAAAAAAAACTGAAAAAAAAAATAGAAGACTCTCATTGGTCTGCCATGTGTATACCGTGAGTGACGGGATTATGTATGTTCACCGTAATAGATGGAGCCTACAAGAATTTTCATATATCTGAATTCTTAAGATTAGGATAAATAGCCGCCATGGAGTATCTCGTGGTCCCGTAGCCTAATTAAACCGTGTTTTTCGTTTAATCTATATAAGTTGAGGTCGAGAAATATATTGCAATAGTATTATGACGGGGTTAACAATCTGATTTCTCGCTATTTGATCATTTATATCATGAAAATATGGCATTCGAACTTTTAGCAAAAGAAACCATGATTGTCATGTCATGAAAACAAAAAAATTTATTGTTGTTGAAGAAAATCTAACAAAAATATATCCTTGATAATGTATCCCTAATGGAGAAAGCTCCTTTTCATTATTGAACTGTAGGATTATATATATTGGAACGTTAATTTCTACATTAACAACAAAATACCGAATAAAATCAAAAACGAGTTTTGAAAAAAAAAGTTCCAAAAACAACCTTCAAATTACGATAATTAATGGAACTAATCAGTACCAACTTAACGTTGTTCATAGTTCATGTGCAGAAAGTTATTATGGAATAGTTAGCTCCTCCAGTTCATGTAAAAGTACTAGATTTATCATCATAAGCATAGCAGCTATAAGCTTGAGGGCACTACTGCGTCTTGAAGATTTTGGAATAGTCCGTCGGCGGGCACTTATCCAGCGTCCCGAAATCTCCGGTGCAGCAGTACTGAGGCTGGTTAAGCGCCAAACACGCGCTCTTGCAAGCCACCACGCTTCCATCGGACCCTTTCACTGCCAGCTCCGCCGGGCAAACCGTATTCACATTCCCTGAACGGCCCGTGCAAGGGCACACGCCGGACCTGCCTTGCGGCACTAGGGTAACCGGCAAGTTGAAGCCGTCGACGAGGCTGACGTCACAGAAATCTTGGCCGCCGTTCTCGGCCAGAGTGAGCTCGACCAATGACGCCGGCGGAATAGAACCGGCACCGTTGCACGCCACCTGGCTGGAGGCACAGTCGGCTGTGGTGCATGTGAAATTACCGCTGCCGTTGGTGCAGCATCCGGACCGGCCCAGAACCGACCCGACCATCCGGCCGGAGCGTCTAGGGTTTGTGTTCCTCCGGGCGCCAACTCGAACCCGGTGGTTGACAATTGAGGCTTTCCGCCGCCGGTTAGTGTTCCGGGCCAGATTTTGAATGCGCAGTTGTTTTTTATTGTGAATGTAGCTGACTGAGCCCCTACTCCATGAACATTCTATATGAATCATCTAATGTTATTTTCAACAGTACGTAATATTATTAAGGCATCAATATTGTTTATATGTAGAATATAATACTAAAAATAAGGAAATTTATTTAAGATTATTTTTTTGAATAATAATAATAATAATAATGTTATTATATGATAAAATGTAGAAGATAGATACATAATAAATATATAGTAGAAATATGTATACACAGATACTTAATAGCCTATTTATAACGGCTATATCCTCTGATCATGTCCGTAAAAAAAAAAAAAAAGCACCATGCTATTATTTGTACTGCATTTATTTCCTCTTTATAAATGTTAAAAATGTTTAGATCATATACCTATCTATCTATATATATGGGCATCAATCTAGTAGGTATTTTTTTTACCTGTTTATAAGTATTATTTTGCCAAATTAAAGCTGATTACCTACGTTATTTCATCATGATAGAAGATGAAAATAGAAAAATATTAAATAATAGTTATTTATTTTTATTATTATTTTTTTTAACGACTTAAATTATAATAGCCATTAGATCATATGATCTAATAGCAAATAAAAAAAATACCTATCCATAAGTAACAAAAAAAATACCTGGATAAGCAACCTATATATATATATCCAAGCAATTTAAGAGTAAAAACTCTAAGGTTGTTTTGGTGAAATCCCTTCTGTGGGCAAGGGATATTATGTGTATTTTACCCAACTAAAAATTAAATTAAATTATTATTTATATCTAAGTGGTGGGACCACTACCATGAAATTATAACACTCACTATCTATCCACTCTGAATCATGCACTCTATCTCCAACTCATCCTTTCTTTTTGAGAAATTAGGTTAAATATACCTCATAATAGGCATAATTTGGCCCTTATGCATCCCTCAATAAAACTCTAAAAAATATGCATATACCCACTTGAAATGTCACATTTACCCTTAATAATTGGTTTATAATGTATATGCCTCTCTTCTCTGCGGTAACCTAGCTAAAGATCGTCATTCCTCATCCTCCCTTTATATCCTCATAATCTTTCCTCTAATCTCATTCTTCAAGTTATCAAACTGTCGAAGGAGTTGTAAGAGCCGGAAAGAAGGAAAGGATAAAAGTTGAAAAATAGAAAATAGAGGAAGCGGAAAGACGGAGGAAGGAAATCCGCGAAATAGGTATGTAATTTATGTGTTCAAATATTATGGGTACTGTGTGAAATAGTTTTTAACTGTATTTCGATATGTTACGAGCATAATTTATACATTAAAAGTTGTTTTCTTGGAATATATGCAAAATTCTGGAAAAAATAACTCGGCCTCACGATAAGTATCGAATTTTCGATGTCATTTCGACCATATTTCGATGAAATATGAGATTTAGGAATTATTTCAACTATATTTCGACCATAATTCGATGAAACTCGAAATTTCGACCTATTTTCGATGAAATTCGATGAATATGTCATTTCGCCCATATTTCGATGAAATCTGAGATTTAGGAATTGTTTCGACTATATTTCGACCATAATTCAATGGAACTCGAAATTTCGACCTATTTTCGATGAAATTCGATGAATATTTCGTTTAATTTATTTCGATCATTTTTGATGTACTTTGATGAATTTTTCGATGAATTTTGTTGATCATTTTCGATGTATTTCGATAAATATTGCGATTAATGTTTTTCGATCATCTTCGATGTATGTCGAATCATTTTGTGCTTATTTTGACCAATTTTTGATAGCTGTAATCTCTACATTCTTCCTTTTAAATTTTATGATTTATCTGTTGATTTTGTATACCAGATGAATCTAATTTCTGTTTTATCTGCAGAGTCACATTTCAACATAATAGTTTTGTATAACGGTGAATGGACATTTTCGTCAGAGAAAATATTATGGTCTTATATTATTAAAGAAAGTAAGGCCATGGGTGTATAGAAGGGTATATCTTTTCTGACCCTTATAGATAAGCTGTATGAGATAATTGGAATTGATAAAAATTGTTTTGATTTAGAACTTAAGGTTGTTTATAAATGTGGTGGTGGAGATGGAATCCCTATTCCTCCAACGAAGATTACTATTGATAGTGATCTAGAACTTTGGCTTGAGGAGATGTCTTACTCTATTCAGCACCGTACTCCTATATATGTGTCCATTTTACTGAAGTTGAGTCCTTTGGGTGAGGGTTGCAGTCAAAATGCTTCATTTGTGCCTGAAATAGGTGCAGAGAAAATAGACGACCAAGAGGTAGATCCAACTCTACCTGCAATGGTGGCGTGTCCTCAAAAAATATGTCCTCCAATAAGGGATGATAGTGACAACTACTATGACTAGAAATTTGGTGCAGAAAACATGCGTCCAGAAGAGTTAAATGAATGCTTTGGTGATAGTGAGAAGGATGATTTGGGGAGAGCAAATAATGAGAAACAACCTGCAACGAACAGGAAGAGATTGCTGATAAGTATACCTGAACAAGGAGAGTCAACTAAAGTTCCTAAGACTCGAGAGACAACACCAAGGACTTCAAGTAGTCAAGTGTGTAGAGTAAAAATAATAGATAATGCATCGAAGTGGAGTGCTCCCCTGTTTTCAGAGGAAGAATTGCCACAGGAAACCCCTAACAACTTGTCAGCTAGATCTTCTAATTCAGTGAAAATCGTGATAGGCCAACTATTTGAGAATAAGGAAGACTTGAAGCTGAAGTTACACTTGCATGCAATGAAGTCCAATTTTGAGTTCAAGGTGAAGAAGTCAAGCAAATACTGTTGGTTCATAACATGTATAGACGACAATTGTACATGACGGTTACGAGCTAGAAAAGTGGACCAGTCTGACATGTTTGAGGTGCGAAGATATGTGTCTGAACACACATGCTCGTTAGCAATAAGGCATAAGGACAACAGACAAGCAGCACCATGGGTTATTGGACATTACATTAAGAGAAAGTACACAAATCCAGGTAACCCTAATTATGCCCCTCGATCAATAATCGACGACTTCTCTAAACACTATGGGATTAACATGACATATGAAAAGGTATGGAGATGTAGGGAAAAAGCACTTATGTATGTCTGGGGAACAGTGGATGGTTCATACCAGAAGCTGCCATCTTACCTATATATGTTGGAGAAGACTAATTCGGGTACAGTAACTCATTTAGAGACCGATGAGATGGAACGTTTCAAGTATTTTTTCATGTCATTGGGTGCATCTATTCGGGACTTTAGAGTAGTATGTCGTCCTGTGCTCTGTGTGGATGAATCTTTCTTGAAAACAAATTGTGGAGGGACAATGTTGGCTATTATTGCACAAGATGCTAACACTCAGTTGTATCCTATTGCATTTGGAGCAGTCGACTCAGAGAACAACGACTCCTCGATATATTTTATAGTGAAACTAAAAGAAGCAATTGGAGATGTTAAGAACTTGGTCTTCGTATCTGATCGACACCCAAGTATTGTGAATGCATTGTCGACTGTGTTCCCTGAAGCACACCACGGAGCTTGCATACATCATATTGGTATGAATATCCAAGCAAAATTCAAGACTGATCATTGCCACAGTGAATACTTCTTGGCAGCAAAATCCTATAGGATGAGTGACTTTCTTCATCATTTTGAGAAGATTAAGGTCAAGGATCAAGCCATTGCTACTTATTTAGAAGAAATAGGCATTGAGAAATGGAGCCGTGCAAACTTCTCTGACCTTCGTTACAATGTCATGACAAGTAATAACGCTGAGAGATTTAACAACACGAGTAGAGATACACGGAAGTATCCAATCACAACATTGGCTGAATTTTTGAGGTATACACTACAAACTTAGTTCTTTGAAAGGCGGGCATTGGCAATGGAATCCAACAAACCCTTAGCGAAAAAAATTGAAACAAAATTGGAGGATCGTGTTGAGACTGCAAAGACTTTGGTTATTCAGCCCCTCAGCCATTATGAGTTTTACGTCATGGCCGGTGAAAGAGACGGTCAAGTTAACTTACAGACAAAGACTTGCAATTGTAAGAAATTTGATTTGACAGGTCTGCCATATACGCATGCATTAGCGGCTGCTCTGAGTCGACGCATCAATCCATACACCTTGTGTTCCCGGTATTATACAGTTGACGCATGACTGGACTCATATGTAGAGACTATATATTCAGTGGGAAATGAAGAAGAGTGGGATATCCCAGATGATATTAGCAGGCGTATGGTGGAACCGCCTCCTTATAAACCGAAGGCTGGACGGCCGAAAACAAAACGTAGAAAGTCTCAAGGGGAGAAGACGAAACTCCAACGTCATTGCAGCCGTTGTGGAGAAAAAGGGCACAATCGGGCAACTTGTAGGTACATGATACCTACAGCTTCAACGCAAGCAGCAACTCATGCAACAACAACAATTTAGGCATCAAGAGTTATTTGTGCTACTATCATTTTACTTTTATGATTTTAACTTTGGCACTGCAAATAATATTTTTTTAATTTTTAAATTTCTTCCCAGTTATATTTGAATATTTTAGTTGGAATAATTATGTTTATAATATTCACTTAATTAAAATGATATTAATTTTTGGCAGATTTTCCTTACTTGAAAAACATCGAAATGTAATCGAAATTCGTCGAGTATTCGAGAAACATCAAGTAAAAGTAATGTCATCGAAAGTTGTCTATCGAAAGGCGTCGAAATGTTGAAAGAAAATTACAGCCATCGAATACAATCGAAAGCTTGTCGAACTGAATCGAACAAGCACCGAAATTTCATCTAATTGGATCGAGATTTCGTATGTTGAATAACTAAAGAGGAGTACTTGCATCGAAAAAGAGTTGAAATGAAATCGAAATGAATCAAATTCGCATCGAAGTGCATCGAATCTCGAGTAAAGCTAGACTACAAATTAAAGACGAGTACTTGCATCAAAAAAGAGTCGAAATGAAATCGAAATGAATCGAATTTGCATCGAAGTACATCGAATCTCGAGTAAAGCTAGACTACAAATTAATCTCATTCTATTTCCACTCAAATATTAACCTGTTATTAAAATAAAAGTTAACCATATATATTTTCAACTTCAGTATTTAATTCATATACAATATCTATGGCTCTAAGTTATGGTAAAATAAATCGACGCATAGTTTGTCTCTAGAAAATTGAATAAATTCATCAACTACGAAATTCAGTAGAAGATCAGCCAAGATGCAATCCAAGTACTTCACTATAAAAATTCCGCAATCTCCACTACAAAGGAAAATTACTATAGTTAGTGTGAGACCGAAAAATTAAATATTTGCTTCTTAAATTAGAGGACCGTTTTGAAATACCTCTTCCTTGTTTGTGGCACATCTTCCGGAGGTAACCTTCTTAAATCAAAATCTCGAGGTTTGGTCAGAGTAGCCAAATCAAGATCAGCTCGATCAGCAATCTCAGGGATAGCCAGCAGAAAATGTGGAAGAATCTTCACCATCGGAGTCATGACTTCCTCGATTGATGTAGTATTGTACAATGCTTGATCAGAGTCATATATACTGATCACATGCGCAGGAAGATCGATCTCTAGAAGGACCTAATGGTTTGTACCGATATTGAAGGGGCAGTACACCTGATCAACCTCCACCCAAGGACGTCGAAAGTTGTTTGAATCTCCTTTGGCGTAGTCGGTAAGCTGGTCTTCCCACTTAAATTTTGATTTGTTGGAGCTTTTCTTGAAAGCGTTCCACCGACCATTCATACATGTGGGGAAGATCGTGTCAGCAATAGCTACCTTCTTCCTAAACGTCTTTGGAAAAAATTAAAGCCGTTCTCGTATCAACCGAAACGCCACATCAATATGCTGCATAATGAGCGGAATACAATTAATATTAAGTGAAAATAGAAAATGACATGAACTTGTAAATTTACATAATAGATCATATTACCTCATCTGCAAGCCACTTCCAACGAGTTTGGAGATCCAAAAAAAATGATACAGATACCTCTCCAGTGGGAAGCTGGATTGGTTTCCGGTTGTCAATGGATCCAGCAAGCCATTTCCTGAATATATCTTGTTGTTTCTTCTCAATTTTCTGGAAAGAGTTTGGTTTACATGGATAGTTGACCTTAAACTTCTTGTTGGAGGGATCGGTATAGTCAATAAGTCTCTTGGTCTTGTGGGCTACCCGCTTCTTCCTGTGAAATTGAACTCCAGCAACCTCACTTGGGTGTACCTCTTTCATGCTCGGAGTTTGCTATTGTTCAGGGGCTGTCTGCTCAGGTGTTCTTTCTATAGTGGGAGTCCATAACACAACATCATCCCTGGGTTCATACCATTCAGGAAGCATATCAAAATTGGTGGCATCTAAATCTTAACTGCGCGGCTGCCGTTGCTCTTTCATTTCCTCTAGCATCTTCAGCAGCCTATCCAATTTATCATTCATTGCCACCTGGTTTGCCTTCAACTCAGCCTGGTTAGCCTTTAGTTCAGTGATGTCAGTCTTCAGCTCAATATAGAATGTATACGACCGAGGCAGATTGTCTAATGGTTGCTCCTCTGGTTCATCCGTCAGAGCGTCAAATATGCCAGCCTCCTCTGCAGCTTGCTTTGCTTCGGTTGCCTCTTTATTGTTTTCATCTTCCTCCTCACCTTCAATTCCTTCTGCCTCAACTCCATTACTGCCGAGGCTAAAGTGTGGATCATGATATATGCTAGTATAGAATTGCTTCTCAGCCTCTCGTAGATTCAATATCGCCTTCGTTACAAGCTGTAAAGTTTATAAATTAACATCAATCAACTAAGATAGTTGATAAATTATTATTAAACCATATAAAGAATATTATGTACTTACTGTCTTAATCTTCAATACATCTTCACAATTTTTTTGTGATGGTGTTTTGTTGCTTGTCCATGATAGCATCCTTGGGAATTTTATGCCAAGATTATTGGCAAATGCACCGGTCAACTTGGGAATAGCCTCATAAGCCCAGTATTACAGAGCGATGCTAAACCCATACACAGTATATTGAGCTTCCTTCGCCTTCTTATTCTTTTTAATCTTATTAATGTAATGTTCCCTTTGGTGGTTCATGTCTTTATTCAAACTATAAAAAGTCCTTTCATAAGATCGCCTTCCTCATGGATAATTGAAAAAATCTTCTTCATTCTCTACAAATGACAGCATATCCATTTGAATTTTTGTGGCTGACTCTTGTGTCATTAAGAGCCCGTCAACCAAGTAGCACAAACCTAACTTCCTCACGTCCTCTTTCTCCTCACAATATAGAAATGCCGCTTCCAATTCACTGGATCTCACCATGGCTTTGTTATTCAGGTATGTCTCTCTGAGCCTGGTGCTACCAGACATAGATTTGAGCTTCAACACATCTGGATCTTTCCCAAAATTCAAGACTGTTATCAAGGCAAACTCACCAAGCCCAAACCTCAAATTGTTATCCCCAATGTAAAATTGCAACTCAATGGGATTTTTGGATTTCACTATCCTCAACAATAAATGGTGTAGAAGTACTCTAGATGCTTGCCTTGGAAGAGCAACAAAAAATTGCTTAAACGGGCATTCCTTTGCCCTCTCTATCAAGCTATACTTCTCGAACTTTTACTTGATCTTCGTAATAACCGATGTTCCCTTTATAGTAACCCTTCCAGGAAAGTGGTGCTCAACGGGTACAATGAGCTTGGACTTTGGGTTTTGCATAGAAGGAAAAAAAAAATTAGACAAAAATAAAAAAATATCAATATCATTGAACTTCATGGAAAAGGAATCGAAATGCATCGAATACCATCGAATCATTCATCGAATTATCGATGCATCAAGTTTCGATGCTATTTCGATTCCAATCGAGTAAAATTACAGAGATCTTTAATATTGGCGAAAGCCTCAAAATTCATCATCGAAATGAATTGAAAAATAGAGCATGATGAAAGACAATCCATCATCGAAATAAAATCAAAATCAATAAACAACTCGAAAGGCAGACAAGAATCGAAATATAGTCGAATAAGCCTCGAAGTTCCATCGAACACGATTAAAGGGAAAAAAAAAATCATCAAAAATGCATCGAATATTACTCGAAATACTGTCGAAAGGACTTCAAATATAATTTTTATTTCAAATAAACATCGAAAAGACACCGGAAATGCGACGAAAAGCATTGAATGAATCGAAACTCATCGAATTATACTCGAATTCTAGTCGAAATAAAAAACTCAACATTTCATTTCTTTATTCTTTGCTTATCTAGAATCCAAATGCATCGAAAATAAATCGAATTGCAATCAAAAATACATCGAACGAACATCAAATATATATGAATTTTAATAGAAATTTTATTTCAAATAAGCATCCAAAATGCATCGGAATGTAGACGAATTATGATCGAAGTGAATCGAAAAGCATTGAACAAGGATCGAAATATACTCGAAAAAAATATCTCAAATTCATTATTCCTCATCTTTAATCAGTCGATAATTCAAGGAATAGCTTCAAAAATGAACGAAACTTGATCGAAATTTGAAATAAAGATTAATCAACTACACCATTCGAAATTGCTAACTTCTCTCTAGAAATATAACCTTAAATCCCTAGTTTCTTACTTTTTTTTTTCTGGAGTCATTTTTCTGGCTTTTATCCGGCGACTGTGACGGCGACGACGACTGCAAAGCAACAAATGAAAATGACAGAGACTTTGAGAGACCTCACCACGATTTCGACGAGATTTTGACGGGAATTGGGTTGAGATTGAGAGAGGGAAAATGAGACTCGACGGCTGTTTGAGAGAGGGAAGTGAGCAAATTGAAATTAGGGCATATTTTTACTTACGATTTTTAAGGGAATTTTCGTACATATGCATATTTTTCAGAGTATTTTTAAAATGGGTATTCGGGCCGAAATAGGGCCACCTTTGTGCATATATGGCCTAATTTCTCTTCTTTTTCTTTATTTTCCTTATCTTCTTCTTATTCACCTTATTCTTTCAAACACGACAACACCTCATCTCCCTCTCTCGATTTGAATCAAGCCAACCAACACCAAACCTCTCGAAGCTGCCAAGCCCAGGTCGCCGCTACATGAAACTGGGTTTTGAGCTATCGTCGCGTGCAAGAAGGAAACGAGAAGAGCCGAAGCATCTCGTCGCAGATCGGTCGACTTCGGCTATCTCCAACCACACCATCACCTCAACTTACATTGGCCACGGGCGAGCGGTTTCTAACCAACTCTGACCGGCGACGAAGCTCCGGCATCGAGCTCCTTACTTGAGCTGCCGTCGAGGACGAGAATAAGGAGTTTTTACAAAATGTTTCCACCATCGTTTTTGATGAATCGCCCCTGAAAGACCGCCGGAACCTCTCAACAGCAATGCGGGTGGACTCGCTTGGCCATTCGTGACGTCATACACCCGTTCGCCGGAGTTGGAATTCCTTCAGTAAAATATCGTAACCTTGAACAATTTTATTATTAAGATTTATGGTATTTATATAATTAGTTTTGGAGTATATATGTTGTTGGCCGCGAGATCAAGTAAATTAAAGTATAAACCAAAACGGGCTAACCCAGGTGGGCCAAAAATTGAAGGGTGGGGGGGGGGGTTGGGGGGGCAAGGGGTCAAAACCTGGAAATGGGGGGGGGGCAATTTCCTTTAAATTAGAAGAAAGGGGGGGCAATAAGTAAAGCCACACTTTTAAAAAAAAAAAAAAAGTAAATTAAAGTATAAAAATAAGTGACTGAATTGTGTAGATTTGAAACTCGGATTGCAAGAAATTTAGAAAAGAAAAGTTGGTATTTTTATAAGTTAGATTTATAAAAATGGTATTTTTTAAATCTGACTTAGTGTTGGGCCTAAGTCTGATATGGTTGACAATAGGCTTTGTACTGAATATGGAAAAGTTGGTGTTTTTAGAAGTAGATATGGAAAGTTGATATGGGCTTTGTGCAGAATATGGAAAAAGTTGGTGTTTTTATAAATAGATATGGAAAGTTGATATATTCAATCAGATTTAGAAAAAACAATTGTATTTTTCTAACTATAACAAGTATTAGGCCGATTGGGTCGTGGACTGGTGGATTAAAACTGCAAAAAGTGATACTCTTGTAAATATTTAGAAAAGACAATATTTTTCTAAATACTTTTGAAAAAGCTGCATTTTTATAAATACTTAGGACTTGGGATCTCAAAACAAAGTTTTGACTTCAGATTTGGATTTAATAAGATCGAGAAATGAGTTTTGATGTATAACATTAATATGTTTCAAAGTGGCACGAATTTTAAGATGTAAGGCCTGAGATTTGTCTGAATTTACGTGTCAAGGGTCGAATTTGCATACCGCGTTTGGTTTTTTTTTTTTCCCCTCATGTTGTGGATAGTAGTTATATATATCTAAGGTTACTATGGTTTGAAGTATATTTTTTTTAGGAACATTTGGTAAAGACAATTGTCATTTAGATCAAGATTATCATGAGCTACATCCATTATTCTTTGAACAATCTCTTTGTTGATACTTTTATTGTCTCATCTTTATTAGGATAATTCAAAAGATGCTCAACACTTTTTCTATGGCATATACTAGAAAGGCAAAAACTATATGCATGATAATTGTTTTTGAAAATGGAAAAAAAAGCAAAAAGAAATTTAAACAAAATCAATAATTTTTGAATTAAAACCCAAAACGGAAAACCAAAAAAAAAAAAACACATAAAAAAGACAAAAAACAAAAAACTCCTCAAAAGAAAAAAAATATACACACACAGAAAAAAAAAAAAAATACACATATAGAGAAAAAGAGAAAACATCTAAAAAGTAATATTTTTCCTTGTCCCAATGGTATTATTTAAAGAGGTTTTACTATATTTGTTCTTCCTCAGGTCGCAGACCACCCTACTACCGGGCACACATCAACCATCCCATGAATTCTTTTCCGAGCAACCAAAGCTATCATCATCATCGTCTAGTTATTATATAGACTTTTGTGGTTTTCTGTGTCCTTATGTACTGTCGTCATTCCATGACTTGTTACTTGTTCAACGAAGTTGCATCAATTTTTATGCTTGTAATCCGCTAACTAGGCAATCGATTGCACTCCCTGAGGCTCCCGCATTGGAATTAGAAGAAGAAGACTACAACGTATATAGGTGTGGAATGATGTGCGAGCCCAACTGCAGCTGTGGAGTATCATATTATTGTAGTTGTAGCATCAAGTACAAGGTCGCGCTACTCACTGCGAATGACATGAATGACCCTATATCTCGTGTCCTAATCTTCTCTTCGGAGATAGGACAATAGTGCTTACCGGCATTTTATTTTTCAGTGTGCTTATATTTGTGGCATCTCACATCTGTTGCAAGAACGAAATTCTATACTTCCTATTTATGGACAAGGAGTATAAAGGAATTATTGCATTTGGTCCATCAAAGAAAGTACTTACAACTGAATGATGTCATTTGATTACCTTGCCCAAGGAGTTTGGCCGCGGCTGGTGGGCTAATGAGCATAGGTCACGCTTTGGAATGGTTTGGGGGAGACTACGGGCCATCCCAATCTTTTTGGGATAAGAAAATCGGCTCCTTTATTTTGAAAGCGTGGGAACTCACTAAAGAAAAGTAGTATTCAGATACGAAATCTTTAGAGACGAAAACTTTTCATATCTATAGTGTATCAATTAGAGTCGAAAGTTTAAAACTTTCATCTATAAAATTTTTAGGGACAAAAATTTCCACGAAATGAATATAGATTTTTTTGTTATTTTCATATCTAATAGTTTAGCTAGATAGACTCTCTGAATTCGTATATGTAGCAAAGGTAATAGAAGACGAAATTTATTTAAAGATTCGTCTCTGTATAGATTTAGTTTTTTAGTTACCAAACTAAGCTTTGATATTTCTTTTTATTAATCAGATTTGTAACTGGTTTAGAGATAAAACTTTAAATCTCGTCTCTATAAATTTTGGAGAGATTGGAGTAGCCAAATATTCCCCCTTTCTCTTTGGTACCAAAAATTTATTAAAATTATAGAATTTTAGAATTATAAAAGTTATGTCAAAACACGTATCATATCTAAAGTTGAGTTGTTCACACCCGAAGGCCAAGGCTTCACTGATCGAGCTTAGGCAAAAATCTCTATGAATTTGGGTATAAAGCATTGCCACATTTCGGCATAAAGCTCTGCACATTCTGGTATGTATATATAACTATCTCTACAGCTCATACTGTTTGCGTGTCAAGAATGATTTGGAAAATGGAGATTTAAAGATTTAAAGTTCAAATTAGAGAAATCTTTTGCAATTAGGAGATTCAAAGTTCAAATTATGTCTAAAAATTAGAAAAATTAATTGTTTCGTTGATTCTTTTTGTCTGGGTTTGTTATATATTTGCAATTTAATTTGTACAACCTATAGCCTTTTTTTGTGCTAATTTGTGCCTATGCAGTGTATTTATTTTTTAGGAGTAGAATTCCATTAACTCCAAATCTGTACTTTATGTTGTCTATGTCAATCTAAGACGGAAAAAAAAAAAAAAAAATCTCCGAAACCTTTAGCTACGAGGAAGTAGCTAGAGACATGCGATTGATGAAATTTTTTTCGTCTCTAAATCCTTTTAGAGAATAAAACAAATGAGTTAGAGACGAAAATTTTCGTCTCTAAAGACCAATTTTCTTTTAGTGACTAAACAATGCAACCACATATTCATCTTTATCTTGGGATTTTTTTCACCATACTCATTTAGGAAGGAGAAGACACAACCTATGTCTGATTACTTTTCATCCAGAAGATGGAGATACGTTTTTCTTCACACACATATACCTGGTGACCATATCAATATTTCCCAATACAAGATTGGGAGAGACAAGCTTGAACATATTAGCGAATTTCCAAATAGAAATTATCCGACGCTCAGTGTATGTGTCTATACTCTTATGCATCCTTGGAGGCCTATTCAGTTCCTTCCTTGCCGAGATCAAGCTGAAAGGCATCCTATTTATTTTATGTCAAACCTTTATATGTATTTTTTTTTAACTTGCTTTCTCTGTTATTAGTGATAACAAAAGTGTAACTGTTATTGCATTATCATAAATTGATTATATGCTTCGTTCTTAAATTATTTTCCTTTGATGTTTGCATACATTTTTGAAGTTTCCTAATTCTATGTGTTTTTGTTTTTACTGTTTTTCCATTTTTCTTGTTGGGAGCTGTGGTGGTGTCGTACATTAGTTTCTTTTCTTAATGAATGTGCTTTGTCCTATTGAGTTGCATCTACCTTTGTCTTTTGAGTAAAGCTGTTCTGCTGATTAAATTTTTAGTATTTGTTCATTCTAGAGTGAACATAAGCACTGAAGAACTGAGAACCAAACCTAGCAAGTTCTGCATATATTCATACCCTCTTTAATATTTGATTTGCCTTATAGATAGATGGCTGTCATAATTGTTTTGCAGCATTGAATCGTTGGACAACTGCCCCTCTTGAGTTAGCTTTTTTCTTCTTCCATAAAGGTTGTAGCTGCTTTTCCTTTTCGCTTGTTTTTGTCTATTTATATCTTTGTTTTGGGGATTTCTTGCTTGTTAGCTATTGATGTTAGAAATGCACTCAAATTATCACCAAAAAAAAAAAAAAGAGAGGACAATCATACCATCGAAGAGTTTTTCTTACACCCTAACACATAGAACTAACACTCATCAACGTTCAACCTACTAAAGTTTATCTCAACTATTAGATATAGCAACTTATATTTCAGTGAGCACCCCTTTCCCAGTTCAAATAGTATGGACTCACTTAAAGCTAAAATTCTTTAGCTTATAACTCTAATTCTCTCACAACAATGATCACCTACCTACATCTATCTGATTCTAACTGATATATAATTTTACTAATACTCTTGAAGAAACAAATCTCAAAATTACTCATGACTCATGACATCAATTGGTAAATAATGAGAGAGATCTTTTGAACTGCCAAGCAAATTGCATTTCCAATCCCAATTTTGGGAATATGATTATGTCTTAAAAAAACAAAGCTCTATTATGAAATCTCGGTGACTTGAGGAATACTTGCAACTGCTTTAACTGAATCAAGAAATTTTCTTTTATTGACCTTTTTTAAGGTTGCTCTGTTCATTCAAGTTGCAAGGTGCTTTCTCCTATTGTTGTCCAAAGATTCTGGCTACACCAGATCATAAGGATGTTGCTAAATAGGCTTTATCTATTCCACCTAGTGGGGTTTGTCTTGTTATTCTCATTTCGAAAAACACAGTTAAACAGAGATCAAACTATTAAATGTCAAGAGAATGAGTAGCTCAGCGCAGGTGATGATCTAAGAGCCTAAGCTGCTTATTTATATAAAACCAACTACAATAAATGCAGACATACTCTAGAAATTTCTACAAGCTTCAAATCCTAATTGAATTGAACGAACTAATAGTTCTGTTATAACAAAAATAACATCGCTGGCATCTCAGCAAGTCTAAAACAGACTCCGCTAACATCTTTAACTAACTTCTTCAATACTTCCCCTCAAGCGGAATGGGAAGTCTTCCAGGGTAAGCTTGTGTATGAGATTGTGAGAATGACTTCCTGAGAGATGTTTAATAAGTACATCTGCCTGCTTTCAGGAAAAAAAAATATATCTGCCACTTGTTCCTGAGTAGGAACATACTGTCTTGATGCAAAAACTACCATGACATGAAGTTGGGGTCTTGAATGGCTCAACCCTTATAGAGTTCCTTGAATGAGATGCTAGTATATATATGAAAGAAGGAATAGATGATGATTTGTTGTTTAAAATATAGCTCGATTACATACTGACCAAGCCTTGATCATGCACATATATGAGCATAGGTATATAAAACATGAAGTAGGAGCCTTTAATGATCAACCTAAAGGTATTCAGTTCACATTCCTTGTGATGCAGAAAAGTGGAGACGAATGATCAGCCACTTGTATGTATGTATGTAAACTAGTATTTATCATACATGAACTAGTACAAAACCTTATAAAATAGGATATGACACTTAGATGATGAATATAAGGTAAAGTATGAATGAGAAACAAGAACTAAAAGCTGATCAACCACTGTTTATAAAGAAACAGTAGCTGATCATATATGCAAAGACACTAAAGATCACTTTCTGATATGAGAATGAAATTGAACTAGTGATCTTGGGCTAAGAACATGATCTAGAGTGATGTATAGGAGGTTAGGGGATGTTTTTTGTCTATCTGGTGGATTAAAATGCAAGAAAACTGAGGGTTTCAGCCACTGTAATGGCTAGAAACGTGAGTAGCTGAGTGAAAGAGAGAGAGAATGATTGTATCGGAGTGTTTTTGTATGAAGGACTTGTTTTTCTTTATGTGAAAGGGCTGCTCCTATTTATAAGGAGCTGAAACTTAGAAGCTAAGAAGTTAGTGGGAGATATGGCTACCAAGTGCCGAAAATAATCTTTTCTTGTCTCCTAGAATCTGGTTCTAGCCATAGTTTTAGTGAAAAACAATGATTAAGCAATGTGGGAATGCTAAGAACCAGTTTAGAGTTTAATAAACTGCTTTAGGAAGCAACCTAGAAGCTGTCACCTCAGTGGTTTCAGTCAAAACCAACAAAGATAAACCAGAAACCACCCGATTTAGGGATTAGTTACTAGGAATTAACATGTTACTTGGTTAGGAAGTTTCTGCATGTAATAGTAGCTGGTATTCCTTGATTTGGTGCATGTAACTCACATTCTTATTCCCCTAAAAGGGTTTAAGGTATACGGTAAGGATACCTTAGCTTAGTTAGGATTTATAACTCCTAAAATAACACTACTCTACTTCTTTTTTCTCTGTTTTTGCTCTATTTCCAGCTTTAATCATATTCAAGCTTAATCTATCATTGATCAATACTTAATAAAAATTATTCTAATCAAATTCAGGGATTTACCCCAAAACAAGGTGATTTCCTTTTTTCTTACCTAAGCTCTATCTTGAATTCTCGGTGCTTTGGGGAGTACCAAGCAATGGCAGGAGTACCAAGCAATGGCATTAATAGATTAATCAAGAATTTTCTCTGTACTATTTTTTCATTTTAGATTGCACTTGCTAAATAGGCCTTACTAATAAATGACTCTAGTTACTAGTTTCGCTTGTTTCCTGCATCTAAGGGGAAATAAGGTCAATGAACTCTGCGAAATTGAAATTGACAATGTCTAACCAATAATTCCTGAAGCTGAAGTATGATATGATGATTTGAAAGGAAAAGATCAAATGGTTGAACCATTTTTCCAACATTGGCGCATTACTTCTTCGGAAGTGAATGTACTTATTTGCAGAAGCACCTTCTGCAATGTCGATTTTAAGTAGGAAGCAGCTGCAGAAAATGGCACATCCTAATAGTTTCACCCTTGCAAGTACTTTTGTTTCTGCTAAAGTCTATGGTAGCCAAATTTGGTAACATGTGAAAGGTTAGATGTAAGATGAAAACTTTGAAGCTCCTTTTTATAATTTATTTTTAAACAAATAATTACAATGTGTTGTGTGGAAAATTCTACTGAAAACTCTTACTTGTGTAACAATGAAATTGGATTTTTCCCCCCTTTTGGTTAAATTGAAATCTTTGTTTTTCCTAAAACTGAAAAAAAATAAAAAAAAATATCTCTTGTTTTTTTTCTCCCCTAAAAAAAGTAGACATACTAATCATGAAAAGAATGAAATGTCCTATAGTGCCTTGTAGTTTATGACAATTTGATCATGTAATAGATAATAATTATTCAAGGACCAGATGACAAAACCATCTTAATTTTATAGTATACTTAAATTCTGAAAGAAATTTTCATATCTTAAGATATTTTTGGCATTAAAAAAGTCTAATTTTTATTTTACTACGTAAAAAATGGTTATTTCACTCAAAAAGGAAATCTAAAGAAAAATTCAAGAAACAATAAAATGATAGTTTGAAATATACACAAACATATGACACCATCAGACAATTCTATTCATATTGCTAAGTACTATAAAGCTTCTTTAACCAAGTGGGTTTTAAGTAATATTATTGTCTTGAAATTTATGATGGAATTATAATTTGGCAAAACATTTGATACATTTTTGTCCATTTATCAGTAATTAATAAAAAATATATAGAGAAATTATCACTAAAATATCTCTATTTTAAAAAAAATGTGAATTTTTTTTTTGTGCTTTTAAAAATTCAAAATAAGCACCTTGTATTTGTGGGAAATTGTTACTAAAATATCCTCTGATTAAAAAAATGAGAAAAAAAATCCTTGTATTATTAAAAATTCAAATTAAATACTTTTTATTTGAATTATCATATCATTTGCTATCTTTGACTAATCAAAAGCTTCAAAACAGTTAGTAAAATTAATATTTTACCCCTTATTATATTATTTTAGGCCACACACTATACTTGAAAATGAAAGGAGAGACAATACATATAGTCGGTCTAAAAGGACAGGAGTATCAGAGCAGTGTAAAAGTTAGATAGTTTGAACGTAAATTTGGGTTTCTCACCATAGTAGGAGTATAAAAGAAATACAATAGAATATACTTTAAAAAAAAGGGGCATAGAAATAAATAAAATGAAAAGGGATATATTCTGACACAAATAAAGAAAAAAGGATACGAGGTGTAGTTTCCTCTATATTTTCCTATAGAATTAGAATTTGATATCATATTTGTAATATATATTATTTTTGTATAAAATATTTTAATTTTAATTTTTTTCTAATTTTTGTTACATTTATTGTATTAAAATTATGCCCAAAAATATATTTTTGTGCAAATTATTTTTCTTAATCGTGCTACCATGTTGTGCCGGCCTGAGCACATTTATTTATCATGCCGCCATCACTATGCCATTTTATAATCGTGTCGTGCCTGTACCGGCTCATTAGTACCCCACCGTGTTGGCCTGGATACGGTTATTAATCGTGTCATACCAGCCTATAATCGTGCCATACCGGCTTATAATCGTGCCATGCCTATTTCGTCACATTAGTGCCGGCCCGTTTTGATGTCACTACTTGTTAAAAATCAACAATATATGCAATCAAACGGGGATCAATAAATGGATTGATGAATGAATAATAATTTATTTACGAAATAAATCTTCAATGAATTTTATAATGAAATAAATATATATAGTATTTAATGCACGAAAATCCGTTATAGTACATTAGTACTTAACACATATTATTTTTTATTAAATTTTTGTTCAATTCTGAGCCTAATTACAAAACTTTCTGGATCTGTCACTGTGACACCACACCAGTGACATAGCCAAGAAGGTCTAGAGCAAAACGAAGACTAGTAAACTGGGCTCGCCAAGAGGGATAATTGGAGGGTGTGAGTTTGTGAGGGGTTTGGGCAGCAACGTTGATACTTGATAAATTAGGAATGAGGGGTTCGCCAGTAGTAACTAATGTGGGGATGGGTTGGCCATTTGTGGGATTTGCATTTGTGGAGGTGGCTTTGAGTGGAGTCGGTTGGACAGGCAGAAGCCATTTGGAAGTGAAGGACAGGCAGAAGCCATTTGGAAGTGAAGGATATGAGAGTTATGTTATGATGTTCTTGAAAATTGGAAAAAAATTGATTACTTTTGCTCAGTGGAGAAAGACCGCCCTGATAGCATATAGATACCATATAGATACCATATATAAATAAGTTACGTTTATGAATGAATAGTTCATATATTTCATTTATTGATCATTTGTTTATATAGATTACATAGGTAACCCAAAACTAGAATGCAGGACAATATTATAGAGGATAAACACAAATAATTATGAAAGTAAATACAAAGATAATATCTATATTTAAATTTGTTATGTTGGTGTAACTAAAATAGATTTTTGATTAAGAGTTTGAATAATCCTTATCCTTATCCTTATCAATACAGGGAAACAACAAGCAGAGCATCCTTTTTCTCAACCAGCAATAGTAGAACTTCCATGGAGAGACTTGAGCGGCCATTTAATGCTGGTAAGCTAAGCTCCTTGTTCTACTAAAATTATGTTTCCTTGTTTTTTTTTTGCGTTTCACAGAAATTTTTTCATGAACTTTTTTTTTTCCTAATTTAGGGATAGAAAATCTTGAAGAGAAGGAGAATAAAAGTGGACTTTGGAATTAGTTGTTTTGGGAAAAAGATGCTAGGGTTTCTTTTGGGTCCGTTTCTGAAGCCATTTATGGCGAGGAGTAGGAGGCCCTGTGATCTTCCGGAAGATGTATTGGTGGAAGTATTTTCATGGCTGCCTCCTCAGTCATTGATGCGATTCAAGTGTGTTAGTAAATCGTGGTATGCTCTTATCAATTTTCTCACAAAAAACGAAGCATTTGTGAACAAGCACCTTCACAACGTCAACAAGATGTCATCTTATTCAACTTCAGGCTTAGTTTCATTTGTCTATTGCGGCCCAAAAATGAAAACTCTTCGCCAGTTCAAATCGGTTACTATGTTCCATGATCATAATGAGAGGAATATTGGTCGAAATTTTGTTGGTGAAGATTTCCGTTTACCAACTCTTCCGAGTGAAGTAAATCTAACCGAAGCGTTAAGGAGTCACTGTAATGGGATAATTTGCATAGTATCATCCCATATAGTAATTTTGTGTAATCCAGCTACAGGGGAATCCAGGACTCTTCCGAAACCATGCCTCTCTTACGATTACTTCTCGATTATTGGAACAGGATTTTACTACGACTCCAGAGCTAATGACTACAAAGTCGTTAGGTTCGGCACTGATCGCAGTCGTCATGATGGGACAGCACATTATAAAGCAAGAGCTGAGGTTTATAGTCTGAGAACTGATTCTTGGAGAGAGATTGGAATTCACGTTACTTTTGATAGTTATATGCTAGGTAACAAGGAAGTTTTCTGCAAAGGAGTCTTTTATTGGTGTATCCATATTTTAAGGTACACCATCATTTCCTTTGATATGTTTGATGAGGTATTTCGTAGCGTAACGTTGCCGAATAATCTGCTTGTGAAACGCAATCGTTTCATTGGACTTGCAGTTTGGAATGAATCTCTTGCTTTGTTTTTCTTTCAAGGGATTAGAGAGTTTAGAGACACCATTGAAGTATGGGTGATGGATGACTACTCTGGTGGTGTTGGAGGTTCTTGTTCTTGGATCAAAAGGCGTATTGTTGGACCATTCGTGGACATTAACAAGCCAATGACTTTCGTGAAGAATGATGAGCTCCTCGTGCAAGCAACTGATGGGAGTTTAAAGTTGTACAAACTTCATAGCCAAATGCTTAGAAGCATTACCTTTATTCGAGCGGCAAACAGATATGTACGTTGGGAATTTTTATATGTGAAGAGTTTGGTTTCAATGCAGGGAGGGAGCCAATATCTTACATAGAGTTGTATATATAAGAACTCGTTTTGTGTAACAAGTAGGTGTTATCTAATCTTTTCGAACGGCGTTTTAGATTCACTTTCATGGAACAAGCCTCATTAAGGAGTTGTTAAGTTTGACTTTGATGCAGTGGGCCATAATAATGTAGAATTTGTTTAGTTGCCTGAGATTCTAAGAGAAGGATCAATTTTGGTTCCATCAGAGCTTATTCCGAATTTCGTCTTGATCATGTTGAACCAAGCAATGACTTTGGCATAACCAAGAATTTTCTCTGTTTTTTAGGTTGCTCTGTTGCTTCAAGTTGGAAGCTGCTTAGGAGCTTGCTAAATAGTCCTTGTTTTTACCTTGTTAATTTCGAGTACAATCAAGATTTTAAATTGTTCTACCTTCCTTCAGGTTATTTCCCCACAAGCAGTTTTGGTATGTATCCTTCTATAAGCAAATGAAACTTGTTCTATGAGAAGATTCACTTGTACAAAATGAAAAAGCTGACTGTTTGCAAAATGGCACTTAAGATTTTCAATTAGACAGCACCTATCCATTACCAATATAGTCAATTGTACTTTAAAGCTTCTTTCAACTATTTATTTTGCTGTATAGAACTACTAGACTATTTTTTATGGCAATTTGTAATCGCAGGAGAAGTCTTTGGTGCTCTGTACCTTTAGCAGCATGCTTTAAAAAAATGTAGCTAGGAACTTGGGATTTGGTCTTTAGGCTCTGCCATGTATTCAATTTCAATGCTAACCTATTTACTGTTGCTATACATTGTTTGATTTTCTTTATTCTCTTTTATGTTTTTTTTCAAGAAATTGAAAATTAAAATTATTGGGAAAAAAAAAAAACTCTAAAACTAATTGATATGCTTACATTATTTATTCACAAGATTACTTCAAGCAAAAAAATAAAAAAAGAAGACAGTTCGCGTCAAAGCAAAACCACAATTTATTTATTCATTTTGAGCTTCTTTTAAATATAGCATTTCCATATTTTGAGTTTTCGTATATAGCAGCAAATAAAAAACTTTACAAATCTAGCAATTTTAAATCCTAAAAATGTCTGAAAATACCCCTAATGTTTTATTGAAATTTTATAAGTGATTTCCCTTTTTCTTACTCAAGCTCTATCCTGAATTCTGGGTGCTTTGGGGAGTACCAAGCAATGGCTTTGGCAAAATCAAGAATTTTCTGTTTTATTTTCATTTTAGGTTGCTCTGTATCTTCAAGTTGAAAGGTGCTAGATCACTTTCTAAACAGGCCTTACCAATAAATGACTCTAGTTTCGCTTGTTTCCTGTAGCTAAGAGGAAATAGGGTCAGTGAACTCTGCGAAATTGAAATTGACAATGTCTTAACAATAATTCCTGAAGCTGAAAATGAGGATTTTGAAAGGAAAAGATAAAATGGTTGAACCATTTTCAACATTGGAGCATTACACCTCCGGAAGCAAATGTCCTCATTCGCAAAAGCACCTTCTGCTATGTCGATTCTAACTAGGAAATGCTGCAGAAAATGGCACATCCCAATAGTTTCACCCTTGCAATTACTCTTGTTTTTGCTAAGGTCTATGGTAGCTAAACTAGCTCAACATGGCAACATGTGAATTTTGAAAAAAAAGATGTGTATGTCACTATTTGGACATTGGAGGAAATTGTAAATCAGTTAGATCTAAGATGAAAACTTTAAAGCTCTTTTTTTATAATCTTATTTTATACAAATAATCATAGATACCATAAAATGTAGTGTGGGAATTCTGGTTTTATGTTTGTGCTTCTTTCTGGGAAACAGTTTGTAAAAATGTAGTTAATTAGTTTCTTTTCTTAATGATATAGTTTTTTCCCCATTGAATAGCTAATGTTTCTGTATTTTGATGATTAGCTAAAGACGTGTAAATATTTGGCATATCTTCTCTATTTTTACAAATTGCAGATGCGTTTCATAATGGAGCACCAAATCCAGTAAATATCAAAACATTGTCTGGAGAGCTCTGCAAGAGGTTAAATTTGAAAGCTCGGTTTTCTTGGATAGACAAGTACAAAACATGGTAAAGCGATCATCTCAAGCCAATTTCATTAGTTTTGGTTGGCACATATTAAAATAGTTGCAAGTAATGCATCCGTTCTACTGAAAAGAAATGGATTTTCTTTCTTCTTCTTCTTCTTCTTTTGGTAATTGAAATCTTTTTTTCGGTAAAACTGAAAAATAGATACTCACTTTTTTTCCCCTCAATAAATAAGCTCTACAAATCATGAAAAGATTGAAATGTCCTAATGCCTTGTAGGCTCCATTTGGAACCCAGATTTTGAAGGAAAAAAAATTACAAGAAAAAGATCATTGAAAAAGAAAGAAGAATTACAATATTTTTCCTAAAAATTAATAGAACTTTATTTTCACACTTTTGGTTAAACTAATTAATGTGTCAACATTCTATAAACTAAAAAAATAACATCAAATCAAATTTTTACTTTTCTTAAAAAAAATTCATCATTTTTTGTTTCAATCCAAACAAGAGAAAATAGAATCTCTTAGAATTTTTTTTCTTTCCCTCTAAAAATCCAAGTTCCAAACAGAGCTGTAGTATGTGACAATTTGATTATGTAATAGACAATGATTATTTATGGAGCAAATGACAAAACCATCTTATAATTTTGTTGTGTACTTAAAATTATATATATATATATATACTCTCCACTATAGTAGAATATTTTTGTTCTTAAAAAATTCTAATTTTTATAAATAATTTGAGTATCCCATCTTTTCAATACCATTTTATGTGGTGTATAATTTGTCATGATATAATTAGTGAATGATATTCATTTATTTGTATTAAGTTTTAATTCACTAATTAAATAGTGACAACTCGTTTGTCACATCATGTGGTATTAAAAAAGTAGTAAACTAGGTGAGATTGCTGACACTATCTAATTTTTATTTTATAATGTAGAAAAGGTTTATTTGGCCAAGAAAAAGAAAACTAAAAACAAAATTTCAAGTCACGATAAAATGATTGTTTGAAGGGTGAATTGCAAAAAAAAAAAGAAAAAAAAGAGAGAACCCATCAAATTTATGTGTTCTGCAATTTAAACTCTGAAGTTTGGACTCTACAAAATAATACGTTGAAATTAAGAATTTCTAAAAATTAATATCCTTAACTGACTTATGACCAATTTTAATAACAAAAAATAATAATATCCTTTATTAAAACTGGATTAATCCTTATCATTCTTCTTAATTTTGAGAATATTATTGTTTTCATTAGTCAAAATTATTCAAAAAGTCAACTCGATCAGGTTATTAATTTTCAGAAATTCTTAATCTCAAGATACTATTTTGTAGAGTCCAGGATTTAAATTATAGAATTCCCAATTTTTTTTTTTTTTTTTTTGAAGTTTACCCTTGTTTGAAAATATCCAAAAACATGACTACATTCGTCAATTTCTATTCATGACCTATATTGCTTACTATAAAGCTTCTTTAACCAAGTAGATTTTGAGTAATATTGTCGCCTTTCAATTTGTATGGAATTATAATTTGGCACAACGTTTGATACAATGTTCACTTACTAGTAAAAGTAATTAATCTAAAATAGATGGAATGAATTTTTGCCTACAAAGTAACGCCACATATTTCCTGGAAAAAACAAATAAAGAAAAACAAAAACAAAAACAACATACGTGTAACATTTTTAAGCGTCATGTCGTTCTCAGTAAAAATGACAATAGAAGTAGACAAAGAAAACATAGAAAAAAGTCATTCTGTAGTCTCTACATTAACGTAACAGCTGCTAGTTTTTGAGTATTAAACAAAATTGTGTCGTTTTTTTTCCCCTCTTGTTTGTCTTTTTCTTTTTCTGGGCTAAAGTTGTAAAATCCCGAATTTTCAAAGGGCAAATCAGTCTTTTTGTTAATTTTCGGATTAAATAATAGAGGAGGTATAATTGCAAAAATTTTAAGAAAACGGGACTAAAATGCAATTTTTGGAGAGATTATATTGCAATAAATTTAAAAGTTAGGGGTCAAAGTGTAATTTTAGAAAAATTGCACAGTGACTTATTAATGGGGCACATGTGGCCCTCACGTCTCCTCTCTCTCTCTTCTCTCTCCGTCCCGACGTCTCTCTCTGGTCTCTCTCTCGCTGCTCTTGGCAAAAAGAGGAGTAGCCGCCGCAGCCGTCGCCACGGCCATCGTCAGGCCAGCCCAGCCACCGGCGAAGTCCTCCCGTGCCGCTCGTCCCGAGCCGCCGCCAAGTAGTCCGTCGCCAGAAAATGCCATTGTTGGCCGTGAGGAAGTTTCAATTTCCGGCGTCGTTTCGAGCCGTTTCAGCTCGCATTATTGGGCTCATTGGTTTGTCTAGTCGACATGAAGCTCTAAGTATATATTTCACGATCCCATTTTGTCCAGTTTAAAAGTTGTCATTTTTGATTGTTTTGAGCTCCAGGTTTAACTTTTGATCTGGCCGCTAGATTTTGTTTTTAATATCATTTTTGGAATGTACTCGTAAAATAGAGAAGATTGATATATATATATATACTGACTATGTTTGGTGACTGGCGTAAAAAATGAAATCGGACGGCTAAGATTTATCTCGTTTTGTATACCACCGGTTCAATTTCAGTCCGGACTTGAATTGGTCAAGTTATATGTCTAACCTAGCTATTTTAGGTACTAGGAATTCAGTGAAGATGTCTGTTTGTGGATTTGAAGCTCCGTTGAGGAGCTAGTTTTTCACAAGTGAGCGATCGAGGGCTTGAAATTGTTTTCCGACCCTCCGAGCAATTGTCCAACGATACGTTGAGGATCCAATAGCGTAGTATCACTATGTTGGGAATATGCCCTAAAAAGCAGTTTCTTTGTTTGGCATTTTAAACAATGTTTATTGGATTTAAGTGTTATCTATTTGTTGTTAATAAATTCTATATTATGTCCCAATTATATACATGTGATGTTTATATTTTCTATTATGCAAATATCTAAAAGTTTTCATGACTATAATGAGTAATAAAGAATTGTTCATGTGAAGTGTTCACATGTGGGAGACTAAATTCTTTATTTCATTATGTCTAAATTAAAAGTTCATATTCTGCAAATAAAGATGGAATACTTTATTTTGCCATAGAATATAGTGTTGTCTATTTCAACGGGATTGATGAAGTCTCCAATCATCAAAGTATCTGACTTCGGATAGAAACACTAATGCTTTATAAGAAAGTTATAAGTGCATTGAACTGGACCAAGTGAAAATAGAATTTGAGGTTAAGCGTTGTAACTCAATATTCTATCTTTCACTAATCTAGAACTATTGCAAGATTACCTTAATCCTAGTGATTGTCGGACTTGCTTTCATGAGTTTTATCTTTTTGACTTACTAAAGGACTAGTTCCGATTATATAGTTCGAACTCCGGTATCTTGGAAGATAAGATTTGTGAATTGACGAGAACGCCTTTCATGATTTAGACACCATGCATATAATGTCACTTTGAGTTTTTTCAAGGACTTGGATAATAAAAAACCAGGCGCCAGGTATTCACTTTGTGAATTTGACTGTGTTTGTATGGGCAGTTATAAACACTGTAGTCAATTATTATCTATTAGATGAAAAATAACAACTCAAATATAAATATGTACTAGAGGGGTAATACGGTAATTTCACCTCACTAGTACGGCATTGCATCGGGGGTATATCTGCAGGTATAGTATATGCTAAATGGATCAAGTTAATTAAAATGTTAATTAGCTTCACAGAAAATATATGACATTTAGTCTAAGAGTGCAATATTGAGCCTATAGTGGAGTGCCCTGATATTAATGGACAAGGCCCAGTCATAATTAAGAGTTAATCATGATTATGGGTAATTGGCCCATTGGAGCTTAGACTATTTGGATCCATAAGGTCCCCTATCTAGCTCACACATAGCCCAATACTAATTGGATGGTCAGTTGAACCCAATAAGCCCACTAGGGTTTACATCTCTCTAGTACTTAAGAGAAAAATTTCTCATAAGCCTGCACACAAGAGCTACACGCCTACTACAAGCACAATAAGCATGCTTGGCGTGAAACAGAGAAAAAAAGAGAGAGTGAGAGTGACGAGCCGCCGCGGAAGAAGTCCCGTATTCGTTAATAGCCGCCGAGGGAGAAATACCCATGGCCGTAGATGTGCAGTCAAGGAGAAGGAAGAGCATCTTCCATATCGTCCGCTCATCTCTCATTGGGAATCAAGAAGGTGCGCACACACCGGATCATTCAACGAGCTACAGAGAATAGACGGGAAGGCTCAATAGTTGTGAAGCGCTTCTAGGTTTTATCTAAACCAAGATCCATAAATTGATTTATGTTAGATCAACGATCCTGTTTATTTTGTTTTGTAAAATTTCAAGAAAAATTTTAAAATACCAATTCCGCTACGTTCTTGATTTGTTTACAAAACTGCGGAAATCATTTTCGGTAAAATCTTTTTTTCGAAAATTTAGTTTCCGGAATTTCCAGCACACTATTCTAGTGAGGTAGAGATTCAGTTACCTCCGTTTTACATCGTTTTTGAATAAAACTTACTTTCTGCAATATATGATGACAAATGTGATTTTAGAACTATTTGAATATCTGTGATGGAATTAAATGGTATGATATTTTTTAGATTGCTCTGGGACTTTTCTGAGTATAAGTTATTTTTGGATATGTTAAAATAGAGCCGTTATGTCGCCTATTTTTCTATAAATTATAATTAACCATCTTATTAAAAACCAGAGCATTACTTGAACTTAAATTACTGCATGGTTATTTTTATGCATCAGTTCAGAGTATACATGCCATAAGATCACACATGAGTACTAGGTTAGTATCATGGGGTTTTTATAGTGTGGTGCTACAGTCCCACCAATGGTGAAGAGTTAGTAAACCCGCACGGAGTTTTTTTCCTGATTACTTCCTTATTTGGTAGGCATAAGCAATGCGGTTACTCCTCCAGGTTTGGTAGGCAACACACGAGTGTCCCCTCCGGGTATGGACTAGGTGTCAGGCAGACTATATAGTACACATAGTGCTAATATCCTAGTTTCCATTGATGAGAGGTGATGAACTCATGAGTATGGATAGATTTATGTCATGTGTCGGTGGACTGATTGATTTTTGGATATCATGCTTTTGTATATCTATAAATATGTATGTGCATATGGACTATCAGTTTTGGAGATTTTTATGTGTATATGCTTATATGGTTTTGCAAAGGTGTTTTGGATTAAACTAATTATGCAGGGATTCTCCATCACTAAAAAAGTTTTTAAATGAGGTAACAATTTCTCTACTAAGCTTTCGAGCTCACCCCTCCTACTTTCCTCCTTTTCAGGTGATTGTTCATTCGAGTTAGTTGTCTCGATGGCTAGGCAAGTCACTTGGCTTACGCTTGTGGTCCTATTCTTCTTTGATTGGCACCTTTTCTTTGTCTTACTCTTTTTCTATGTCTAATTGTTTAGTCAAGTTCATTGATTCTACTAAGTGAATGTATGAGGATATCTTTACTACTATTTAAGGATTTGTTGTATAAATTGGACAAAATGATTTCCAAGGAGCCTATTTTAAGATTTTAAGTACTCGGAATCATGTCAAACTTTGTAAGTTAAATTTTAGACATTTGGATTCAAGATTGTGAAACTCATTAGTCAACATTAAAGTCTTATTAGACAAAGTTTTGTACAACTTAACTACGTTTTCTTAAATTTAAATTAGTATTTCTTTCTTAATAAACTAAACTAAAGATGGATCCTCTTTTTATATAGAATTTCTAACGACTTAAGGACTAAAATGAAAAATCTAAGTATTTAGTTTTTTCTAAATTTTGTAAATTTTTTATTTATCTTTATTTACACTCAAAATTACTAAAAGTTACGGCTTTAGATTTTCGGCCCTACAACAGCAAACTTTGATTCCTGAGGCTTGTAAGAATCAAAATCAAAAGAACCTGCTGGTCTAGTTGTACGAGCCTAATAGGAAGAATCAAATCTCATGTTCTTTTGAAAAGACTGTATAAAATATTTTACAACAATTAAATAAAGACTTCCTTGAAAACAAGTTACAAGTCTAGAATGCATATATATATATATATATATACCCATATGCCATCACCGCAAGAAATTAGGTTTTTGCTGCGAAATTTATTAGCGGGGAAAACCACAAGCATAATTAATACTGATTATTTACGACAAAAATTATTAAAATGGTCACTGGTATACAACGTGGATTTAGGATGATGTAGTACAATATTTGTGACGAAAATAATTGGTCGATAATAATAAGATCTTTTTAATTTAGGCCGGTGCCAATTTAATTAATGAAGATTTTAACAAATCATCGTAGATATTTTATATTTGCAATGAAAATCAAAATAAATTTCACTGTTAATTAATAAATTAGAAAAATTAACCACAACTTTGTTTTTGTAATTTTGCCACTGCTATTAGGGTCAAATTCTCATGGATATTGTGGCAAATGAAAAAAAGATAAAAATTAGCTACTAATATATATTTTTTTAAAGAGAGTCCCTTCACTTATTACTTCCAGCTCTCTCAAACTCCGTATTAACACATTTCTTAGTAGAGTCTATAACGCCATTTACCATATAATTGCTCTTGAATTCGGTAGCGATCGAACCTTTTCCTTCTCTGATTTTTGTATTTTCTTCTTTTCTCTTCCTGTTTTGTTTCCGGGAAAATGTTGCGAAAAAATTGAGAAATTTACCTATCCGTTAGGTCACAAGATAAGGAAAATGTTGCACTTTATATTTCCTGTTTATACTTTCTCTATTTATCAGCAACTAAAATCATTTAGAAGACATTTTATTAAGCAAATTTTTTGCTTTTCCATATATACAATTACAGATATAAAAGTTTACACACATTTACAAACACTAGAAAAATAATAATTTGAGACAAAATTAATGAATCCAAGATTGGCTGAATATTTCCCACCTTTTTTTCTTTTTCTTTTTGTTTTTTTCAATGATCGACTGTACATATTCATATGAATAGAACTCTAAAATTGTTTCCATACTCCTAAAGAATATAGACACCCTATATGAAAAAAGAACAAAAATCAAAGCACTATATTATGTCAATGAAACCTGATCATTCATATATAGTAAACATACATTATATATGTACACTATATGAAAATTACAAGATATAACCTGATTGAAACTTCTTTTATTTTAACTTTTTCCCTCAAATATACAAATATACATTTTTGTAAAAAGATAAAATCAAACAAACATATACAAATATGAAATCCAAAGGGCATATAAAAATCCATGAGAATTGATTACTTAGTCTGTAAGATGTTCCGAAGATAGTCACATATATAAAACTTGATGCCATAGCAATATATATATACACTAGATATTGGAAAAATTTAGAGAAGTGATTAAACATGATCTTTTAAAAATAGGAAGAATAATATTTTGCAACAAAAAAACCTAATTTCTTATAGTGGTGGGATATGCGTATATATGGATTCTAGAGTTGTAACTTGTTTTCAAGCAAATCTTTATTTAATTGTTGTAAATTATTTTGTATAGTCTTTTTAAAAGATCATGATATTTGATTCTCCCTAATAGGTCTACAACTGGACCAGCAGGTTTATTTCTCTTGTTTGTCCTTGTCTTTTTCATTCTAAATGTCCAGAAAGCTCGTTAACTACTCAATGGGTTTCTTCCCGATCGGTTAGGGTACTACGAAACCAGAGCTGAGCTTTACAGTTTGATAAGTGACTCTTGGAGAAAGATTGAAATTCACCTTGAATTTGAGAGTTTGTCACATCTTGACAAAGAAGTTTTCAATATTAGAGTTTTTTATTGGAATCTGCGGACGCATAACATTATCATTTCTTTTAAATTGTTTGATGAGGTATTTCATAGCTTTCCATTACCAAATAATTGTCTTGTGGTACCAGGTTGTCATTTTATTAGACTTGCAGTTTGGAATGAATCTGTTGCTTTGTTTTTCTGTTCTAATAAAAAAGGAAATCCAAAGTCGATTGAAGTATAGGTGATGGATAACCGCATTGGTGGTGTTAAAGATTCTTGTTCATGGACCAAAAAATTAGTCATTGAACCTCTAGTCGATGTTACTGTTCCATCGACTCTCTTGAAGAATAATGAACTCCTCATGTATTCAACTAATGGAGAACTAATCTTGTTCAACTTTTATAGACAAATGCACAGAAGCTTTATCATTGAAGTATAGGTGATGGATAACCGCATTGGTGGTGTTAAAGATTCTTGTTCATGGACCAAAAAATTAGTCATTGAACCTCTAGTCGACGTTACTGTTCCATCGACTCTCTTGAAGAATAATGAACTCCTCATGTATTCAACTAATGGAGAACTAATCTTGTTCAACTTTCATAGACAAATACAAAGAAGCTTTATCATTTTTGAAGGGGTAAAAATGATTCCGCATTTGGATTTTTCATATATGAAGAGTTTGGTGTCAGTGCAAGGAGGGAGTCCATCTTGTTCATGAAGGGATATAGTATGCATCTAATTTTTCTGAACAAGGTTTTAGACTCACTTGTCATGCATGGACAAAACCACTCTAAGGATTCCTTACTGTTAGTTTTGAATCTTTGATGCAGCATTGGGGTGTAGTAACTTAGAATTTGTTTTGGTTGCTTGAGATTTAAAAGGAAAGATTTGCTTTGGTTCACTAAGAGCTTGTCATATGACTACCTCAGATTTGGCTTGAAGGTTGTGGTCATTAAATCAACTTATGGAGATGGTAACTCAATATAGATAGCACCAGGTGATTCTGGAAGCGGATGCTCTAGTCATAATTTGGACTTTGGTTGGATACTAACTAGATGTACTTGTAGGCATTAACTTTGAAGTATGTCTCTGAAATAGATACCAGAGAGCTTCTTGAGAACTATGTGTTTGTGCCTCTACTTCTTTCTAGGAAGATGTTGTAATGTTTTATATTAGTTCTTTTTTGGTAATGTCGTGGTGGTTACCATGATATCAACCTTAAGACTCTTGAGTAAGAGGTCGAGGGTTCGAATCCTGGAGACGTCACTTTTGAGAATGAGAGTACCCAAGGCTAAAAACAATGGGAATGAGAGTACCATTAGACAAATAGCGGGCAGACCCACCATTTTGTGGAAACTATCCTTCTAACAAAAATGTTGACATTTTTGTGATGGCAGGCCAAACCGGCATTTGCCCACCTGATACTCACTGGGTACTCTTATTCCCACAGCTATCACATCAGTGGTTTTAACCTTAGGTACTATAATTCCCCAAGGTAGTGCCTCCAGGATTCGAACCTTTGACCTTTTACTTAAGAGTCTTAAGACTGATATCTTAGTAGCTATCACACCAATTGGAGTCGTGGTTACTAGGTAATTAGTCCAACCAAGAGGTCGAGGGTTCAAATCCTGGGGATACTACCTTAGGAAATTAGAGGTCAATTTGATATTATTGTGTTATACTGTAGCTATATTATAGATCCCCACCTTAGGAAATTAGAGGTCAATTTGATATTGTTGTGTTATGCTGTAGCTATATTATAGCCTTATTGTAGGTCAATTTGGTATTACTGCATTATGTTGCAGTTATACTATAGCCTTGTTATATAGCTCAGCCTTTCTGTAGCTATACTATGAGTAAGAAGCAGTTACGGAGAAAAGGTATAGGTGTTTGGTAAATTTAATCTATAAAACTGCTATGCTATTTAAAAGCAGCATCTAAGTGCTTAGTAAATTATAGATTATGTGTGCTGTTAAGTGATATTTTAAACAATTTGTATTATGGAATCAGAATTAGCTTTGAAAAGCAACTCTTTCTATGTTTCTCAAATTCTGCTTAAATTGGTGGTTATGCAACAACTTTTAAAATATGCTGACCAAAAGTAGGAACTTGCCAAATGTCCACTCTAGATTTTTTTTGCTAACTAATTTTAAAAGCTAAAAACAGCAGCCATAATCAACCCTAAACGCGCCCTAGAGTACCCAATGTCAAAACTACTGAGGTGATAACTGTGGGAATGAGAGTACCCAGTGAGTATCAGATGGAAAACGATGGGCAAGCCATCCTGTCATAAAAACATCAGCATTTTGTATGTGATAGCTACTAGGATGTCAGCCTTAAGACTTTTCAGTAAGAGAATGAGAGTTCGAATCCTGGAGACGTCACATTAGGGAATAAGAGTACCCAAGGCCAAAATCAATGGGAATGAGAATACCATTAGACAAATAACAAGCAGACCCACCGCTTTTTGGAAGTTATCCTTCCAAAAGATAGTTACTCCATTTCATGGTCTAATATGAAAATACAATCAGTAAGAAAATAAAACTATAACAAACTAGGTTATAGGTTACAAAGTTTCCCTCACGAGGAATGAAACTAAAACCAACACTATAGACATAAGATGAAACCAAATAATTGGGCTCTCACGAAAAGAGTCTAGACAAACATGGAGAGCTTCGATCATGTTTTAGCACTAACTCAGCCAGTGAAGTGGTAAGGTTCAACTCAGTGCAGAACTGAAGTCCCTCACAGATTGCTATGAAAAAGAGGCACGAGGTGGTCTTATTGTTGAGTCTAAACAAAGTTTGAATGCCTTGGTTCATGGTTTTGTTGTGGACAATGCCTTGAAATCTTATTAATCTTGTTGATAGTGGAATTACTGTAGAAATTTACATTTAGAAAGTTGCTTAGGTAAATGACATTTTGAAATCAAATATGGGTAATAGTGGATTGATGAGAAATTTCAGTGGTATTAACAACAAGAACCAACAAAGTTTGGCAACTTTGACAAAGTCAGCTGTGTGGGATTCCAACTTTATTAAAGTAAATGTGAGTTATGAGAAGTACTAATTCAGAGTGGGTTATTCATTTGCCATTAATCTCATTGAGGCTTTGTTTGGTATGAGGGGATGAATAGAAAGATGGAGAGGGTTAGAGTGAGAGGAATGGAGGAAGAGCTATAATCCTCTGTTTGGTATGAGGGAGAGAAGAATTAGGGGGAGAAAGGCTCCTCCTAGACCCACAAAATCTCATCCTTCCAACTTTGGAAGAATAGAGAGAAATGAAGAAAAAAAAATTGAGAATTGAGATCTATACTCTCTAAGATAATTATTTAAAAATATGAAACGGGCAATGTAGTAGTTTTATTAATAAATATGTACCATGTACTAGAACCAGAAAATCATAAGCATTATATGCAATGTCAGAACTTTATATTTATATACTATACTCAGAAATCTAAACCAAATTCGAACTAAATTTGAAAACTTCAGTATATATACTTATAGAAGATCAACCAAACTCAAATGATGAAGAAAAATTTTCAATATGAGTTTTTTATGAACATATACCAAACCTTTTTAAAAATTAGTGTTTAAAATCAAAAGTAAGAAATTGTTGATGCTATTTTGACTTATATATTTCGTTAATATTCTTAACATATCCATATGATTTAACTCAAAATCAAAGGAATATAAGAAACCCATAAGCAAAGCAAATGAGGTACCTTAGATCGAAGACAATGAATCTCGATTTTGAGGCCTTCAATGTTATCTTTGGTTTCAAGGTTTTGATTTGTGGAGTAAATTTTTCGTTTTTCGAACCGTGTAGAGAAAATGAGTTTAGAATTACAGTTACTAAAAGTAGGAAAGAAAGAGTAAAAATGAGCAAGAAAGAGGAAAAATGAGCGGAAAAGTGAGAGAGAAAGGCTAATTTAGGGTATTTTCGATATATAATTTTAATGAGCTTCTGCTCAGATATTTTGCTATAAAAAGTGAGCTTGGTCATTTGATAAACTTTAAGCCTAAAAGGGGCCAGATATCTAGTTAATCATTTTCAAAAAAAAAAAACATTCTAAAATTATGTTGCATGTCGTTTTTTGCATACTTGCATGATAGAGATGACGATTTTTGGTGGTTTAGGAAGAAAATTTGAAAATTTTAAGAGTTTGGGGGTATAATGAGACACTTAATATAATAAAGGGACAAACATAGAATAAACTTAAAGAAAAAAAATAAAAACTTTTATGAGTCTTGACTGCATAACAATATCATTTTACACTATTAGTAGGAAGAATCAAGAATGACAAACTGCTGTGATTTTTGAAATTCAAATAATGAGAAACTCTAAGTGAAGACTAGGCTCAATTAGTCTAAGATTCTTAGGGTGTGTGAGTGTCTGTGGCCGGAAGAGAGTTGGAATTTAAATCTTGGTAGAAAAAAAAATGGTTCTAAAAAAAGTAAGAGAGGGGGGGGAGATAAACGACACTTCGTTTGTTCAACTTTGGGAAAGAAGGGGGGTTGGGGGGAGAGTTTGTTCAACTTTGGGACAAACAAACCAGGGCATGTCGTTCTAAAGGACTAAAACGATAAAAGGCTTCTTTAAAAGGAAAAAAAAGAAAAAAAAAAAATCTTTTCAAGCCAAACGACGTTGGACAAGGGGTCGTAATTGGTCATTGAATCATCTCCATGGATGGTTGACAATACTACTGTGTTTTCTTCTGTGCTCGTCTTCAGTTCCCCTTTGAGAAGTCCGTCCGAAGCAGAGCAAAAGAGCTCCTCTCTTCTTCTCTTCTCAACCAGCCGTAGAGCTTCTTCTGAGGTAAGCCTCCATGTTTCTACTTCTTTATGATTGCTTTTCTCTGAAATTTTCCCAGAAAATTAAAATAAAGAAAAAACAAAATTTGGAATTCTAGGGTTTTTTAGGCTTGGTAATGGTTTGAATGCTACTGAAATTATATTTTGGATTTTCACCGATTGATATACCGATTTCCTCTACAGAGTTTCGCTATGGCGGGGATATGCTGCGATCTTCCGAAAGAGATGTTGGAGGAGGTACTTTCATGGCTGCCTCCTCAGTCTTTGATTCAATTCAAGTGCGTCAGTAAATCATGGTATGCTCTTATCGATTCTCTCATGAAAAACCCAGAATTCGTGAACAAGCACCTTCGCAATATCGATAACAAGTTGTTGTCCTCTACATGCTTAGTTTTCTTTTGCGTTTCATATACCTACTCCCGCCGCCGGCACCGAAACTCGATACCTCTTCGCCATAAGGTGTTCAAATCAGTTACAATATGCCATGATGATAGGGAGAGTGATCACACAAATAATGTTGTTGAAGATTTCCATATGCCGACTCTTCCGGGCGAAGTGGATCCTGTTAATGAGTTGAGGGGTCACTGTAATGGGATCATTTGCTTGGCACGTTATAACAAAATAATTTTATGCAACCCAGCAATCAAGGAGTGGAGGAGCCTTCCGAAACCATGCCTTGATTCTGGTAGCTTCGAAGCGCTAGGAGTTGGATTTGGATATGATTCCAGAGCTAATGACTATAAAGTCGTTAGGTTCGGACTCGATAGGTTTCTCCCTGACCGGATTGAATATTTCAAAGCCAGAGCGGAGCTTTACAGTTTGAGAAGTGATTCTTGGAGGGAGATTGAAATTCACCTCGAACTTGATACTTTTCCACATCTTGGCAAGGAAGTTTTCAATAGGGGAGTTTTTTATTGGTTTCTGTGGACTCATAATGTTATCTTTTCTTTTAATGTGTTGTATGAGGTATTTCACAGCATACCATTGCCAAACAATCTTCGTGTGGTGCAAGAAGATCATTTTATTAGACTCGGGGTTTGGAATGAATCTGTTGCTTTGTTTTTCTATTCCAACAAACGAGGAAGTCCAAACTCTATTGAAGTATGGGTGATGGAGGATTGCTTTGTTGGTGCTCAAGATTCTTGTCCATGGACCAAAAAATTAGTCATTGGACCTCTGGCGGACGTTGCCATTCCATTGACTTTCTTGAAGAATGATGAACTCCTCTTGCAAAGAACTGATGGCGGGTTAATCCTATACGACCTTCATAGCCAAATGCTCAGAAACTTTACCATTATTCAAGGGGTGAACTCGATTCCCTGTTGGGATTTTTCATATGTGAAGAGTTTGGTTTCAGTGCAAGGTGGGAGCCCATCACATTCATGAAGGGATACAGGAGTTGCATTTATGTAACAAATAAGATGTGCCGATTTTTTTGAAATACTTTAGATTCTCTTATCATGGAGTAAACCACATTTAGGATTCATTAAAGTTAGTTTTGAATCTTTGATGCAGCAGTGGGTCATAATAAGAATTTACTTTAGTTGCCCGAGATTCAAAAGTTGCTTTGGTTTAGTCAGAGCTAAGTCCTATTACTACCTCAGATTTGGCTGAAGGTTTTGACCACTAAATCAGCTTGTGGATTCAGTATCTCAACATGGATAGCAAAATGTGGTCATTATTTATATGTTATCAGTTAGATATAAGCTGTGACTTTGAAACATGTTTCTATAATTGATACCAAGAATTGTTGCTTGTGAACTATGCTCTCGTGTTTCTGCTCCTTTGTGGTTCCTTTTTCCTGATGAATGTAATTTCACTTATTGAGTTGCATTTATTTGATGTTGATTAAAAGTGATTTTTTTTTTTTTTTCAATTGTTAACAAAGCACTGATCTTGAATTCTTGGTTGGTGCTTCGGGGAGTACCAAACAATGGTTTTGGCAGAACCAAGAATTTTCTCTGTCTTCATTTCTTTGGTTTTAGGTTGCTTTGTCCCTTTAAGTTGGAAGGTGCTAAATCACCTGCTAAATAGCCTTGCCTGTTCCACACTAGGGGCGTTCTTTTATTAGTTTTGTGTACAATCATGATCATGATTCATGGCTTCCCCTGGGTTGCACACAAGCAGTTTTATTAGGCATCATACAATAAGCTATAAGTAATTGTGTGCTTGTGCGTTTAGGAGTCACTATAATGGGATCATATGCCTAGCGTGTCATCAAACACTAATTTTATGCAATCCAGCCATCAATGAATGGAGGATTCTTCTGAAATCTCGCCTTGATTATGATAAGTACTTAATGCGATTACTGGGATTTGGCTATGATTCAAGAGCTAATGATTACAAAGTCGTTATGTTAGGGCAATGATCATATTCCTCATGATGGGATAATCCACTTCAAGATCAGAGCTGAGGTTTATACTATGAGAAGTGACTCTTGGTGAGAGATTGGAATTCACCTTGAATTTTGTTGTTGTCCAACCTTTGGCCAAGAAGTTATCTGCAAATGATTTAATTATTGCTCTCTAAGGGCTGGAAAGTACAATATGCTTTCTTTTGATATATTTGATGAACTATTTCATTAGCGTACCATTGTGGAATGATTTAGTGACACCAGAGGATTGGATTCGACTTTCTGTTTGGAATGATCGGTTGCTTTGTTTCATAATCCTTCTAAAAGTGGTGCTAGAAACTCCTTTGAAGTATGGGTGATGGATGACTGCTCTGGTGATCTTAAAGGTTCCTGGATCAAAAAACTAATTGTAAGACCTCATGTGGTTGCGTTTCCATTGGCCTTTCTGAAGAATGATGAAGTGCTCATGCAAGCAATAACAATATAGGTTAACCTTCGCTGCCAAATGCTCGGTAACTTACCTTTATTGAAGTGGCAAACTTACGAGTTTTCATTCATGCAGAGTTTGCTTTCAGTACAGGGAGGGAATCCATCCCATGCATAAAGTGATATAGTTACAGGATATTTGTAAGAAATAGTGTTTGTCTAATCTTTTTGAACAACATTTTGGATTTACTTCTCATTTTGGTTTGGCAATACTGAGAATTCTCTTTTTGACCTTTTTGTACGTTGCTCTGTTGGTTCAAGGTGCTGTCTCNTGTATAGGTAAAAAAAAAAAATACTTACTCGATTGGTGCCCTTCATATTTGATTGCCTGAAAGATGGTATATTGGTACCCATGACTTTGAAGTAAACAACTTTTGGTTACCAATATGGATAAAAGCTTCTTTCACCAATTATATTTTGACATGAAATTAGTAGACTCGTAAACTATCTATCATTTGGCAATTTGTAATTGGAGAAGTTTTTGGTGCTGTGTACCTCTAGCAGCAAACTTAAAAAATGTACGGAGGAACTTTGCATTTGGTCTCTGGCAGGTGTTTACTTTCAAGGATAATCTATTTACTGTGTTTATAGATTGTATTGATTTTTTTTTTTAACATGATTTATTCCCAGTGTTACACCAAGCTAGATGAACGTCGGAGGAAACCAGTTAGATTTAAGCTAAAACTTTAAAGCATGTTTCTGTCATAGATACAAACTAGTGTTTCTGCTTCTGTTTGGGACACACAACACAAGTAATGTTGTCTTGGTTCCTTTTTCTGAATGAAATTGCATCTCCCATTTCGAGTTACATCTATTTTTGTATCGAGTCTTATAGCAAAATTACTGAATTTTGGACTCATTTTAAGTAAATGTCCATTTTTCAAATGTTATAGTAAAATAATCGATGTATAAATAAAATAAAATAAAAAAGAAAGAAGTAAAGTGTAAAAAAGGACATCCACCATAATTTACCTATATTATTTGATTATAGTTGTGTTCTGTTGATTAGTTTCATTGTCTCAGTTTCAAGATTAAAAGATCGGAATTGCTTAAGAGCTTAAAACCAAACAAAGCAATTAATTAATTTTTCAATTTTGTAATTATACGTGTTCACTATAACTAGCGTCTCTTTTATATAATTTCTCTCTTTTATGACAGCCCCTTTTGAGTTAGCTTTCATTTTCAATAATGGTTGTTGTCTTGTTTTCCGTTTTAGTTATATTAATGCGTATTTTCTTGTTTTGGTGGTTTCTTGTGTGCTTGCTTTGGATGTTTGTACTTTTTCTTGGCGTTTGAAACTCAGTTTTCTTCATTCAAAATAACAGAGTAACAGAAAATTAGAAGGGGACAACCATAGAATGAAAGTTGATTTCAAATATTTGATACAGCTATTTATATTTTCGCAAGCACCTTTTTTTTCCTGATCTGAAGAACCTGGTAAAGTTTATCTCATTTCATTAGCTAGGGCTCCAATTTTTTTGAATGAAGATCCAAGTTAAATCTTTGATACAAACTGTTGAGTATTTTGACTAATACTCTTCAAGAACTATCTCAAAGGAGTCAAAACTCTGTTTACTCATTGCATTCATTGTCAAATTGGTATTCATTTTTAAATTAGCAAATGGGGTTATTTCAAGTTACACCACATATTTATTCATTTTGAGTTACGACACATTTTAAGCTACAACACATGTTTCTAAATGGCTCACATAATATCAATCTAGAAACTCTTTTACAGCAGTCGGGTTCCTTACATTGTGAAGTCTTGAATATGGTGAAGTGTTCATCAAAAGCCAATTCCGTGAGCAGTTTTGGCTGGAACTCTTCCATTATACTCTTTTTTCTCCTTCTTTTAAAAGGAAAAAGCAAGAACCAAATTATATACTTGAATAAATATGTGTTGTAACTTGAAATAACCCGATTTGCTAATTTTAAAATGAATACAAATTTGACAATGAATAAATATGTGTTGTATGAGTAAACATATATTTAAACATTTTGAGTTATTTCACTTGGTGAAAGAAGCTTTTTCCAAATTAATAGAAATTCGAGTATGTCAAAAAAGCTTCTTTCACCAAGTGTTTTTGACATACTTGAATTTCTATTTTCAGGGATGAAAATTATATACTCTCAGGTTGTTAAATTGGATTAGAATTATTCCTATTAACAAATTTTCATTGAGTTTTATTAATTTTTTATTTAAAAATAACCGAGGCGTCCTCATCAAATATTCAAATTATCTATTAAACTTACAATTAAATATTTTAAATACCAAACACTAAAATGTATTCTTTTCAATTCGATACAAAAACTTCAAAATATAAATCTTTTAGGTGTTTGTTTATGTGGCGACATGGTAATTTGACTATTCAATTAATTTTGGGGTTTTTAGACAAATACGGGATATTCTACACAAGTTTTAAAAAATACGGACCAACTAAAAAAACTTAAAAAATACGGTATGCAGGCCATTTTTCTTATAAAAGTACGGGATATATGATTGAAATATGGCATGATTACCTGATCTTCATCTGATGCGTCATGTCAAAACAAATAACAAAAAGTGGTTTAATGCACGCGTTTGGGTTTGACTTTTTAATTAATGCTTATTTTAAGTTTCCATTTTTGAAGCTTTTTTTCATAACCTAATTTTTTATTTTTTTTATGTGCTTAATTTTACAATTTAGAAACTATAAATGCATTTCCCCCCCCAAAAAAAAAAAAACTATAAATGCTTAATTGTCCCATCACACGTTTTTTAAGGGAAAGTATATTAAATTTTAAATAAAATTATTTTCTAGTAAATATATTTTTAATCTTAAGAAAAATAAATAACATCTAATCTTAACACCCATTTATTAGACACTATAAATAACCTAATAAGATATTTATAGTAAATGTCTTTTTTCTTTGATTTACTTGGATATTAAGGTAAACTAGTTAGATACCTATAATAATGTTACCAGATACCATAAATAACCTAATAAGATACTAATGATAATATATTTTTTTTCCTCAAATTTACCATATTATCAAGGTAAAGTGGTTGAATACCTTCAGTAGTTATTGTATACTGTAAGTAACCTAATAAGATACTCATGAAAAACTTTTTATTTTTTCCTCCAATTTACTCAAATATCAAGGTAACTAGTTGGATACCTATGGTAGTTATCAGATGTGGTAAATAACATATTAAGATACCTATAGTAAACTTTTTTTTCCTCCAATTTTCCTAGATATTAAAGTAAACTGGTTAGATACCTAATAAGAAACATACAATACCGTAATTAATTTTGACGGATACCATAAGTAACCTTGTAGAATACTTATGATAACCTCACTTTTTAAAAAAAATTTAAAAAATAAAATTATTTGGATACCAAAGGTAATCTCTTAAGATACTTATAGTTAAGTGACCATTAGTATCCAAGTAGGTTACTGATAGCAATTAACTGGGTTACCATAAGTTTCATTTTTTTTTCCTTCCTTGGTTTTTGTTTTTTTTAACTTACTTGGATAACATAGGTAATCTTATATGATATCTACTATAGTACCCTTTTCTTTTAGCAAAATGGAATGCCCAATATCTCTTTAAAGTTCCTAGATACCACAGGTAACATTGTATGATACTTATGATAACTGTCAAACTCTAATGGTAACTAAGTAGGAGACTATCAGTAACTAAGTGAGTAATCATTAGAATCTAAGTGACTAACCGAACAAAGAATGACATAAGTATCATGAATAGGTACTTATCTATATTCATAATTAAATTGATAAAAGTAAATATATTAGATACCCTAAAAAATAGATTGAAAATAGAAAAATAAATACTATTTTACGAATAAAACATGAGCCTAGTAACACGAATGAATATCTCCAACCACTTTTTTTTTTTTTTTGAGTGGACACTTAATTTTGATTTTTATTGAGGAATTATGTGTCAAAAACTAATTTGAATATCATATTATCGGTTACTAATATAGTAGACAATTTGGAAATCTGGAAATCTATTCAGTATGAGAATAAACTAAACTTAGAAATTTGCTCCTATTTCTACTTTTTTTTTGTTGGTTAATTATGTTTAAGTGTTAACAAAGATTGATAAAAAAAAATATAACGAAAAGAAAACAAAAAACTATACAAGAAAAGATTGCTGAAAAATATATAAAGACAAAGATAAAGGTAAAGTCAACATTAGAAAAAATAAAAAGAATAAAAATAAATATATATACTCAACTTTAGAAAAATATGAAATGAATAAAACATTTAGGAGAATTCTAATGTAGGAGGGGCATTTTTGCTCCTACCATAGGAGGACTTTTTTACCCGTTTAATGAAATTTAAAAACTATACTATACATGCAATCTATCATACCAAAGTTTTTCCCATAATTAGTTAAGTTCGGTTTTAGAAATAGAAACTCATAAAAGACAAGAGAAAGAAAATAAGAATAACGCAAATCTGGAGAGAATTGCTTGTGGTCTGCTTCGCCTATCACAGGTCTAAGGACTAGAAGAATCAGATCACTATGGAATGGTTAAGAATGATTTGGCTCTTTGAAATCTCATAGAAAATAAAGAATTTTGTGAGAAGAATTAAGAACCGATGCTTCTGTATTCATTGTGTCTGATGGAGTATAAAACCAAGGCCATTCATGTGAGAACCATGGTGTCTAGTATACAAAAGGAGATAATTGTAACCCATTAAAAATTTTACCTTTAAAAAGAAAAATCTGTCCACTTTAATTTCTTTTATTCTAGTTTTATTTTTTCCATGTTCTAACAATCAGGTGTGGATCTAAGGTGTGTTTTTTTTTTTTAATGTTTGATTCAACTTGTGGGATAAAATGCAAATCTATGTTTATTCTTTTTTTTTTTTTTTTTGGGAAAACGGTAAAAAAAATCCTAGATTAAAGTCTAAATCCACAAATATGCAGAGACTAATCAATACAATCGTCGAAAATAACTTAACCCATTAGTTTGGGCATCAAAAAGGTCCAAAACTCTAAGTTAGGAGACTAATTAGAGGTCAATGAAGAAATAAATTCTAAATATGTCAACTAATACCTAAACGATACAATGAGAAACACAAAAGATAAAGCTAGAACAAGAATTAAAGACTGTGGAAGAAATTAATTAAATTCTGGATATAAATCATGGACGGTGGAGAAAGTGAAGGAAATCTGATTTTTATTTTTGAATTTTTTCATCTTGGTGAGAGTATCATCTCCATGGCTGAGGTTGAAGATGAGTTGGGGACCAAAAATCTTATATTTTGCGAGGAAGAAGGTTAGGGAAAGAAACAAACTTTTTCATTTCGTTTGAGTTTTGTTTCCATATAGTATAATGTATGAAAAAATATATACTCTCATTTTGCTGATAAACACCCGTTTACATCAAACAGATAAAAAAGTCCTCCTATTATAGGAGCGAAAATAACCCTCTTACACTAAAATTCTCCAAACATTTATCTATCTCTTATAAAGTTTAAAGGAAATAAAATAAAAATAGAAAAGAATCGTAACAATAAACAACTTGAGAAAAAATTTTAAAAAATAATAACAAAAAAAAGGTTCGCATGCCTAACCAAACCAAGTATCAGGCCTCAAGTATGCCTCAGTGACGCACACTCTTATAGCACATCAAACATTTATCTTTAATTTTTAAAAAAAAAAATTCGCATTAGTTGGGACAAAAAGTAAACTTTTTTCTAATAAACCGTATTTCAACGAAAAGGTCGTATTTTTCATTAAACTAAAATCCATACACCGTATTTTTATAAGTTTATACTGAAAAATCGTGTACACTCTAATTTCCTCGTTAATTTTGACTATAGATATATATATATATATAAATGACATTTCATAATATAATTTTGAGCAAATCTGACCCAATATAAATTTGATTCAACTTGGTAAATTGAATGAAAATATTTTGCATTCTTAAAAGGAGGTTTTGGTATTTTCCTTAATACTTATATTCAATTTTAGTAGATAAATACACAGATTTTTGTTTTAGTAAATAATGACAAGCCTATTTTCGAAAAAAAAAAAGAAAAAAAAAGCCCAATAACAGCAAAAATAAAAGTAAACAAGAGAAGATAAGAGTCATTTTATGCGATCCCACATATCTATAAGAGAAAATTAGGAAATATACGGAGTTGTAAAAATTAATATCAAATATACGATGCCTTTCTCTTTTTATATTTTTCGTACGGTGTTTTTTTCCGAAAAATATCAAATTATATTTTTTCCCCTCTTTTCCTTTTCCTCTCGCTTAGATCTGAGAGTTGGTAATCTCGTCTCCTCATCTCCTCATCTCCCATAGCCAGCGACCTCATCTCCTTGGCTCCTATAGCCGGGGACCCATCATCCCCTGCTTTCTTTGAATTTTGGTAATTATTTTAAGACCTATTATCCTATGCTTTCTCTCAAGACCTATCCTCATTGTCTTCTTCTTCTTCTTCCTCGTTCAACCTATTGTTATGATTTATTTGTTTTGTTGTTGTATGTGAGAATGAAAATGTATACCCACAATATGTAGAGCAACCAAATACAAGCTGAACACAGGGAAGGCTATCAGCAGTAGTTTGCCTCGAATTGGTTTTTTTTTTTTTTTTTATCAATAACCAATCTAATTACAAGTTACTAATTTGATTACTAATTACTATAGTGGTAACAAAGTTAGGTACCGGACTAGTTATCATATTAGTTACTAGTTTCAAGTTACTACTGCCAATTTAGTAACTGGTTTCCGTTTATCACTACCAATTCAGTTACGGGTTTCTAGTTACCACTACCAATTTAGTTACTCGTTACAGATTTTTAGGTACCAGTATCAATTTTTAGTTACTAGTTACCAATTTTGTTACTAGTTACTAGTTTCTAGACAATCTAGTTACCACAGGTCATTGGCATAATGAACTTGAACTACATATAATATATCAATACCACTATAGTATAGTAAAAAACAGAGAAAGAAGAATAGATTAAATAATCTCTATTTCCACTCAAAATGATTATTAAGAATATAAATAAACCAAAAAAAACCAGTTAGACAATCAGGAGAAGTTCTTAATCTATCAAGTGCCAGAACTAAAGATCTCTTTGATTCAAAGAGATTAACTCTACCACAAATATAAAGTCACACAAAAAAAAAAAATAGTTTTACTTCACAAAAAACAATCAACCTCTCAAAAGAAGTATTTTTTATTTTACTGAAAGGGAAATAAAAATGTTATTGAAGACCATATACAAGTAATATTACAATACCACCAAAACTAATGATCAAGACAAAAAACAAAACAAAAAAGTAACAAAATTAGTAACTCGTAACTAGATTAGTTATTGATGATCAATAACCAGATTGTCTAGAAACTGGTAACCAAATGGATAACTAGTAACCAGATTGGCTACTAGTAACTTAATCGGTTACCAGTAACTAGTAACTTAATCGGTTACCAGTAACTAGTAACAAAATTAGTAACTAGTAACTAAAAATTGGTAGTAGTAACTAGAAACTCGTTACCGAATCAGCAATGATAAATAAAAACTAGTAACCAAATTGGCAATGGTAACTAGAAACTAATAACTAATATGATAACTAGTCTAGTATCCAATCTTATTACTACTCTAAACCAAATTGGTAGTAGTAACTAGAAACCTGTTACGGAATCAGTAGTAATAAACAAAAACCAGTAACCAAACTGGCAGTGGTAACTAGAAACTAGCAACCAATATGGTAACTAGTTTAGTATCCAATCTTATTACTACTCTAGTAACTAATAACCAAATTAGTAACTAGTAATTAGATTGGTTATTGGTAACTCAAAATCAAAATAACGAGTAACTAAACTAGTTAGTGAAAATCAATTAATCACAAGACTAGAATAACCATTAATTAATCTGATATTAACCACTAAAAAAAATAGGTGAAATTGAAAAAAAAAAAAAGGGGGGGGAAGAATTCAAATCTCATTCTTCTTCTTCTATTTAAAAAAAAGGTAAAATGGAAAAAACAAATTAAATAGAAAAAATGGAGGATTAGGTTTAACGAGGGAAAAAAAAAGAAATGGGTTTAAAAAAAAAAGAAAAAGGAAGAAGTTTGCTTGCTAGGTCACGAACCTGGGCGAGAAAGGAGAATAATAAATGAAACGCAACCATTGCACCAGAGAGATATTTGTAGTACCTGCTAACTATCTTAATATAAAAAGCCATTATTAAAAAGATACGTTCAAAAACTTTTGACTAGTACCTTCATTTCTCCTTCATTCATTACATGTATCAACTTATATATTTTGGAAGACATTATTCTATATTGGGATATAGTTTTTGAGTTATTTTGTGGACATGAAAATTGTTCTTCTCACTAGTAAGACCTCTTCGTGCAAAATTCATTTAATTCAGACTCAATTACGATAATTTCTAAAATTACAGTCTGAAATAAATCCTAACAACTAGGTCAGTATTAACACAAAAATTTAAACTATTTTTCACCTATGGTCAGGATGTTCTTGACTTTGGGTCAAGAAGTTCTTGACTTTGGGTCAAAAAGTTCCTGACATAGACTTAGGGTCAAGAACTTCCAGATCACAAGTGATGAATTTCTTGACTTAGTTCTTGATTTAAGGTCAAGAAGTTATTGACTTGAGTCAAACTTTTCTTGACTTCGAGTTAAGAAGTTCCTGACTTGAGGTCAAGAAATTATAGATTTTTGGTCAAAGATTAACTTAGGGTTATGATATTCTTAACCCGAGATCAAAAAGTAATTGACTTAAAATAAACAAGTTCTTGACTTGAAGTTAACAATATTTTAAGTGTAGTTTAATATGAAATTTGATCACAATATTATATGTAATATGTTCTTAAATTTGGCATGAAGTTAAGAATAACTTGAACGGAAGTACAAAATAATTTAACCTACAGTTAAAAACATTCTGACCTATGGTAACTCTAACAGATTGTTACTTCAAAGCCCATAAAGTTTTAACAAAATATAAACACTATTTCTGCATGTTTTTCTTCCCCTTAATTCCATCACTATTTCTTCTGCTTATTTTTCTATATAGTCTTTGTATCATTTCTTATCATTGTCTTATCCTCATCCATCCCCTTTTTCTTCATCTCAGAAGGTGTAAACTTTTCAGCTAGCTTAACGAGACGTTTCGGTCGATCAATCGCTATTAGCTTCTCCTTTTTAGCTTTTTTGCCCCTCCACTACTTTTGGGTCTCAAAATTATCATTGTTAGGATCTTTCTCTTGAATTCTCTGCAGTAATTATAACATGTAAAAGTCAATATATTCTTCACTAAAGGCCAATAATATTCTTGACGCAAGGTTAAGACATTCTTGGCTCAGGTCAAATAATCTTGACCTGAGGTCAAGACATTCTTGATTCAAGGTCAAAATACTCTTGACTCAAGGAAATCTTGACAATACGTTAATATCGTATTGACACCAAGTCAATAATTTCCTGACTCATTGTCCATAACCTATTAACAATAAGTGAGTAAATAGGTTATTCATCTAAGCTCAAGAAGATCTTCATCTATAGCCAAAAACATCTTGATCTGAGGTTACTAACTTCGATCAACACATAGAAATAAACCACAACCGAAAAAATATACATAAATTAAAACACAAATAGATCTTCAATGAAGACACAATGGCCAAAGTACACAAAATGTTATAGAAACACCTCTACTAGTTTACCAAAATAAACAGACACTAAAAATCCAACTCCCTTGCACAAAGTCAAGTTATAGAGTTCTTCACTTGAGGTGAAGATAGCGTTGACTACATGTCAAGAAATTCTTGACTCCAGGCGAATAAGCTATTGGCTTGTGGTCAATTTGAGGTCATGACTTTCTTGACCTTGGTCAATAAAATCTTGTTTTAACTTCTTAACCAAGGTTAAGAGCGTCTTCGACTGGGTCAATATATTGTTGACTTCATATGAAGAACACAAAAATATAGTATAACCTTTTCGGCATACTCAAGGTCACCATGTAAAAAGAAGGCCAGCAAAACAATAGGTAGTAACAAAATTGACCAAAACAATGAACACAAAATCAACAAAATATACAAATAAACTAGATTTTACTCAAAACATGTACAAATAAAAATACAAAGAAACAAAAACAAAAAAAAAATCATAATTTTTCACTATACTCAAGATTACCATACAAAAAGAAGCATTTTTTCCCGAAAGAAAAACAAAAATTATAAAATGATAACCTTCTCTTGAATAGATGCGGTTTCTACACCCTCGTTCTTTGAATGAGGGGCTTCTTCGATCAAAACTTTTGACAAACCACCGGAGACGTGGATTTTGACGGCAATGGCGATTTCGAAGAAGACAAATTCATGGGCTGCTTCGAAACTCTCGGTCTTCTGTCACTGCAACTTTCTGACGAACGGGTTTTTGCCATTTTAACTGAAATAATAGCAATATAGATGGCTTTATGATGCTTGAGACGTCTAGATTCTGATTTACAGCGTTTTAAGGAAGGTTTAATGGAGTTATAGCTGGATTTGTCCAGAATTTTGGCTGGTTTTGGGTTTTCAAAGGATTGTCTTCTCTCTTCTCTCTCCTCTTTCCTCTTTGCTTTTTGATTTTCAAATAGAGTCAGAGTATAGGGTACAGTAGAAGATGTGGCAGCTGGGTTTGAGAGAAAGGAAGAGCATTTAAGGAATTTTACTCTCTGTGAAACCCGACTTTTAGTCCTAAAAAACTTATTCCAAAAGATGGTCCTTAAAGTGACTAAAAGGATTATATTAGTCCTATTCATATCTTTTTCTCCTCGCATAAACACGACTCACTTAGTACGGCCACTTAGGCCCACATAATTATAAGTACGCTTGTGAGCTGGGCTCCTTAATAAGGCCCACATTTTACGTGAGCCAGACCTAAGCCCAGTACAAAATGCGTGTGGGCCGGTTCGGCCCACTTTATATCTCCTAGTTGGTCTGCAGTCTGAGAACCCAAAGCAGACGCAAATCTCAACAGAGCTTTCGTTTACTGGTCGTAGGTGAACGACATTGAATTTGGCAACCAGCAGTAGAGAGGGGCTTCTGAGCGCGAGATTCTGCAGTTGAGGTGAGCTACCTTCTCCTTCACCTTCTCCACTTCTCTTACCTCCAAAACCCTGTTTATGGTTACTTTCTCAGTGATTTTCTAGGAAAATATTTTCTCGGTAACATTTTCTCGGAACTCGAACTTGTTGTTTCTGAAGGAGGAATGCTAGGGTTTTGTTTAGTCTTTGGTGAAATTCGTCATATTAAATTTATTTGTTTTGGACTGAAATCTTAGGGGGTTTTAATCCTTTTACTGGAATTTTGCTTAAAGCTAAACTTAGATTGAAGGCCGTGATGGGGAGGATATGCGGCGATCTGCCGGAAGAGTTGTTGGAGGAAATATTTTCATGGGTGCCTCCTCGGTCTTTGTTTCGATTCAAGTGCGTTAGTAAATCATGGTATGCTCTTATCAATTCTCTCGCCAAAAACCCGGAATTTGTGAGCAAGCACCTTAGCAATATCATCGACAAGAAGAACATCTTGTCCTCTGCTACTTGTTTACTTTTCTGTTCCTCTGTACGTACCTTCTGGCCACCTCAAAAACGGGAACTTGTGCGGCATAAAATGTTCACTTCCCTTACCATATCCCATGATGATAATGAAAGAGATCACCTAAACTATGTTAGTGAGGTTTTCCATATAGATGTTCCTCTGAATGCTCTGCATATTAGCATTGCCAAGCGGAGTCACTGTAATGGGCTCATTTGCCTACTAACTGCTTTTCACGAAGTAATTTTATGTAACCCAGCTATCAAGGAATACAGGACTCTTCCTGAATCATCCCTCACTTATGATGGCTTCATGAGTCTAGGATTGGGATTTAACTACGACTCCAAAGCTAAGGACTACAAAGTCGTTAAGTTTGGCTATGATGTACGTCAGCGTTCTCGGGTGGAGAGCGTCAAAACGAGAGCTGAGGTTTATAGTATGAGAAATGATACTTGGAGGGAGATTGGAATTCACTTTAATTATGATCGTTCACCATTTTGTCACGGGGAAGTCTTCAGCAAAGGAGTTTTTTACTGGTGTGTTGAGACTCCTGAGTACGTCATCATTTCTTTTAGTATGTTTGAGGAGGTATTCCATAGCATTCCATTGCCGAATCATTTTCCTGTGAAACGCAGGGGAGGTCGTTTTATTAAACTTGTTGTGTGGAATGAATCTGTTGCTTTGTTTTCCTGTCATTGCGAAAGAGAGTTTACACACACGTTTGAAGTATGGGTGATGGGTGACTATGCTAGTGGTGTTAAAGGTTCTTGTTCTTGGATAAAGAAACTAGTCATTGGGCCTCTGGTGGACATTAGATATCCATTGATTTTCTTGAAGCATGATGAACTGCTCATGAAAGCAACTGATGGAAATTTAATGTTGTACAACCTTTGTAGCCAAATGCTTAGAAAGATTACCTTAACTCAAGTGGCATTCAAAGATCCATGTTTGGACTTTTCATATATTAAGAGTTTGGTTTCGGTGCAGGGAGGGAGCCAATATCATTTATAATGTGCTATAGGAACTGATTTTGTCTAACAAATAGGTTTTATCTAATCTTTTGACCTCGTTTTAGATTCTTGTCATGGAGCAGCAAACCTCATTAACAAGTCTTTGAGGTTAAAGTTGTAGCAGCAATGGGGTTTAGTAATTTAGAATCTGGTTTTATGTGAGCTGTAATCGCTTCATTGGCTTTTGGAGATGGTAACCCAACTAGAATTGTCACAAGTGATTTTGGAAGGGGATGCTTCAGTCAAATTGTATGTTGGAGGAAAACCAGTTAGATGTCAGCTGGGAACTTTTGAAGCATGTTTTCATCACAGATTACCAACAATTGTTGCAAAAGAAATATGTTTTTGTGTTTCTGCTTCTTTCTGGGACGTTGTTGTAATGTTGTATATTAGTTCTTTTTCTAAATAGATGTGTAGTTTCTCTCATCTAGTTGCATCTTTATTTTCCGAAAAAAAGAGACATATTTTGATTAAAGTTGCGCTCCGCTGATTGATTTTTATAGTATCAATTTTAAGATTTAGAGAACAGAATCACTTACTTATAGCCAAACCGGCCGGTCCACCTGGAAATTAAGTTTTGGATTGGCTAATTACACCTGTGGACCATATATAACCCTCTTTTTAAGTCTCTCCTAGTACACAAGTGGCTATCTAAAATGAAAATCGTTTTTCGGTATTCAAACGTAGGATGAGTGCCCCAATGGACTTGGCTTTCGTTTTCTTTAGTTTCTATTTTCTTGTTTTGGTTGTTTCTTTGTTTCTTTGTTTGTTCTTATTGGTGTTTCTACTCTTTCATGACGTTTGAAACTCAGTCTAAACTCTTAATCATTCAAAGTAACAAAATAAAAGAAAGGAGCTACCAAAGTTGATTTCAACTATT